>CM062818.1:495903738-496503738 GCA_031772625.1 Pinus tabuliformis | reverse complement strand
AAGGAAAGGATGGGGCGACCCTGAATGGTGGTCGAAGCACATTTGGAAGCTAAAGTGTCCAGCCAAGGCTAGACTTTTCTTCTGGTGTCTGTTAAAACGGAAAATCCCAACCTGGGATATTCTTCAGTCAAGGTATATGTTCGGTCCAGGGAGATGTCCTCTGTGCAAGTCTGATGAGGAATCTATTAACCACCTTTTTATCCACTGCACTGAATCAAAAAAGATATGGGGAGAAATAAGGAAATTGCTAAACATTCAGGCAGAATGGGGGAATGGACCCTTGGAAGATGTTTGGGGCATCTGGTGGAAAAAATACCCTGATGGGAACATGAGAAATCTGCCTCTCATCTTCTGCTGGGGGGTCTGGATAGTTAGAAACAGAAGCCTCTTTCAAGAGAAGGAAACTCTGGCAAATGTTACTGCTATCCACTGTGCCTCCATCTACTCGTCTATCCCTGTTCCTGAATCTAAATCTCAGCAAAACCACCACAAGCCTGTAATCATTAAAGAAGGCATCCCCTGGGCTTTTTTTGACGGAGCATCTCAAAACAACAGGGCAGGAGCGGGAATGGTCATCCACATAAATGCAAATCATTCTTTAAAAGCCTCTGTAGGCCTAGGGTCAGGTTCTAATAACTTCGCTGAGCTGTCAGCTCTGAGATTTCTCCTCTGTTGGCTTCTACAGAGAAACATTTTCTCAATACAGATTTTCGGAGACTCCCTAAATGTTATAAATTGGGTCAATGGGAAAAGCTCCTGTAAAAATCAAATTCTGAAGCTTCTGTTGGAAGAATTGCAGAGGCTAAAATCATCATTTAACAGTCTCTCCATTAGTCACATTTACAGGGACAGCAACGCCTCTGCGGACCTGCTCTCCAAGGATGGATTGCAGCAGGCGATGGGAACTTGGAAAATTGTTGAAGATCGGCAGGGACAGATCCTTTCAGCCGATCAGCCTCCTTTCACTTTATAGCATTGAAGGTGGTGTTCTCCTTTCCGCCTTTTCTCCTGCCAAAGTTTCTTCAGGCTCTATACAGGTACCAATGTTTCTTCTCAAATATTTCTATTCCCCCTTTTATGGGCATTTTGATCATACAGTTGCGTATTGGGACTTTTTCCTCCTTCCGAGGAGACACCATACGCTGTTTTCATGGTTTTTTTAATCGGGTGCTCTCACAATCAAATGATGATCAGTATCATCTATCAGAAATCCATTAATGCCGGTTTGCCTGCGTAAGTCCAATCAAACGATATGTTTTCGTTTCACCCTTCAGCAATCGTCAGAGAAGCAAATCTCAGGGGATGCTTTATCTCATGGTTTTTTTTCTCCTTGGCTAACTAGTTTCAGGAGAGAATTTACGAGGAGTCTTGAACAGAAATCCAATTTTTTCAGCAGCCGCAAAGGTGGTTTTGGGATAGCTGATCAATGCCACTAGGGCGGATCATCCAGCTTCTTCTAGTGGGTTAATCAAAAAAGGCCTACAGGAGCAAAGCATGTCGCTGGTATGCTGGCAGAGTTGAAGATCAGTGAAGCAAGCCTTCAAAGTTTTTTAAAGGTATTCAGCTGTCTTTTTTGAGATCACCCAGATAGAAATGGAAGAAAGCTTTGGTCTCATATCTGATTGCAAAGCAGTCAAACAGAAATATCTGAAATGCTCACTGCATATGCGTTGTAACTTTTTATTTTCTTAATAAAAAGTTAGTTTTTTCTTTGGAAAAACTAATTCCCATTTAAAAAAACAGCACGAATAATAGAGAAAAAAAAGTAATAATGATGCAGTATTGTTACTGATGGAAGTGGTTACATTAGTTTAATTGTAAATTATAATGGTGTCATAATGGTCTGATCATGCAGTATTATGGCGGGTTGAGGAATGTATTAATTGGATGAATAATTGGATTTCCTAGATTCGATCTGATTAGGAAAGGAAACATGTGCTTAAGCAATTGTTTGTGTAATGATAATAGCTCCTTGAACCTTAATTAATCAAAATCAATAAATGATCCAAAATGGATCCATTTTTGCCTCTGGATCAAAGTCTTCAAATTTAGGTGAAAGTGGGATCAAGTCAAAGTGCTCGTCGAGACGATTCCAACGGTGTGAACGGCGTGTAAATCCGAGTTCTGATGAAGTTAAGGCCAGTCAAAGTTTCAAGGCAAACTAGGGCAAAAAGAGGAAAATTAAAAGTCAAAGTCAACTGTCAACAGAGGGTGATGTTAGCATGACACGTGTCATCCCAGGAATGCACCATATGTCTAGGGTGATGTCATCAAGGTTGATACGTGTCATAATTTGATTGGTGGATAGGGGTTAATCCGGTGCTGACATGTGGCAGCTCGGATTTGCCCAATGTTGGCATGAACCCCAAAATTTTGGGGGTCGGGGAGGATTGAACCCCTGACCTCCCAGAAATGCTAAGACTTAGCCGAAATAGCGCACCAATCGTGCTCCTTTGGATCTTGTTATCGGAAGTGATACATTTGTATTTATTGTGGTTAGGTTGAAACCATCGGAAAAGGGCCAGACGGTCGGGGTCAACCCCATGACCTATGGTCCCTTAACATTTTTTGTTATCATAACAGCCAGACCACACCATAGTCGCAAACCATATATACGTGTAACCATATGCTAAGAATATCCCACATGTGCGGCATTATCAAATATCATATGATATATAAATAGCATATATATTAAACATAGTTAACGGGATATGGTGAAAGGGTCAGGCATAGGTTTCGAACTGTCGACCTTCCAAAACACATATATACAAACGACTTCACACCATTCCGCTAACTAGTGTGTCAATGTTCGGGCTTAATAGAAAGTCGAACCACGTTTTTTATAAACCATTGCAGGTATCTTCGCCCAAGGAGCATGCGGTTTTGCAGAGGCGGTATTTTGTATTGCAGAGGTGGTTTTGCATAGCAGAAGGTGGTTTTTGCAGGGACAGAGGCAATTTTTCTCATTCTAGGGGGTCTAGAGGTCACAGTGGCCAAATATGGGTAAGTGTATATTCATTTGACTCGAAATTTCGACCTGAGTTCAATGGTGAGGTCCATTTTCTTATTTGAGACTCTGTTTTTCAGCTCATGCCTGCAACAGCATTTTGAAGACAAAATAAATAGGTCAGCACTGGAAGCGAAAGGACCAGGAGACATAGCCAGAAAGTCTGGTGAACTCCTTTATTAAATTTGGTTGTGTTTATGTGTTTAAATGTGTCTTCAAATTTTTTATGTGTTTATGTTATTCACAATCTTTTTGGTCTGTTGCATTAAGTAGCATAAACGAATTCACACATAGTCTATAATACCTTTTTCATTATTGGATCAAGTGGTATCAGAGCAGCAAGGTTTTTAAAGTTTGACAAGCTTGTGTGAAGATTTGGATGCTTACTAGGTTGAGGCTCAAACAAGGAGAAGGAGAGCTTTCTTAAACACACATGGGCAGCAAGAGAAAATATGAAAGATAAAACATGCAGTACATTTTTTATTAACAAGAGATATACATTTATAGTACATTGTTTGATCGTTGGGTTTCACATCCCAAGGTCTCTTGGACTCCTTTTGTCCATTCGGCTTCCACACTAACCCATTGAGGATTAGGTGTCCAACATTCCCCCCCTTAATCCGAAGGGTTATGTATGAGTCCAAGAAGAGATCTGTAATACAAAATGTGCAAAAAATGCATGGCAGCACTAGGCTGAATGTGCTCTATGAAATGTTGGTATAAAGGGCGGTGGTTTAAGGATGACCACCAACACTGGAATGCTTAGTGCAGTTCCCGGAACTCTTCCAAAACTGGCAAGAAGTTGAAGTCTTCTGCTAGAGGAAGTGCTCCTATTGTTTTGAAGAGGGAAACCTTCAACCAATAAAGGGAGGTCTCACCCCACATAAAAGGGAGAACTTCAACCTGAAAAGGGAAGTCTCAACCTGTGATGGTTTAAGGATGACCAACAACTCTGGAATGCTTAATGCAATTCCTGGAACTCTTCCAAAACTGGCAAGAAGCTGGAGTCTTCTGCTAGAGGAAGTGTTCTCAATTTTGTTCCTGGAATTCTTCCAAAACTGGCAAGAAGTTGAAGTCTTCTGCTAGAGGAAGTGTCCCAGATTTCCAACTGAAGGCATGTTCATGGGCATCTTTGTCTCTTGCTACAACTCTGAAACTGGTGTGGCAGGTTGTGGCTTAGGCTCGCTTGATGTGGCTTTGAAGCTTGTAGATGACCATCATTTCCCCCCTGTCAGATACAAGGTGAGATGATGGAGAAAACTCAACTGCAAGATTGTTCAATACTCTGGAACAAGTTCTAACATGTGTTTGGAATATCTTCTTGGTTGTTGATGCCCATTGCCAAGAAGCAATCCATCCAAGATGAATCTTTGTTCTTGTAGTACATTTGTTTTTTAAGCATCTGTGTGAAGGATGGCTAGTTTTATGACAGTGCTTACATGGATGAAGATCAGAACAGTGATCTTTCATATGGCCAACTCTGTCACAGTGTTGGCATTTCACGATCTATTGTTTCTGTTGTTGTTGTTGCTGCTATGGAAGAGGGGCAGAGTCTGGAATAGCTGAAGCTGAACTGTCATAAGGAGCAGGTGAACTGTCATGAATAAATCCAGCACTCTGAAACTGAATGGGCTTGGAGTAGCCTGGAATATGAAAGGACAAGTCCTTGTCATATCCAAGACCAGTTTTGTGCTTGTTGTGGACAAGCTATTCCCAAGGTCTGATGATGGGCTTGGGAAGTGCAGACTGAGTTTCTGCATCTGCATTTACAAATGTTGCTTTATTTGAATGAACAGTAACATTATTAACTTGCTGTTGATGGGTGGTTGTCTCAATGTTTTGAACAGATTCAAATTCAGAATGATGACTATTTTGATGTAGCTCTTCTTGCTGTAGCTGTGATTCAAGCTGCAAAAATCGATCTTTTCTTGTGAATTTTGCAGATAAGTTTGAATGTCAAAAAGAGTTTCTTTGTTGACTTTTACCATCCCATCAACAGTGGAATGAATTAGGATATTCAATAACTTTAATGCATATTCAAGTCTGGCCATTATCTCAATAGATAAACCCTGATATGCAAATGATTTTTGCCACAATGTTCTCCACGGTGGGTGATTTTTGTAAGTTTATTCACTGTACATTTAATGCTCCCACATGTAGTAACAGTCTCCAAATAAACTTATATTATCCAATAGCAAATTCAGAAATTAAATGCAACGGCCATTAAGTGATAGCTACTACATAATGGACTTTTCTCATTCAAAAACTTAACTAAACAACGAACAGATTGGAAGATAGAACCTGATAATTAAATGTCAACGAACACAAATTAGTAGATATGCAATTATCAATCCCCAAAATGGCACCTCAACATTTGTTTATGATGTAAGCTACCCAGGAAATGGAAGAATAGATTCCCTCTTCACCACAGTCCTTGTATCATCATCAAACCACACTCATTCAACTTCTGAGATAGCATACAGTCCCTTCAATGCAGCTACAACAATAACAGAAGGTGGAATGACGACTTTAGGCCCCGTAGAAAGAACTCCAGAATTCAATAATACACGCAAAGAATACTTTAATCCATGAAGAGGGATGAACCTTCAAGGTTTCAAACCATATAACAGTCCACCACAGAGAGCGTATGTAGAAGAACTAAAGAATATAAGAGCCAACAATATTTTTCATTTATTAGATATGCAATACAACCATATTGCATTCATCAACCTCTTTCACTCATCTTTGAATTCAATCAATGCCTACTCACTCCATGTAGAATCATTCAATATTGAATGCAGAATTCTAGATCACTATGCAACCATTTATCTTGGTTTTCTTCTCACATCAACACCATTCTGAGAAACCAAATTCTTTTCCATAACACCATTCGCAGAAGTCGAACCGTCTTGCACAAAACCATTCACGGAAGACGAATTCTCCTTCAGAACGTCATTCCCACTTCTTGAAACTCCCCCAAACAACTGTGTTCTGAGTATGTCATGTAGCCACCCAACCAGCTGCTTCTAACCTTTAGAGCTATTCATCGAATTCACATTATACATGAAGATCCTGCAATAAAGATCGAAACTATCCTCGGCAATATTCCAAGCCACTTCGAGTAATTTTTCATAACCCTTGGTAGAAATATGAGTTTGTTGTTAAATACAAAGGAAACTATAAATTTACTCCTGCAAGAATATTCAGGTGATCCAAATCGATGAGGAAGCCCTAAGAGAAGGACTACCTTTGCGTAAGGCAGAACAGGCTCATTACCATTGAGAATTCCGGCTCCGATGAGAAATTATTGAGAGTTTTCCAAGAGGGCGTGAAATATGGGGCTGGAATCAGTACTGGGATTTATGTGATATATGGTGGATTGGTGGTGAGATTAGATTCAACACTTACTTTTCAATGGCACGCAGAAATGCTAAGTGAGCTTGGACCAGAAATTAAATTCAAGTACTCTTCCCACAAAGCTGTGTAGGAGTACAAAGAGGCTAATATACCAGTATGACGAATCTTACATCAATAGCGTGAAGCAAATCAATCCAACAGCGTGAAAGAAAATCAATTTGTGCTACGGGATGCCCAATCCTTTCACGTCAAGCGTGAAATATCAAGCTGTGGATGCACTATATATTTCACACATACAAGTAAATCATGCTCAAAAGCAGCAAAGACGAACTTATCGTGCCCACGGAAGAAACTGCCTGCTGCTGCTCAACGTTCCACCAAATACATCTGGCCTCATCTCAACAGGGAATGTAATGTATCTGCTGCTACAACCTCCATAGTGCGCAATCTAATTGGTATATGGATACCAAGCTATCAGGCTACCAGCTATCCGATGATCCAAACCTTTGAGGCAATGTAACGGTTGTCCAGAACCACATGCAGAGGATGAAATGTAACGGTTGACCAGCCTTCAAAGCGTTTAAATTTGTGGGTAGACTCCATGCATTTCCGGGAAGAACGCAACACGAACTCTAACATGGAATAACATTTCTCGGTTACCAATCACGAAGAGCAAGTCGTTTGTTCTGCATTAAAACGCGTCTTATGTTGTATTCTTTGGTCTTTCAACGAACGTTTTCTTCAGTTATACATTACATAACCATTACATTGATCATTAAAACCTCATTCATTAATGATTATCAGATATTGGAACGAAACGGGCATCGGGCTCGGATCAAGAAATTCCGGCATTAAAGATCTCAACTCTACAGCGTTGGGATTTCGGGCACTCAGAATGCATCGATATTTTGTCTCTTTAGGTCAGAGAGACTAAAATATACCCTTGATGTCGTTTGACAGTTAAATAAGTGAGCTGAGATAACTTTAACAAATATATTTGATACTTATAGAATGTCATGCACTAATGAAACAGACGTTTTAGAGAATTTCAAAGATGAAAACGCGCAATTCTTCTGAGAATCAATTGGCAATTGCATCAAAAAACTAATATGCACCATACACAATAAATTAAGAAGTGGGAACAGCTTCTGGAGTATCGACCTCTTTATTTATCAGCATTTTGCGCTGGAATAAAATAACTAAACAGCAGAAATCCGAGCTTTGAGTGGAGGTTGTCTTTGACTTTTCCTCTGCTACCATTAGCATTCAACATATACTGATGGGACAGCATTAACGGGCAGTGTAACGTACCATTCTTGGCGTTCATCAAACGGCTCTGCTACCATTCTGGGCAGCGTAACGCACCATTCCTTTCAAATGCACAGGCATATGGAATGGACACATATACAGATTTGGAATGAACTTCTTTGAATGCTTATGGTTTGAAGTTGGTTTCAACGCATATACCATTCAGCGTTAATATGATTCAACAGCGCATACCAGGAGCTGGACCTTCATCGATGGTGGCATATCTCTGCAGTGGCACCGTCAAGCCTCAGCGCTAGGGTATTTCAGGTCTGAGGGGAATAAGGCAGAGTCAGAGGTCAAGTAATGCAGAACTGACATACATATAGAGACCACAAAACAAGTGGCTCAAATTGGAGCAGGACCAGCAATCGCCCGCTCTGATACCATGTTAAACCCACATGGGCAGCAAGAGAAAATATGAAAGATAAAACATGCAGTACATTTTTTATTAACAGGAGATATACATTTATAGTACATTGTTTGGCCGTTGGGTTTCACATCCCAAGGTCTCTTGGACTCCTTTTGTCCATTCGGCTTCCACAGTAACCCATTGAGGATTAGTTGTCCAACAAGCTTGTTGAGGCCAATCTAGAGATTGGAAGGGTATTTTCACAAAGAAGGATGGCGGATGAAACTCCACTTGGGCCAAAATCACAATTCTTGGATAGTTTCATGACGATACGTGCCATGGTGGAAGAGATGTATCATGAGTTTAAAAAGGGTAAAGATGAAGGCACTTCATCACCTAAACCAGAAAAAGGAGCAGAAGAACCTTTTCTTTTTACTCCTCCAGATAAAGAAGATAAAGGAAAAGGAGAAAAGCCTCCTCCATCTCCTCCATCATCACCATGATCGTCATCATCATCGTCTTGTTCTCATAAAACTAGTTCTTATAAGAAGAAGAAAAAGAAAGTCTCTTTGATCAAATTAGATGTAAAATTTGATTTTCCAATTTATGATGGAGAACTTAATGCAGAAAAACTTGATAATTGGATAAGGCAAATTGATGTATATTACAGGGTGCAGAAAATTGATTCATAAAGAAAAAAGATCCAGCTTGCTAGCCTTAGACTTGGAGGAACCGCACTTATATGGTGGGAAGGCAAGACACAAGCAGATCTCCAAAAGCATGGTAAAATCATTTCAACTTGGAATGAATTTGTTTCTACTATTAAAAAGGAAGGACATGATGCGGCACACCACTGGTCATTGCATCCGGAATTGAAGCCTAAGAAGTTTGGAGGTAAAGAGCGAAAGAATGTTGCTGCTATTCAAAAGGACTTGGGATCAGATTCAGGTGACGAGACAACGGTTATAGCTACAGGTATAGAAGGTAAATATTCTAAAGCATCTACAAGTACTTCTTCACATTCTGTTGATAATGATAATAATGAGAGGAAAAGAAATGAGCTATTTCACATAAGAGTCATTTCCAAGCATACTAAAATTGATACTTTATTTGATAGTGGGTCACTAGTTAATTTGATTTCTGAAGCAATTGTAAAGAAGCTGGGTCTAGAAACAAAACCTCATAAAAATCCATATCCATTAGGTTGGGTGTGTGATAAAACTAAGCTACAAGTTACGAAACAATGTAAACTTCATTTTGCTATTAGGTCAAAGTTTGTAGATGACGTTGAGTTAGACATAGTCCCATTGGACATATGTGGAATTGTATTAGGAAGTCCATACTTGTACGATAGAAATGTTATCTTCTATCGAACTGAAAATAAGTATCAACTCACTAAGGATGGAATTGAATATATTGTAAGGGCTCATAAACTCAAAGATAATTTCTCTCTCATAAATTCAGGACAGATGAAAAGAATTGTAAATGCAAGCAAACAATTTTTACTTATGATTGTAAAAGCAAAGGATATTGATAAATCCGATGCTTTCCAAGGTTATAATCCTAAACAGAAAGCAGATCTAGTTAAAGTTGTTTCCGATTATGATATTTTGTTTCAAGAGCCTAAAGGGCTTCCACCCAAGCGAGAGATAGAACATGAGATTTATTTGCAGCAAGATGCTCCACTACCTAACAATGGAATGTACAGGTTATCGTCTCTAAGAATACAGATATAAGGAAGCAGGAACAAGAGTTGCTCGATCAAGGGTTTATTTGACCAAGCACATCACCGTGCAGATCACCTATTGTGTTAGTGCAAAAGAAAGACGGTTCGTGGAGAATGTGCATTTATTTTAGAGAATTAAATAAAATCACAATAAAGAATCGTTATCCTCTTCCTCGTATTGATGATTTGTTAGATCAGTTAAAGGATGCAATTTACTTCTCTAAATTGGACTTGCGAAGCGGCTACCACCAGATCAGAGTTGTAGAATAGGATGTATGGAAAATTGCTTTCAAAACAAAGCAAGGACTCTATGAATGGATGGTTATGCCTTTTGGCTTAACTAACGCTCCAGCTACATTCATGCGAGTCATGAATGATGTATTTAGACCATTCATTGATGATTTTGTAATAGTCTATTTAGATGATATTCGTTTTTCAATAGAACATGGGATGAACATGTTAAGCATGTAAAGCAGATTTTAGATGTTTTGAAAAGAGAAAATCTCTATGTAAAACTGTCAAAATGTGAATTTGGCAGAACATCTTTAAATTATTTGGGTTATATTGTAGGGGGTGGTGAATTGAAGATAGATCCCTCTAAGGTCAAAGTCATTGTAAATTGGCCTAAGCCCAATACTGCTACAGAAGTTAGAAGTTTCTTAGGGGCAACACAATATTGGAGAAAGTTTATTGCTAACTTTTCTTTGATTGCAGCTCCTTTACATGCTTTGACAAGTGTGAAACAGGTGTTTCAGTGGGGAGGCAAACAGCAAAAAGCCTTCGACACATTGAAAGAAAGGATCAGTACAATGCCAGTACTAGCACTGCCAGATCTTCAGCATCCATTTGAGATTGAGACATATGCAAGTGAATATGCCATGGGGGCAGTGTTGATGCAGCACGGAAAGCCTATATGCTTTCATTCTGAGACATTCACATCAGCAGTAGTTAACTATCCTACATATGATAAGGAATTATATGCATTAGTTCAGAGTGTTAAAAAATGGAAACATTACATAATGGGTAAAGAAACAATCATACACACAAATCATCAACCACCTCAATACTTACACTCACAAACAAAATTGCAACAATCACGACATTACAGGTGGATGGGTTTTCTACAGCAATTTCATCTTGTTATCAGCTGTAAGAAGGGCATACATAATAAGGTTACAGACATGTTATCAAGACCAATCATAAATGCATCCACAATACTTAAGCATAACTCAGTAATTCATGAAAGCTACATTGAACAATATGCTCAAGACACAAATTTTAAGGATGTATATGCAACTTTAAGTCATGGCAAGCAGGTAGAAGAATTGGATTATTACATAAAGGAAAAAATCTTATATCATTTGGGAAAGTTATGCATTCCACAAACTGAAAGAGTTAATATAATTCGAGAAGCACATACTTCTCTCATATCAGGTCATTTTGGTGTAAGTAAAACAGTTGCACAATTACAAAGATTTTGCTATTGGCCACGAATGAATGAGACAATTTCTAGATATATTAAAGGATGTACTATGTGTGCTACAAGCAAGCCAAGTAATAGAAAATTAGGCTTGTATACTCCATTGCCAATTCCTTCTCGTCCTTGGGAAAGTGTTTCCATGGATTTTGTTGGGGGATTGCCAAAGTCTAGAAAGGGTCATGATTATTTGTATGTAGTTGTGGATAGGTTTAGTAAGATGTGTATTTTGACACCATGTAATAAACAGGTCACAGTTGAACAAACTGCAAAGTTGTTCTTTCAAAATGTATGGGTCCATTTTGGGTTACCCACTTCTATTGTATCCGATCGAGATTCTCGATTTGTCAGGAAATTTTGGTCAAGTCTATGGGAGTTAATGGACACAAAGTTAAAGAAGAGCACGGAATTTCATCCGCAAATAGATGGTCAGACAGAAGTGGTCAACAGGACAGTGATATAGTTGCTTTGAGGATATTGCAACAAGCATCCCAAACTTTGGGATGAGAATTTGTGTTATGTGCAACGTGCTTACAACCATGCAAAACATTCTTCTACTCAGATATCTCCTTTTGAGACTTGTTTTGGTTTTACACCAAAGTCACCCTTGGATTTTGTCTTTGGTAAATACATAGCAGTTGATGGACCACAGTGATGTGGACAAGGCAACCAAGTTCATTGAACAAATCCAGGGAATTCACCAAGAATTACAAGAACAACTGGAAAGAAGCCAAGCAAAGTATAAAGAATTGCATGACAAGCATCGAGTTGAGCATAGTTTTCAAGTTGGTGATCAAGTCTGGTTGTATATCAGCAAAGAAATACTGCAAGGGGAAGGTAAAAAGTTGAAACCAATTAGATATGGTCCTTTCAAAATACTTGATAAAATTAGTGAAAATGATTTCCGCCTAGATCTACCAGCTTATATGCAGATCTATTCCATCGTAAATATTGAAAACTTGAGATTGTACGAACCTTCATTGATTGAAGATCCTGAAGAGCAAGGTTAGCTACCTTCCATTGAATATATTTTTCCCAAGTATCTCAATGAGCTATAGGAGGACACAGTTCTTGACAGGAGGATAAGGACTTCGCGACGGGGAAATGTTGAGTATCTTCGAGTTAGACTCAAAGGTACAAATCCAAGTAAAGCACGATGGATAGAGATTGGAAAAGTGAGGGAACTTTATCCTCACTTACTCGATAACTAAAACCAACTTTTGGTGGTCCAAAAGCTTCCAGTGGGGAGGAGTGATCCAAAATGGATCCAATTTTGCCTCCAGATCAAAGTCTTCAAATGTATATGAATGTGGTATCAATTCAAAGTGCTCGTCAAGATGATTCCAACGGTGTGAACAGCACGTAAATCCGAGTTCGGATGAAGAAGTTAAGGCCAGTCAAAGCTTCAAGGAAAACTAGGGCAAAAAGAGGAAATGTCAAAGTAAAACAGTCAAAGTCAACGGTCAACACAGGGTGATGTCAACAGGACACGTTTCATCCTGAGAATGCGCCATATGTCTAGGGTGATGTCAGCAAGGTTGATGATGTGTCATAATTTGATTGGTTGATACGGGCCAATCCGATGCTGACACATGGCAGCCCGGATTTGCCCAATGTTGGCATGAATCCCAAAATTTTGGGGGTCAGGGAGGATCGAACCCCTGACCTCCCTAAAAGGCTAAGACTTCACCGGAACAACGCATCTATCAGGCTCCTTTGGGTCTTGTTATGTGAAGTGATACATTTGTATTTATTGTGGTTAGGTTGAAACCGCCGAAAAAAGGTCGGACGGTTAGGGTCAACCCCACGACCTCTGGTCCCTTAACATTTGTTGTTACCATAACTACCAGACGACACCATAGTCGCAAACCATATATACGTGTAACCATATGCTAATAATATCCCACATGCGTGGCGTTATCAAATATCACATATATATATATATATCTATATATATATATATATATATATATATATATATATATATATATATATATATATATATATATCTATATCTATATATATGTATATATATATATATATATATGTATATATATATATATATATATATATATATATATATATATATATATGTATATATATATATGTGTATATATATATGTATATATATATGTGTGTATATATATATATATATATATATATATATATATATAGATAGATATATATATATATATATATATATATACATATATATATATTAAACATAGTTAATGGGATATGGCGGAAGGGTCGGGTAGAGGTTTCGAACCGCCGACCTTCCAAAACACATATATACAAACGACTTCACACCAATCCGCTAACCAGTGTGTCAATGTTCAGGCTTGAGAGAAAGCCGAACCACCTTTTTTATAAACCATTGCAGGTACGTCTACCCAAGGAGTGCGCGGTTTTGTAGAGGCGGTATTTTGTATTACAAAGGTGGTTTTGCACAGCAGAAGGTGGTTTTTGCAGGGACAGAGGCGGTTTTGCTCATTCCAGGGGGTCTAGAGGTCACAGTGGCCAAATATGGGCAAGTTTATACTCATTTGACTCAAAATTTCGAGCTGAGTTCAGTGGTGAGGTCCATTTTCTTATTTGAGACTCTATTTTGAGCTCATGCCTGTAACAGCATTTTGAAGACAAAATAAAGAGGTCAGCACTGGAAGCGAAAGGACCAGGAGACGTAGCCAGAAAGTCTGGTGAACTCCTTTATTAAATTTGGTTGTGTTGATGTGTTTAAATGTGTCTTCAATTTTTTTATGTGTTTATGTTATTCGCAATCTTTTTGGTCTGTTGCATTAAGTAACATAAATGAATTCACACATAGTCTTCGAATACCTTTTTCATTAATGGATCAGTAAAGGAATTGAAATGTATTCCTATAACGACAGGCTTCGATAGACCATCCAGACCTAAAACATCCCAACCATTAACCATTAAATTACCTAATCCGTAAGCATCAAATCTCTTAGATATTGACCCTTAATCCCTCAAAAACTAACCCATAATCTCGATACCCTAAATCCCTAAATCCCATAATCCTCAAAGCCCCTATCCACTTAACCCCCAAAACCTCAATTAATTAACTATTTAGGCACATTTGGTGCTAATTCTGGGGCTAAAAAGGGAGCTAACCAAGGAGGTAATGTAGATGCAAAAAAATGAGCTAAACCCGATGCTCTCAATTGTGATATTTCTAGGGAAATTGATGGTGTTTCCAACCCTATTTACGATGCTACTTCTGGTGCTATTTTCCGACCCCACTTCCGTCACTATTTACGACGCTATTATTTCCTGAATTAGTGCCTAAATATTTTAGCTGACCAAAGAAATGCCAAAAATTGCGCCATCCCAATAAATGGCACCGACTTTTTCAAAAAATTAGAGAAAAATATACTAAAACAGTCATTGGAAGAAAGAAAAAAAAGATCAAAAAAGGGAGCTAATCATAGGGTTTTGTTGTAGTGGTCATTGAATTTTAGAGGGAAAAAAGAAAGTGACTTTTTCAACATTTATTTTCAACTTATCTCCCTACGGTTTTACTCAAATCTTGAGCAGGAGCACTCATTGGATGCAAAATTTACACAAAATCTAATTATTTGTCCAAGGAGTACCCACGTTGCATACGTTCGATGGACCCTGCTACATGAAAAGCGAGAAATACATTAAAAGATGTGATTGCAATCATGTATTTCATGTATTTCTCATTTTATGTGTAGCAATGTCCATCGAAAGTATGGAACATAGGTACTCCTTGGATGAGGAATTAAATTTTTCATCCAACAAGTGCTCTTGCTCGATATTTGAGTAAAACTATAGGGAGATAAGTTGAAAATACGAGTTGAAAAAGTGGTTTTTGATTTTTTTAATTTTTTAATCTTTTTTATTTTTTTACTCCAAAAATGGTGAATCATCCCCCATGATTGACATCATCATCTTGAATCATATTGGTTCTTATAAAGTTGATTTTGGTTGTACATTTTTGTTTTGAGGCCCATTTTTTACCTCAAATTTTCTCTAATGAGAATAATGCAACAAATAATCCTTTTGAACAAAAATGCAACATTGTATTCTGAGACCAATTCTAGTGCACCGATTCCTGAAGAGCAGATGTTAATGTCCATAAACCATTAAAATGACAAATAATTACATATCATTCATAATTTGCAGTGAAGAATCTGGATGCAAGATTATCCATTTCAAGAGATAGGATTTATGTTGCCTAATCCACAACAAACGTTAGCCCTGAGAGTTCTTTGGGGCTTGAAGATGAAAGTCCCAGTTTTAGGAAATCCTTAAAAGATTTGGGTTTAGAGGAAGAGGATACACCCCAACCTATGGCTCCACCTCTTAATATTGATACTAGATAAATCAAGGCATTGTTAGCTATGATGTATTCACTGAGTGGTTTTAGACCCTGAAGTTTCCTACCTCCATGTAGAAGTCAAATACTATCATATGGGATGTGCATCCAATCTTATATCCTGGCTACAAGTGATGAGACTAGATCTATGGCTTTGACCTGTAGACAAAAGGAACCCCCTGAGATTGGTCTCACAAAAATCATGAAATTTTCCAGATCTATGGTAATAGCCTCATTTTGGATGCAGGAAGAACCCTACAATAGACAATATTTTGCTTGGTTTTCCAAATCTTGAGGCAATACAATTTTCTTCAAACCCTCTTTTAGAAGAAAATTAACTCTCTCTGAAATTATTGATCCTTCAAGCCCTTCAAACCTACCTGCACCACGGCTTCATTAAGCCATAGGGATAAGTCTGCCAATCCATCATTTTTTTGATCAAAATCTTTGGAAAGTACCTCAAACTCGAGAAATTGAGCAAGAAAAACATCCTTGTTGCCGTTGCCATCTCCGTAACTTGAAAGAGGATCCTCCTCCAACTCTATCTAATCCAAAATATTTGCAAACCCTGTGTTCAAAATCTCTTCAAAGCTAACCATCCTGAAAAGCCCTAGCTCGATTGTGATATGAGTTATAAGATAATTTCAAATTAAATTTCATTATATATATCTATATATATCATAATTATTTTTGAAAAAAAATTGAAAATTGACAAATTCCATTCATGATGGAAATACTTAATTTATCTCAAAGATATCTTAATTAGATTAATAGGTAGTGTCTATTTTGGAAGAGGGATTCTACAATTTCAATATAATTATCAATAAGTATTAGATGGATAGTAGGGATTTAACTTCAAGTAATATTCTAGAATATTTTTAATAGTAACCATAGATTTATCTCAAAGGTGGGTATGCCTTTTTTGCGCTTTTAATTAAATTGATTAATTAAAAAAATATCAAATGAACATGTATCAAATGAATATGAATTATCCCTAGATCAAGGTGTGAATCATCACAATATCCCTCTCAGGATTTACTACATGGGTGATAAGATGGGAAAATCAACCAAAGGGTGACCACCTCTTGTCCCAAGCGTCTGCGGTAGCTGGCGAAGGGCGGTAGTTGGGAGTATGGCGTTTAATGTGGCAGAGGGTGTTGTAGAGGTAAATCACCAAGTGGTGGAGAAAGGAAACATGTTTAATGCAATTGCCCTAGTTGAAGGTGGTGGTTGCAGTGGAGGTCTTTGGCGCTCAAAGGTTAGAACATCGGCCTGCTCGGGTTGGCATCGTCAGGACCTAGACAAGCTTACCGCCCTCTGGTTTATGGTGCTGGTATGTGGGTATGTCTCTTTCTCTATGTGTTTTCCTCGGAGTTTGTGGCCTATTCGAATGGAATAAAGTAGGTAAAGTTGTCATGATGTTGGTAATAGGAATGATGGAAGGTCCGAAAATGACTATTTGGTGCCATGGAAATTCTATGTTATCGTTAACTTCTCGGGGTCTGATGGCAATATTATTTTTGGAAATGGGAAATTTGGGTGGTTCATGGATCATAATTTGGAAACCCGAACAGTTCTGGGCATCTATGTATGTTATATGGGTTTTGTGTCTTTGCCTATTTTAGTCTTATTTGGCATACTTTTATCTAAAATGGGTATGTGTGTTCGCAGTTGGTCTCCCTGCAAATTCGATACCGACTGGTATGCGGAGAGGGAGGTCTATGTAAGGGTTGGGTGCTTTTTTACTTTCACTCTGAAAGCTTCCGCTTTGAATTTTATTTATGATGATTTTGTGGTGAAATATATAATATTGAAGCTTATGGAGTCGATTTATGTTGTTTGGTTCATGCAAATACTTAAATTATTTAGTCCTGCTCTATGTTATGGTTCTTCTATCACTGTAGTGATAGGTTGTGGCATCACTCGATATTGGAAGCCTCCAAGGTTTCCTCTCAATTTTTGGACTTAGATCTCTCCTAACATTCATTGTCTCTTTCTTGTCTTTAATGTAATTGTCTCAGATCTGAGTGATCAGAGTTTGTTTTGTGGCTACAAGTTGACCTTTTGGAACCAGCTCTCATCATCTCCTTACTTTGGGTTTGTTGAGTGTTTAGGTAAATTTATAATAGGTAAGATGGTGTGTTCGACCCCTGGTGCCTACTCATCAGCAAATGGCAGTCGAGGTAAGAACAAGAAGAAAGAAATGAAAGGTGGCAGAGGCTCCCCCTCTGTTATTCCTTTTAAAAAGGGGCAGAAGGTTGGATGTACAAGTCATACAGGAACCAGTGAAATATTATATATTTGGTACTCTAGCTCAGGTGCGTTAGATGATCGTGTCTTGGGAATCAAATCTTAACCAACACGTGGAGACTGAAATGCAGGTGACGGACTGGCATCTCTTAACTCTGGATCCATGGCATACCCGTGGTCGTACCACCCAGTACAAGCAGACAATTCTTTTGTATTGGCTCATGAAGAATTTGATGGTTAAATCCATTATGACTGTGTCAACCAATGTAGCTAAGTCAAACCCTGGCCTCCAGGATATCCAAAAGGAATTGCAACTGATCCAATTCTAGATCCAGCAGCAGAATATTCACCTGGGTCATATTGAGAAGCAACTCTCGTGTCTCTTTCAATTAGAGTTACTTGGTTCTAGTGCTAAGGACTCTTCTCCAATATAGTCCTCTGAATATGAATAATGTTTAGGATGTTTGATGACTTTTTTTAATCTATATATATGTTGTAAATGTCGAATAGTAGGTATTGTTTTAGTTATTTTGTTGTGGATGCACCTTGGTACTTAGACACTCAGGCCTATAAGGCCAAGTTTGATAGACTTAAACTTATGATATTTTGGATGGCTTATAATGTGTTTCAGTGGCCAACATATTTGGTTTCCCAATGGGCAAGTTGAGGCCACCGAACGACTTTTTATGATTGTAACCTGCCTTGATTATGAATGAAAGAAGAGGTCCTACGAAGCTTACAAAAAAAAATGAATATGAATTATAATTTTTTTGGCATGCAGTATTAAAAAGCCATGGTAATATAAGAAAGCTTATTTACAAGTTAAGAATTTTCATGGTAATGTAGGGATGAATCTTAGTACATGGTTTTTTAAATGTATATATGTTCAATTCTTTTTCATTCATATATTATTTCTTTTTATAATTAATAATGATAATAATTAAAAATAAAGTTATTGCTGAGAGGTGCTCTCCAACCCAGTATGTATGAGATGTTGTAATGTCCTGTCATGTAAACATTTTGACTTAATCAAAATAAAATTAAATTAAAAATAAAAATAACCCTATCTTAAAATAAAAATTTTACGTTGTTATTTTTTTTATCAATTTTTTTTGGGTAGTTAAGGTAAACTTGAAATAAAAATAAAAAATAACCCCATGTTAAAATAAAAATTCTAGGTTAGTAGTTTTTTTATTATTTTTTGTTGGGCAGTTAACGTAAACTTGACTTGGTCAAGTTACCATGGTTTTTGAGCTCTAGGTTTATGAGAACCCATGGTATTTCCCATGTTATCCATGTGGAATATAGCCTATTTAAAGGGGGAATTAAGCCAGCTCAGATCCATCTTAACTTAGAAAATACCAAGCACCCAGAGGTATCAAATCTCTGCGCTTCCAGAGTTAAGATGGAATTGTGCCGAGAGATGCTCTCCAACCCAATATGCAAGAGATGTAATGTCCTATCCTGTCTTGTCATGTAAACATTTTGACTTGGTCAAAATACACAAAAATAAAAATAAAAACAAAATTAAATAAAAGGATTAATGTAAAGCAATGTAAAATAAAAATAATGCTATGCTAAAATAGAAATTCTATATTATTATTATTTTTAATTAATTTTTATTGATGAGTTAAGGTACACTTGACTTGATCAAGTTACTGTGGTTTTTGAGCTCGAGGATTATGAGAACCCATAGTATTCAAGTGGAATATAGCATATTTAAAGGGTGGAATTAAAGCGGCCTAAATCCATCCTAACTCTAAATCTACCAAGCGAGGGATCAAATCTCATGGAAATATCTTAAGATGCAAAGAGATTTGATTCTTTGGAGTTAAGATAGATCTAGGCTAGTTTAATTAATTTTTATGATTTTTTTTCAAATTTGATAATATAAGATGTATCATAAGATAAGTAGTTTGATGTCTATTGATATTTACCACCCAAAAATAAATGACTACCCTAATAGCCAATGCTACATATTAAGCTTCAAGTACTCTATATAAAACATCTTTAATAATTTATTCTTCATTTTTTGTTTTCTTGTGTGAATAATAATACTCCATATAAAATAGCTTTAATAATTTATTCTTATTTTTTTTGTTTTGTTGTGTGATTTTTTTGTTTTCTTATGTGACTAATAAAAGTATTCTATATACAATATCTTTAATAATAATAAAAAATTGTTATCTTTAATAATAAAAAAAAATTGTTTTCTTGTATGACTAATAAAAGACAATTGGAGTCTCGTATTCTCTCATATTCTTATGATAAGGGGTAGATTTTGTCCATTACTATTATAACCACTAACTTTACTCCACATATTTCTAAACTTTGTTGTCATATTTTTACATTCAAACTATCATAAAATTAAATTGACATTTATACATGTCAACTTCAACACATATTTCTAATATATATACAAATTAAAAAAAAAATCAAATATATATGATAAACTAGCCCAAAACTAAGAATCATTTTCTCAGTTTATTATCTTTCCAATTTAATATTCAACACTTTATTTATATATATATATATATATTAAAAAATCTTTGTTGTCATATTTTTACATTCAAACTATCATAAAATTAAATTGACATTTATACATGTCAACTTCAACACGTATTTTTAGAAAATATGGGAATTCTTTTATTAACTTAATTGGGACCATTTTGAAAAAAAAATAAAAGATTATGATATTTTACCAAAATTGCAAACAACGATGTTATATTGTTTTAAAGTAATGTGTGAATTTTCATATTTATTTACAGAAATTAATTAATAAAAATATTAATTTATTTTTTAAATAATAATAATTTATATATATATATATATATATATATATATATATATATATATATATATATATATACTTTAAAAAAATGGTATGATTTGGATATTTAATAATAATAACAATTAATTATTAATTATTTAATAATAGTATTATTTTTTTGTAGTCAAAGTTTTATTCATTCATAAAAGAAGAGTACATCATTAGCAAAATGTAGGTAGTCTCACCTCGATCAAGTTTGTTGACTATCACTATCAGTATATGACAAAGAAATAAAATAACAACTAGAGACACAGTCCACAATTTAGGAGGCCAAAAGCATCAGAAAACACTTAAAACAAGTAAAACACATGTAACCATGCTTAATCATCAGAGGTAATAGAAGCAAGATTGTCCGGAGCAGTCCTTGGAGGAGGAGGAGGACGGAAGGAACACTAGACATGCTCTTCGAAGTGAGCCATCCATGACTCCAACTTCTCCACCTTCTTAGATAGAATATTTTGACCACGAAATACCACCACCACCCTCTCCTATACATGACACTGAAAGTAATGCATCTTGTTCAACATAGCAATAAGCTCTGCATGTTCTTCCTACCGAGCCCTCTCAGAATTTTCTAGGCAGTCCAATATAGACTGAATCAAATCCTAATAATTTTCCAAACAACAATGTTGATTTGTAGTCTCCCCACTCCCAGGTTGTCACGCCTTACCCCATCTCCTAGTGCCACCTCTACGCATCACTCCACCCTTCTTTAATGTCTGTGTGGTTCGCCCCCCACAACCGGCTAGCAAGCCGCCTCAACCACCACATGCCCTCGAAGCCACCTGGCCCGAGCTTCCAGCGATTCGACCACCTTGACCAGAACTTGGAGGCTCCTCAACTACCATCACCACCTGCAACTACGAGCCTCACCCCCTTAGCAGGTCGAAATTCTCTTTAACGGGGGGAGAGAGCAAGAATTGCGCAAATAGGGTGCATTGAAACAGAGCAAAAGGAACCAATTAATTGTGGAGCAAGCCAACCATTAACAAAGCAGACCAGTGAAATGAGTGCAAAGAGACTCCCCAAACACACTAGAGGGCCACCTACAAAACTGACTGAGTCAGCAATAGGAAGCAGAGACAAAAGCCCAGCGGAAAAACAACTAACCATCGACTCACAAACCCTGAACTCTTGCGGATAAATCATTGACTGGAAGTCCTTAGATAAAACAACCTTTCGGCAACCCAAGTATCTAATTATCCAACCTTGATTCGCAGACGGCCACTGAAATCCCTCAAGAATAGAAAACCCCAGAGGAAAACCACTTGATAGGGTAGACCGAATGCCTTGAAAACATAGAAGAAAACCAAGAGTGGAATTACCCAACCACCCACAACAAGGCTCGTGGGTCAGCCCAATAACCAGATATAGAGCACTGAAACCACTTACAAAAGCCAAAAACCACACATGGGAAAGGAGACCTTCCAATTTAGTAACCCTAATGTTGAGGAGGGGGCGTCGACTACGGAAGCGCCACCATTCCTAGAAAGGGAACTAGTGGAAGAGGTCAAGAAGGCCACCAAAGCTCAACTGTTGCCCATCAAACCACCACAAAACCACATCTACATACTAGACCAGAAGAGTGTCACCCTTCATATACCAACATCGTTTGCCCACTCCCACTCCCAACGAGGATGATGGGAATTTCGCACGCCAAACATTTACTCCCCCCATACTTAGAACGAGGTGAGAGGATAGGGAGGCCATCCCCCGCACTAATGACCAGGTGTTCAACGTCATCATCCACGTGTTTAGATATCTTCCGTGTTTATCACCCCCATCGTGGAATAATAGTATTATTCTTAATTATTCTTATTCTTATTATTAAATTTTAGCATATCTTTCTAATTCTCTATCAATTTCTAATATTAATCCTCTAGATTTTTAATCCCTAGGGTTTATAATATTAATGACTTGGGTTTATTAATCCCTTGGGTTTAAAATATTAGTCCTTGATTTTTTAATACATATACCTTAGGTTTATTAATCCCCTACATTTATTATTATTATTATTATTATTAGTTATTATTATTATTGGAATTTCTCGGGGCAAGCACAGTTGAGGTCAATGCAAGAGTACAAACAAAGGGTGGGGAGTTTATCTGTCAACTCACCGGCTGAGATGGTCAAGCAGTAACTTGGATTATCTCTTAGGCCTCCCGTAGGGTTTATTTTCCCGAACTGGTAGATGTTAGGGTTTGATGTTTATAGCGGTAATATCTAAGGGAATTTGTGTTGTTGAGGATCTCTGGTGGTCAGGAATTTGGTGGTTTAGCAAGAGTTACGATTTTATCGAGGCTTTTGTTTGGTTTTACCCTATACAAATGATTATTCGTTGTTATGTAGACTGAAATAATGGATTACTCAGTGGACCCTCATGAAGCGGTTTCCATTTGGAAGGAGCTTCCACATCATCACAGCAAAATGGATGTGGGCTTGACATATGAGTCCTCGAACTTGGGAATATATTCAACTCTCCTTGGTCTAGTCATAATCACGCAATTCGCCCTTTATTGGGAATCAAAGTCGGTTGATACAGAACACACCATCTTGTGCGATGCAGAGATTGCTAAGGTCGCATTACAAGTTTGGCCGGTGCATTTAAAATAAAATGTCAATGTAGCAAGGGTTTCCTTGGAAGCCCTTGTATTTGTGGATAGTTGTATAAGCCCTAATAATTTCCCACAGTCATGGGAAAAAATTTCAATGGCTCTAACTTCACAGGAGCTTGTTGGGTCTCACTTTTCTTATCCTTCTTAGAGGATAGAAGTGGTAGTTTCCTCTGGAATTGTTGGTAGGGATTCAAGGGCATAGACTAGACACATGGAGCTAGGGTCTTGAAGTGTTTATTATGCACTGGTTCAAAATGTGGGGTTCAACTGAAAGCTAAGGTGAGACCCGAGGCGTGTAAATTATCTTTTTGAACAGGGAGTGCAAATGGATGGGGTATCAGCAGGTATCCTGATCTCATTATCTAAGACCCTTTTCAGTGCTACATTAGAAGGAGAAGGTTTGAAAAGGAAGGGAGGGAAATCAAAATGTACAAAGGTGAAAGAATGAGAATGGGCATTAATCTTGGGAGACAACCTCAAATTTGATGGAATTATGGAGACGACAGAAATGGTTTCGGTTGGGAGAGTACGGGGGAGAAATTATACCTCCTTGCGCCTGAGAAAATGGACCTAGGAGGTTTGGGGTTAGGTTTTGTATGTGCTTCTAGAGATCTGCATAATGTCTAGGGGATGGCTTTCCCTAAAGTTCAGGAAAGAAGAACATGCAAGTTGGGCACTGTCGAGTTACAGGAATATTGAATAAGCCCTCTTTTATATTAAGTGTTGGTCTCCTCTGTTCAACCCAGAAAGAGAATAGTTGGGCATGGGTCTGATTTGGCTTAGACTACCTGGATTGCCACTTCATTTATAGATAGAAGACATCTTTCGAAGAATAGGGGATGACTTGGGGAGGTATTTGGACTATGACAGGTCATACTTGGAGACTAGAAAGATGTCTTACGCTAGGGTATTGGTTTATTTGGATACAAGATAAGGATTAGTGGCTAATTTGGTGTTGCACTATAAAGGATATACCCACCACCAGAACTTGGACTACAAAGGAGTTTCGTTTAGATGTCGCAAGTTTCATGAGGTTGGTCATGTTTATAGAGAATGCCCATTGGTTCTCAATAGTGCTCATGGTAATAGTAGTGGGAAGGAAGGTAGTCAATTTATCAGAGGAGGTGATTGTGGGGAAAATTCAACAATGCCATCTCAGCAAGATGTGGCTCAGCAAGGGAGGTATGGGGCAGATGGCAGGCTCCCAGACTCACAGATTCCTTGGAAGGAGGAGCTAAATGCAAGGGCTTCGAGATTTGAACCATCTACATCCACTTCAATCCCGGGTACTTTTTTCCTTTCTTCCTCCTCTCATTGTCCTAATTCATTTGTGAGCTCTTTGGATTTTCCTACATTTGTATTTTCATCTGTAGTGAGGGTTCTCGGTTTTGTTGCTTTATTGGGGGTTGTGTCCTATCTAATAGAATCCATTCCTATATGTTGTCCAGCCCCCATGCCATCTTTCCTGGTTTCGAATGAGGACTCATTTGAGAGGAGTGGGAAATCTAGATATAATATTCATTCTTAGTCTAATCCACCCATATCTAGTTTTTCACATGAGTATGGAATGGGTTTAGGCCCCCTATCACCTTCCAGGATCCCAAAGAATCCTCATGGTCGCCATTCACTCATCTCTAAAGTTATTCACTAGGCTAGTTCAGATATTGTCGCTAGTAGGCAACTTTCCTTGGATGGGGTCCTTAGAGCAAGGAATGCCCCGAGACCTATTCACAGATGAAGTTGTTATCTTTTAATTGCAAATGGTTAGCTAGTCTCTCCAAGAAACTAACATTAAAGGATTTGTTTAGAGCGAAAAAAGTTGGATATCGTTTTCCTACAGGAGACATTAGATTCTAGTCTCAATGTTGTTAATATTCTGGAAGGTATGTTGAAGGATTGGAATTTTTTTGCAATTTATGCACGTGGGAGATCTGGAGGATTGGCATTGGGAATCAATTTCATATTAGTAAAGTTATTGAGTGTTTGAGGATGTGAACAGATGATTGCAGCTGACATATTTGTTGAAGAATTTAGTTTGGAAATTAGAACGGTCATTGTTTATGGGCTATGTCAAGGGAGATTTACATTCTAGAATCAATTGATGAAGAGGTATTTTATGAGGGAGGAATATCTTATTCTATGGGGGATTTAAATTTTACCCTAGGAAGGTCGAAAATTTAGGGAGAACATGCCCACATTGATTATCTGCCTAATATTTTCACACATTCTAGACTCAAATAGATTAGTCGAAGTTGATTTGGCAAGAAATAATCCCATGCGGAGGAATAGAAGAGTTGGTGAAGCTCTTATATATAGAATACTAGATAGATTCATGATCCGTGAGGCACTTTTGGATAAAATATCCTACTTCGGACAATGGGTGCGTTCGAGGGGTATATTGGGACTGGCTAGAAATTTCAGAAAACCTAAAGTGCCCTTCAAATTTAATGCATCCTAGATGAAAGATGAAGAGTTCAAAGCCATGGTTTGTGAGATATGGAGCCCATGTAGTTTGGAGGAGGATCACTCAGGGGCATCCCAATTTGCAAAAAACTTAAATAAATTAAAGAGAAGGACCATTGAATGGGTGAAAGGTAAAAAACTAGGAGATGAGGAGGCTTTGAAGTAGATTGACAATGAATTGGAGAAATTAAAGAAACCTAGCGGGGTTGTGAATCTAATGAAGTAAATATGTGTATTATCCAATTGGAAGCTGACAGAAGAGGATGTTGAAAGATAAAGAAGAGGCTTGGAGACTCAAATGCCGGGCTATTTGGTTACAAACATAGGATGACAATACAAATTTTTTTCAACAATATGATAGAGGAAAAAAATCTATAAACACCATCTAGTCACTGGAGAATGAAAATGGAAATAGGGCTTTCAACTTTAGAGATCTTGCTAGGATGGAAGCTCAGTATTTTTGTTCCCTTTTTTCAACCCTAGAAAAGCTTCAGTGGTCGAGATCATATAGACTACCCAATTATTTCCCACGTTTATTGTTGAGGAATCCAACGATGATTTTATGGCTTTGGTCTCTTCAAGTGAAGTAGAGGAGGCCTTGCACTAGTTTAAAAAGGACACGAGTCTGGGACTAGAGGGAAGGCCTGCAGAATTTATCCTTGAATTTTATGAGCATATTGGGTCATATCTACTCAAGGTTGTATAGGAATGCAGATAGTCTGGAAGGATGTATGAGGCATTTAACTCTACATTTATAGCACTCATTCCAAAATTTGAGATCTGGGGTATTTTAATGACTATCTTCCTATTTCACTATGTAATTGTATATACAATATTATAAAAAAAAATCATAGCAAATAGGATCAAGCCTATCTTATCACGTCATATATCCAAGGAACAATTTACTTTTTTGAAGGACAGACAGATCCATGAAGCGATTGGAGTAGCACAGGAAGAATTACATAGACTGAAGACAAGAAATATGAAAGGTATGGTTCTCAAAATCGATCTTTCAAAAGCATATGAGAGAGCCACTTGGATTTATATTATAATGTTTCTTACTCACCTGGGATTCCACATTAGCTTTATAAATTGGATTATGTGTTGCAATAAGTCTACATCTTTTGTTTTCCTAATTAATGGTTCAACATCCAAACTTTTTCATGCTAAGAGGGTCTTCGTCAAGGTTGTCCATTTTCATCCCTTCTCTTCTTGTTGATCATGGAAGTCCTAAGCAAACTACTTAAGGAGGCTAAGGGAAGGGGAAATTCGAAAGGTGCTCCACTGACAGGTGACATTTTTTTTACTCATCTATTATTTGTAGATGATGTCCTTATCTTTCTTCATGGCTCTCATAGGGATACGACGACATTTAAACAGGTGATTAGTTTATTCTGCAAAGCCATGGGCATGGAGATAAATCATCAGAAGTCCACCCTCTCAGCAATAGGTTTCTCTATGGATTAAATGAATTGTGCTATTGGTTAGTTCCCTTTCTAGCTTATAAATTTTGACAGATGGCTCAAGTATTTTGGGTTTCATATGCAAATGAATGATTACAAAAAGGAAAATTGCATGTGGTTACTTGCAAAAATTGAAAAAGTACTAAGATTTTGGGGTCATAGATTGTTGTCTCATGCAAGTAGACTTGTACTTATTAAATTTTTTCTTGAAACAATTCTTGTTTTTTGGATGTCTTTATCTTGGATACCCAAGGGCATATTGCATCTTATCCAAAGAATTTGTTGTGGTTTTTATGGAGGGGATCGAAGGAAGGTAGAACATATGCATGGATAATATGGGATCATATTTCCCTACCCAAAAAATGGGGAGGTTGGGGGTTAAAAATCTTATCATGTTTCTCGCAAGCCCTTGCAGCTAGAGTTGGATGGCGTCTAATTACTACTATTAGTCTTTGGACAAAGGTAGTAACTCAAAAATATATTTTTCGATATTTGTGGAAGAATAGATTCATCTACAGAATAAAATAAGAGTTAATATCTCAGTAGTATGGAAAGCAGTGATAGACTCTTTCAATATCATTGGCACAGGTCTTGCATGGAGAATTGGTTCGAGTGAGCAAGTTCAGATTAGAATAGACCCATGGCCTGGCTGCGGTGATTTGCACATCCTTCCTCCTAATTTAGTGTCATTTTTTGTGGAACATGGAGAAAACACACTTAATCATGTGGTGGACCAGGAAAATTCCACCATTTGGGGTCAACGATGGTTATCTGCCCAGTAATTAAATTTCCCAGGACATTGGCATCAGGACTGGAATGAATATACTAGAGCCTTATCAAACTCACATGTAAGGATCCAGGATAGGGAGGATGATCTTATCTGGATACATTCAAAGAAAGGTTTATATTCTTCTAAGGAAGGTTACTTATTTGTTTATGTTGAAAAAGAACTAGAAACTCTACTATGGTGGTGGAAACGCATCTAGAAATTGAAGAGTCTTTCAAAATCCCAATTTTTTTTTGGTTTTTTCTCTAAAATAAAATCCATACTAGTGATAACCTCAAAAAGAGAGCATTTGAAGGACTGTCATGGTGTGTTTTATGTCATAATGATGAGTAATCGGTAGATCATTTTTTTATGTTATGTCCATCAGCTATGCAGATCTAGAATATGATCTATCAAGCCATAACAATACAAATCAGGTGGCAGGCTGAAACATTAAATGAAGCATGGAAGAAATGGTGGAATAAAGAAAATCCGAATAAGATATGGAATATCCCATTACTTATTTTTTGGGGTATATGGATTGGGAGGAGCCAGAAAATATTCCAGGAGATTAATTTCCACCCATAAATGATTGGTGCACAGGTATTAACTATGTATGAACTACTTCCGTAAGAGGACTAGCACACCAATATATGCACGGTTTCAGTAGAGACCACAGATAAATCTAAGCCATGGATATAATTTGATGGCTCTGCACAAAATGGAAAATGCAAAGGGGGTGCAGTTCTATATTTTAGTAACATTCATTTTTTCAATCTGATAGTTGGCTTGGGTGTGGGTACAAATAATTTGGTAGAGCTTCTCAGTCTTAAATTGCTCCTTCTCTTTGCATTAGAAAGAGGTTGCCAGTAGCTACAAGTCTTTGGTGATTCAAAAGTGGTTATTGATTGGTTCAATCATATTTATTCATGTCACTCTCACACACTCATGAATCATTTGGATGAAGTTATGAGGTTAAAATCACAAATTGATTATATTTGTTATCACATTTACAAGGAAAATAATGAGCTTTTTGATCGTCTATCCAACAGGTGCATAGGACCTAATAGATAATATAACACAATGGACTGAAATTTTTTCAGTACTATCATCACCCATTTGATGACCCTCTACAAGCAGTTTTAGATCTTGGATTATTCTTTACTTTGTTCATATTCGGCATTATGGATCTTATCATACACAGATAGTACATAATATGATGATAATAGTTTTTGTATGGCATTGTTATTTCTTGGATGATATTATTGTATATTTCAAGATATATGCATCTAATACTCTATATGGATCGTAGCATCAATCAATTTTTGTACTTATCTTTCTAAGGATTGTTGAGTGATCGACAGTCTCGTATTTTTGATATGTGCTACAACATCTACAACATGTAATTTTCACTATAATATAATGAAAATTACAATTTTTCCTTGAGGGAAAAAAATTATTTTTATTATTATTATTATTTAAAAGTATTACTATTATTATTATTATTATTAATTAATATTTTATAATATAATTACTTTTTTATAATATTATTTTTATTATTATATATTTATCAATATCGATATTAATATTAATATTAAATCTATACCATTAACGCATATCGACATATTTCAACCACATTTACTAATGTGGTTGTGCATGTGATTGATATACACCTATCAACATGTATCAACCACATTTATTAATGTGGTTATGCTAGTGTATATATATATACCCCGAATTTTGATTGATACGGTATTGATTGTGGGAACTCATAAAAAAGAAAAAAAATGAAGCTAGGGTTTACTCTGTGCACAAGTGGTTTTCAGGTTTCGGCAGCGATTTTCGACTTCTTGGAGGACCCGAAGAACAGATACGAAGACCCCCGTTCAAGGAGGCAAGGGCTGGGCCGGGCCTGCGCGGCTACTCCTCCCGACTTACCCAGTGAGCTCCCTACGGACTGCCCCCCTAGGTCATCCTTGTGTAGCTGCTCGCCAACCCAGAAGGTTCCAGTCCCCTGGCGACTGTGGCAAACATCTAAATCCGGACGGCTTCGAACACAGGAGACAGACCTAGTTGGGGGTTTGCTTAATGACTGCACAGACAGACAGGCTCGTTCATTTCTTGCTCGAGGCTGGCTGCAAGGGGATCTGTGGCGAGCACAGGATGGTGTTAGAGTTCCTTTCGCCGTCCAAGTGGTTATCGCTCCTGGAACTCTGTGGCGGCAGATAGCCTGAACCACTGCCCTTCCACGCACAGACCTGGGCCTCCCATGAAGCTTCCGGACAGCATGTGCCAGGAAGAGGGGTTTTTGGCATACACCCGCTCTGTTAGGCCCAAGATACTCTGTTCGGTCTGACATTTGGCGAAGATCGATCCTCCCCCTGCTGCGCGGATAGTCTCTACCATTAAAGGTGAAGCTGTCTCCTCGCACCAGAAGGATCAGACGGGACCTGGGAACCAGGTAAGCCCAAACTGTTTTCAAATTTTTTTAAAAACCCCCACTGGGGTTTCAGGCTTACTCTGGGTCAAAAACACAGACACAGTTCTAGATCTAAAGCAAAGCATCATGGGGAAATACAGATACCCTGGCCACTCACAAATCTTGATGTTTGAAGGCAAAATACTACAGGACCTTCAGCCCTTGACGGTGTATCATATTCATGCTGATTCCACCATCATATTAAACCTGAGATTACGCGGGGGGGCTGCAACCAAGGGCAAAACAGGTTTGGGAGGCAGCACACAGATAGGCTCAGGATCAAAACAGAAGCAAGCAAATGGGGGACTATCATTCAAGAACATTCTGCAGGGAAAAAAGACAGCCTCTGAACCATCCAAACAGACAAGAAATGCTCCAAACCCATATATAGTGGAGCAACTGAACTACACCCCAGAATTAAACATCGATATGCCAGAAACTAATGAGCAATGCGCCTCTTACAAATCTTTAGCAATTATTTTCCATTTTAACTGCTTCTGGCCTAAACCAGTAGAGCTCTTCCACTGGATTTTAACAAACTGGTCATTAGAATGTGATATTCACCTCTGCTCAAAAGGTTTCTTTATTGTAAAATTCCCAACCCCTAAAGCTAGAGACAAAGTTTTACAGGAAGGACCATGGTTCTGGGTTTCAACCAGCCTATTCACCACTCCCTAGTTCCCCGAATTTGACGCAAACACCATGGTCGTCTCTAGAATGCCCGTCTGGGTCCGAATGCACAATCTCCCCCTTCACTTCTGGGAGGACAGAGTTCTAGATGGCATTGGCAACAGCTTGGGGCAGTTCATAAAGACGGACTCCCAAATAATAGAGGAAAGGGTTTACACTTATGCTCGCATATGTGTTGAGGTAGACCTCAGCAAAGGCCTTCCGGACAGCATCTGACTAATCCACAACAAGCGAATTTGGACACAGATCTTGGATTATGAGAATACAACTTTCAGATGTAGGAACTATAGACAAACAGGGCATTTACACAACTTGTGTCCAGAAGCCAAAAATGATACTAGAAGGAAAAAGAATCTAGGGAAAAAACCCAAAGGATGGCAATATCCCCCACCAGAACCAGAAGATGGAGAGGAAGAAGCTGAGGATGAACCATCCCCACAAGAGGAAAGTCAGAATCCAATGGAACCTGAAACACAAGGGGGAACCCCTCAAGACCCAACAGAAGCTAGGATACACAGGGCGCAGGCCGACATGATCCCTGACGAGGGGGACATCAGTAGGAATAAGTGCTTTCACACATCAGATAACTCAGACTCGGACAACGACAATGCCAAAGTGGATGCGGGGAACCATCTTGCTCTGGTCACTTCGACACCATCCCAAGGGAAATGGCGAAGGGTTGAGAAAAAAAAGGGGTGAAAAGCTTGACTTTCTCCCATCATGTATATTATCTTGATTTTTCCTGCTTGTCTTTGTTTATCATTTGGTCTCTGACTGGATGATGTGGATTTTAGCTGTTTCAACATGTAATTTTGTTTTCACTAATAAAATTACGCTTTTTTCCTAAAAAAAATAAAATAAAATAAAATAATATATATATATATATAGATATATATATAATAAAAATTAAAATTAAAATTAAAATTAAATAAAATAAATAAAAATTAAATAAATAAAAATTAAATAAAATAAATAAAAAATAAAAAATAAAAAATAAAAATAAAAATAAAAATAAAATAAAAATAAATTAAAAAATAAAATTAAAAATATAAATATAAATAAATAAACAAGTAATAAAAATTTAAAATTTAAAAATTTAAAAAAATTAAAAAAAAAAAAAAAAAAAAAAAAAAATATATATATATATATATATATATATATATATATATATATATATATATATAATTTCTACTAATCATGGCCCTAAAAAACTTGTTTGATTCAAAGATATATTGTGGATCTTTAGGTGTGTAGTGCTAACTTCTTTCTTCGTGACGGTATGTCTAACTTGATTGTTGTAAACTTGGACCATGCCTCTCTACTCTATGTTAATTAAATCTTTAGCAAAATATTTATACCTAACAAAAATCTCATATATATTATAAACATTCACCATATAATATGAGTACAAGATATGTGCGACAAGCTGCCTAACTATGGCATAACACTCGAAGTATGATGTCAATATACATATATAATATAATATTACAATAACTTGGTTCACCAACCAAATTATATAGCATGCATGTCACAAAACCTTGTCTGAATCATACATACATAAATTCCCCACATGTTCCCTCAGTTACAAGATTCCAAGAAATAGAGCCAAGCACCCTACCCACATTTTCCCTCAATTACAATATTTCAAGAGATAGAGTGAGGCACCCTACTGACCTGATTCCCCACTCAAGCGATAAGTTCCCATGTTACATTTATATGGAAACCCAAAAAACTATGTTGAAACCTATCACCAAGTTGTGTGATCTGCAATGCATCCAAACCACAACACACTCCACAACACAAGTGATGATGCACTATGCCAACACCTGCACAACTACCCGCAACTAACTTACTATGTGCATACTCCATAGTTTGTGTTCCACAACCCTTGTAACCCAACCTAAAATATCGCAACTCATACCAACCAACCACTACAACACAATGGTCCTAGGTTCATTAATAAACCCTACATAGCCAAAATCTTAGATTGCAGTTGTCCCTGAAACTCTCTCATGTGATGTCTCATATCACAACTTGATACATTTATTTTAAATCCAAATTTATTAAGCACCAAAGAGGAATCAAGTTTTCTTAAAATGCAATTTTTTTATTATTTAATTCCATGACATGTATTAATTATTTCATATTGAATTATAATTTGACCCCTCTCAATGCTTGATAAATCTAGATTTAAAATAGATTTATACTGATTTATTTTTTGAAGTTATCATGCGCATGTATGCATACATAGTTTCTTCTTTTTTTATTTTTTTCTTTTTGTCATGACACACACATTCACACATCTCCTTCATAGTAGATTGTAATATCAACAACGAACTAAGAAAACATAGTGAGAGTGAAATTATTAATGATTTTTAATATTTTTAATTAAAACTAACCAAATATATATATATAATTTTGTTTTTTTGGTTATAATCAACATTGGTTTTTTATTTATTGAACATTTTATTTTTATTTTAAAATAGAAAATTGTCAACTTCATATTGAACACTACAAGAATTACACATCTCCCTCATACTAAGTTGTAGAATACAACCCTTCACATAAGTGTGGGATAAAAAACACTCAAAGCTTAAAGTGTCTTGATTTTTTAAGTAACTTTGGGTCTAAACCCAGTTGAAATTGATGAGTTTCACTTATATAAGGGAATATTTTTCCATAAAACTTGGCCCTAGGGTTTCGAGTAATCTTAAGAATACTAAATACACAAAAATGAAACTTTTCAAAAAAACAAAGCTCACCAAAAAAAATACAATTTAAATGCCACATACCAAACACCAACTTTATATGGTAAATGATATGACTAAGTCTATATGGTATCACAGAGTTTTAACTTGTAATATACATTAAGGCACTGACACGTAACAATATTAACCATACAACCAAATTTGCAGTACACATTAAGACATTACTAGGTAACAATATTAACCATACAACAACATAGCATATATGAAACAAGTGGGGATAAACACACTCAAAATGTCTTTGTTTTTTTGGGATAATTTTGGCTTTAAACTAGTTGAAGTCGCTAAGATTTAAATCACTAAGTTTTACTTATATTAAAAAAATATGTTTATAAAACTAGATCCCTAATCTTAATTAATTTTAAAATAACTTTTTTATAAAAATATCAAATATACAAAAACAAAAACAACATAAATAATCTATATCAAATAACCAAATCTATATGGTAAATAATATAACTAAATTGATATGATATTGCATATTAATTTACAATCTGCATCAAAACAATGCCATGCTACAATATTGACCATATAATCAAATTTGTAATACATACTCAGACATTATAAAATAACAATATTAGAGATAGCATATATGAAAGACAACATCACCCCTTCTTTAATGATGGCTATATATCTTTGTGTAACAACATTAACCATACAACAAAACTTCCTATACACATTAAGACACTATCAAGTAACAATATTAGTCATACAAGAGCCTAGCATAGAACAAACACGACGTCACCCCTACCTTGACGATGGCTATCTTTCAACCAAATCTCACCCTGGATTTTAGCTTTTCGATATACCTTTTGGAAAATTAGTTGGCACGTGCTCTTCCATTCTAAAAATTGAAAGGACCTCATGTCATGTCATATAATTTCCCCCCGAAAGAGTTTCCCGGTCATATCATGTCTCAATCATAGTTTGTGATTTTTTATTTCATTAATCTCTATTTTCTGCATAATCTTAATTTGCATGGGTACGCAATTAACCGTATTTTACAAATCCATATATCTAAAGAAAATAAAACCCTAATAGCGTAGATTTCAAATTTTTAAATATAGTTTTTTTTTTCATATTTGTTGCGATAAATTGTCATGTGTAATATCCACAAGTTGTTTATAGATCAATCGGGGGTTGTTGACAAGTCCTGCAATAGAAAGTAATTTTTTCATAATCCACCGGTTGTGAATAAACGCTACTCCTCCATTTGCGAAGGATTTTATCTAACAACCTTTTACTAAGGTCCACTTTGACACATATGTGAACAAATATGACAATTCCTTCTACAAGCCTTTCAGTGTCTAATTTGGTGAAGCGGCCTAGTATGTTTCCCACATCAGCTAAGATATATGGATTTAACAAAAGGATTTTATCTAACAAACTTTTACTAAGGTCCACTTTGACACATATGTGAACAAATATGACAATTCCTTCTGCAAGCCTTTCAGTGTCTAATTTGGTGGAGCGGCCTAGTATGTTTCCCACATCAGCTAAGATATATGGATTTAACAAATGAATGGGAAAGTTGAGAAGCCTTATCCAAATTGGGGTTTCCAAAGCTAACATGGAAAGAAGATTAAAAACAAGAATCCATGGTTGAAAAGAGAAGCTAGAATGGCCCCAAATCCAGGGTCCCTAATAAAAAACCTTTTATCAATTCTCTAGATTTTTAAAGACCACAACAAAGAATAATTTTGAACAAAAGTGCAGCACTATATTCTAAGACCAATTTTGGTGCACCCATTCATAAAGAGTACATGTTGAAGGCCAGAAACCATTAAAACAGCAAATAATCACATGTTGTTCATAATCTGCAGCTAAGAATCTAAATGTAAGGTTATACATTTCATGAGATGGGATTTGTGTTGCCTGGTCTATAACGAATGTTGGCCTTAAGAGTTCTTTTGGGTTTGGAGGTGAAGGTCCTGGCTTTAGGAAATCCTTAAAATATTTGGATTAGGAGGAGGAGGACACACCCCAAATTTTGGCTCCACCTCTTAATCTTGATACTAGATAAATCTAGGCATCCTTGGCTATGTTATATTCCATGAGGGGTTTTAGATCATACAGTTGTCTACCTCCATGTAGAAGCCAAATACAGCCATATGGGTGTTGAAAATGCAACAAGATGATGGAGCTTAGTGAAAAGAAGTTGCCTTCACTAAGTGGGCCCGCAAGCTATTTTTGGCGCAAAGTCTATTTTTAGACATATGGATCATGGTCTATAAGTTGCAAGATGCTATTTGTGGATGATTGGTCATGTTGGTAAAAAATAGATGGACTTCTATTTTTAGACATATGGGCGGAGTCTATTTTTAGACTGCCAGTCTAAATATAAAACAGTCGAATATTATTAGCTCTTAATAATATTTGGACTATAAACATTATCTTATCCTCTTGGAGCACTTCAGTTCGAGCTACGGATGTGGCACATGCAACTGCCAGAAGGAAATACGCTTTTCTTATGGGTTAGTTGAGCTATTGCATGATGGACTTCAGTTAGAACTCAAGTGATTGAGTTTGGTGGAGTTGATTGAGGAGTTGATGGAGTTGTGTTCAGTTTGACTTGGTTGAACTAGTTGTATTTAGTCTAACTGCAGAATACACTAGTGATGAGTGATGTGAATTAATTATTAATTAATTCACTAATTATTAACTCATAAAGCAACTAAAGAATACATCAGTTAACTCAGTGCATGGACAGTTCAGTGGAGACAAGTGTTAGAGGTGGGTGAAAGAGTGAGACTGCTATCAGTTGTGACTATAGTTGTGCATGAGATTTGCACATGCATTGATGGAGATTGCCAATGAGGATTGCGTAGTACAAGCCAAGGAAAACGAGCTTGGATCATTCCTATTCTCGCTTTTGGATTGCGAAATAGAGGTAGGCAGACAGCGGAGGAGATTTGAACCTGTGACTTGATTCAGATCTGAGCTAGTTTGTGTGTAGCAGGTGGAGATAGTATTGAGTACTTGTGAGGAGTATTGTACTATGTATTGTTACATGTTCTCTATCATTATAATATACAGATAGTTGGGGGTTTTCAGCTGTATGCTTTCCCCGGTTACATACCGCAATAGTGTATAATCAGGATAATCTCTGTGAATAAGTGTTATATTATTCAAAATTTCTACATGGTATCAGAGTAGAGTTGATCATCAGATCTATTATTCAGAAAGTGTTTACATTTTATTTCTTCAGGCAGAGTCTGTAATCAGGCCAAGTAGCCTCTAGATTCATCCTTCTTTTGGAAGGTGAGATATCCAGTGAATGCCCATAAAGTCAATCTCTATACGAGAAATACTTTGTTCTCACGAATATTAGATCAGAAGCGGTTGAGTTTTGAGCTGGTGGAATTCAAATTTGCAGCAGTGTTTTCTTGGTGTCAAAGTTGAAATGTCTTTCAACGGATTGCGATTGAAGTATGCTCTTGAAGGCAGCTCGAATTATATTGCATGGAAAGACAGGATGGAGGCGGTGTTAGATGACAATGGGATGAAGGAGTTCTTAGAGGCTGAGGTCCCAAAGCCTACTGATGCTGCTCACGTTGAGGCTTGGCAAAAGAAGACAGCAAAGTGTCGAAGGATTCTGTTGGAGGGCATGAAGGATCATATTGTATCTAGCCTGCATGGAAAGGCTTCTACATACTTGATGTGGAAAGCGTTGACAGATTTATTCCAAAGCAAGAGTGACCAAAGGAAGTTGGCGCTCAAGGATAAACTCAGAAACATTAAGTGTGAGAAAGGAGACAGTATGCCCAAGTATCTCACGAAGTTCACTTAATGCCGAGATGAGATGGGAAGTGTGGGGGTGACTGTTGATGATGAGGACTTGGTGATCTTGGCTCTCCTTGTTCTTCCGAAGAGTTGGCATTCCTATCAGGACTCTGTCAATGGTCGGGAGAAATCACCAGGATGGGAGAGACTTTGGTCAAATCTTGTGCAAGAGGAGGTCAGGAGGATACTAGGGACGAATCTTCATCAAAGGCATCTGATGAAGAAAATTGCACTTTGGCTGCCAAAGCAAGAAGGGGAAGAACAAGAAAGCTTCTCATTCCGATGTGAAAGGCAAGAAGCAAGACATATCCAAGGTGAAGTGCTTTCATTTTCACCAGCACGGACATTATGCCACAAATTGTCCGCAGAAGAAGAAAAATAAGCAAGCTACTGGATTTGCAGCGGGAGAGGCCTTAGCTTTGCAGTTTGAGCTGGATTTTTCATTGATCACATGCTTGGTATCAAGTGTGATGGGATCGGTATGGTTCTTGGACAGTGGTGCGCCTTTTCGCATGACAGGAGATCGAGATTTGTTTTCTGATCTGGATGAGAAAGATCTTGGAGTGCACATCGAGATGGGCGATGATGGTAGATACAGTGCAACCGGTATCGGTACCATTTCCTTTGAGAGGGAGTCTGGTAAACCCTTCATATTGAAGGAAGTGATGCATGTTCCAGGATTGAAGAAGAATCTTATCTCTGTGGCGATGCTAGAAGACAAGGGATATGATGTTGTTTTTAGCGAGGGAAAGGCTTTCCTGCGCAGTAAGACAACTGGAGAAACCCGGAAGATAGGGGTTCGAGTCAGGAACCTTTATCAATTGCATGTAGATGGTTGTGCAGCAATGGCATGTAAGGCAGAAGGATTGGTGAGCCGGGATGATGGCGAGCTATGGCACAAGAGATTGGACCACCTTCACCATGGAGCCTTGAAGATACTACAACAGATTTCTACTAGGCTTCCTAAAGGCACTCTTGCGCAGTCAAATCAGTGCAAGGGGTGTACTTTGGGAAAATTTGTGAAAGCCACCTTTCACGAGAAGGATAGTCGCGCCACGACGATCCTTGAGAGAATTCACATAGACGTGTGTGGACCTTTCTCAGTAGCTTCGACAGCAAAGCATAGGTACTGTGTGATCTTTGTTGATGATTTCTCTCAGAAGTGCTAGATCTTCTTCATGCAGAAGAAAAGTGAGACATACTCAAAGTTCTGTGAGTTCAAAGCACTGGTCGAGAAGGAATCATGGAATAAGGTGAAGGCTCTTAGGAGCAACAATGGTGGTGAATTCATCTCAGGCGAGTTCAAGGACTTTTGTAGCACAGAAGGGATTCGAAGAGAGCTCATAGCTCCCCATAACCCATAGCAGAACGGGGTTGCTGAGTGGAAGAACAAAACGGTCGTGGGTGATGCATGGGCAATGTTGCATGATCAGGGCCTACCACTTCACTTGTGGGTGGAGGCATGCAATACTGCAGTATATGTGCAGAACCGTTGTCCTCACAGGATACTTGGCATGAGTACACCCGAGGAGGCTTATTCAGGTAAGATGCCTGATATTTCCCATTTGAGGAATTTGGTTCTAACGTTTACATGCATGTGACAAAGGGTGCCAGGAAGAAGTTGGAGCCGACTGCAGAGGTTGGGATATTTGTGGGGTACACTGATACGCCCCATAACTATCGTGTGTATTTTCCAGACAGTCGCAAGACTGTTGTGCGATGGGATATCAAATTTCAGGAGGAGAAAGCCATGAAGTGTTTGCTTGAGAGGGAGCCACACTTGCATGCAGATGAGGAGCTATTAGTTCCTAAGGATGAGCTTCAGGACGTGGATCAACCACAAGATGAAGTTCATGTAGTGGAAGAGACCACTCATGCAGCGCCAACCATCAGAGGGCGAAAGCGCACTACAGAAGTTGAGACTGGCTCAAGATGCAGAGAAGGTTGTAAGACCACCTACAGGACAACGCAGACAGAGACAGTCACCTGATTGGTACACTGGATACATGGCTCTTGTGAGAAAATGTGTTGTGACTGAGCCATCCTCTTTCGAGGAAGCTGTGGAGGATCTCGCATGGGTAGATGCCATGGTGGAAGAGTAGATTCGATTGTCAGAAACAGTGCATGGGAGATTGTCCCAAGACCGGAGGGGAAATTAGTGGTGGGTTCGAGATGGATCTACAAAGTGAAGCAGGCAACTGACGGGAGTGTGGAGAAGTACAAGGCAAGATTTGTTGCCCGAGGCTTCTCATAGATAGAGGGGATCAATTATGAGGAGACCTTTGCACCTGTCGCAAGGTATTCTTCCATACGGACGATTCTTGCTCTCTCGGCGCAAATGGGGTGGCACATTCATCAGATGGATGTGAAGACTGCGTTCCTCAACGGAGTCATTAAGGAGGAGGTGTACATAGAACAACCCAAAGGTTTCGAGATCTTCAGCAACGAGTCGCATGTGTACAGGCTACAGAGAGCGTTGTATGGGTTGAAACAAGCACCACGTGCTTGGTACACATGGATAGAAAGTTATTTCACCAGAATTGGATTCTCCAAGAGTGAGGCGGATCCTAACCTATACCAGATTGTGGTGGAGGGTAAGTTGCTTATCATTGTACTTTATGTAGATGATTTGATTTTGACAGGTGATGAGCTGTTGATACTTTCATGCAAGGAGGATCTTGCTAGGGAGTTTGAGATGAAGGACTTGGGCCTCCTTCATTATTTCCTGGGATTGGAAATTTGGCAGCACAATGATGGACTATTTGTTTCTCAGGGTAAGTATGCTCGGGAGATACTAGAGAAGTTTAACATGCATGGCTGCAAGCATGTTGATACTCCTCTTCCTGGAGGTTGGAGGAAGGAGGATGCTACTTCAGCGGAGGTAGTGGATGCCACTATTTATCGACAGTTGGTGGGGTCGCTTATGTATCGGGCCAATACACGACCCGATATATGCTATGCTATTAACCAGCTTTCACAAGCTATGGTTAAGCCAACCAAGCTCTTCTGGAAGGCAAGCAAGCATGTATTGCGTTATCTCAGAGGCACATCGGGATATCGATTTTGGTACAGACAGGAGGATGAGGTGAAGCTATGTGGCTTCACGGATGCAGATTGGGAAGGGAGCCCAACGGACAGAAAGAGCACATCTGGAGGGATCTTCAGTATCAAGTCGACAGCAGTTTCTTAGTACAGCAGGAAGCAGAGATCCATGGCACTCAGTTCAGCAGAGGCCAAGTATATGGCAGTAAGCTTGGCTGCATGCGAGGCTATATGGATGAGGAAGATCCTGGTCAGGTTGTTCGGGTCATACTTAGAGCCTACTGTGATTTATTGTGATAACTAGAGTTTCATTAAACTCTCGGCTAATGCAGTATTTCATGATAGATCTAATCACATTGACATCAGGTACCATCATATCAGAGATTGTGTGCAGCGGAGAATCATGTTACTTTCATACATTCCAACGGAGGATCAGGATGTTGATATCTTGACGAAGGCGCTCACCAGGAGCAAATTCGAATACCACTGAGGCAGGATAGGGGTTGCAGATAATCCATATCTTGTTGAGAGGGAGTGTTGAAAATGCAACAAGATGATGGAGCTTAGTGAAAAGAAGTCGCCTTCACTAAGTGGGCCCGCAGGCTATTTTTGGCGCAAAGTCTATTTTTAGACATATGGATCATGGTCTATGAGTTGCAGGATGCTATTTGTGGATGATTGGTCATGTTGGTAAAAAATAGATGGACTTCAATTTTTAGACATACGGGCGGAGTCTATTTTTAGACTCCCAGTCTAAATATAGAACAGTCGAATATTATTAGCTCTTAATAATATTTGGACTATAAACATTATCTTATCCTCTTGGAGCACGTCAGTTCGAGCTACGGATGTGGCACATGCAATTTCCAGAAGGAAATACGCTTTTCTTATGGGTCAGTTGAGCTATTGCATGATGGACTTCAGTTAGAACTCAAGTGATTGAGTTTCGTGGAGTTGATTGAGGAGTTGATGGAGTTGTGTTAAGTTTGACTTGGTTGAACTAGTTGTATTTAGTCTAACTGCAGAATACACTAGTGATGAGTGATGTGAATTAATTATTAATTAATTCACTAATTATTAACTCATAAAGCAAATAAAGAATACATCAGTTAACTCAGTGCATGGACAATTCAGTGGAGACAAGTGTTAGAGGTGGGTGAAAGAGTGAGACTGCTATCAATTGTGACTATAGTTGTGCATGAGATTTGCACATGCATTGATAGAGATTACCAATGAGGATTGCAAAGTACAAGCCAAGGAAAACGAGCTTGGATCATTCCTATTCTCGCTTTTGGATTGCGCAGTAGAGGCAGGCAGACAACGGAGGAGATTTGAACCTGTGACTTGATTCAGATCTGAGCTAGTTTGTGTGTAGCAGGTGGAGATAGTACTGAGTACTTGTGAGGAGTATTGTACTATGTATTGTTACATGTTCTCTATCATTATAATATACAAATAGTTGGGGGTTTTCAGCTGTATGCTTTCCCCGGTTACATATTGTGTTAATGTGCGCATGCGATTGATGTTTCATTGTTTTTAATTCTGCAAAATTGATGATCAACGTAGAGGAGGTTATGTATTATGCATGCATTCCGCAATAGTGTATAATCAGGATAATCTCTGTGAATAAGTGTTATATTATTCAAAATTTCTACAATGGGATTCTCATCCAATCTTGTATCTTAGTTGCAAGTGATGAAACTAGATATGTGGCTTTAACCTACATATAAAGGGAACCCCTAAGATTGGTCTCACAAAGACCATGAAATTTTCCAAATCTAGGGTAATAACTTCATCTTGGATGAAAGAATAACCCTACAGTAGACAAGATTTCCCTTGGTTTGCCAAATCTTGAGGCAAGAAAGTTTTCATCAAACCCTCCTCTGGAAGCAAATTAACTCCCTCTGAAATTACTAATCCTGGTAACACCAGATCGCGACCTAGGGGGCAAGGGAATTCTATATCAACATGATTTGCAAACTCTATAAGAAAATTAACTCCCTCTGAAATTACTAATCCTGGTAGCACCAAATCGCGACCTAGGGGGAAAGGGAATTCTATATCAACATGATTTGCAAAAATATGGATTTGGAAACCAGTAAATTGACCTAGCCTAAGAACTATAAATAAGTAATAAGTTGTGACAACGGCCTACAGAACAGAAAAAACCCCTTGAAGTTGTGAATCGCTAAAGAGCTGCAACCCCCTTGTCCTTTGACTAGTCTCTTGCAAGCCCCTTGTCCCTTGGCTAGCCACAGGGATGAGTTTTCCAATCCATTATTTCGCTGATTAGAATCTCTGGAAAGTACCTCGGACTCGAGAAATTGAGCAAGAAAAATGTCCTTGTCGTCATTGCCATCTCCGCAACTTGAAAGAGGACACTCTCTTGCTCTTTGTCTAAGTTAAAAATCTCTGCAAACCCCACGCTCAAAATCTCTACAAATCTAGCCATCCTAAAAAAACATAGCTCAGTTGTGATATGAGCTATAAGATAGTTTCAAATTCAATTTCATAAAATTAACTAATTAAAAATATTCTAACAAAAAAAATTTAATCATAATTATCTCTAAAAAAATTGAAAATTGGCAAATTCCATTTTTTATGGAAATACTAAATTTATCAAAAAGATATCTTAATTGGGTTAGTAAGTAGTGCCTATCTTGGAATAGAGATTCTAGACTTTCAATTTAGTTATCACTAAGTATTAGATGGATGGTAGGGATTTAACTTTAACACAATATTCTAGAATATTCTTAATAGTAGTCATAGATTATATGTCCAGATTTGTCTCAAATGTAGGTATGCCTTCTTTTCCCTTTTAATTAAATTGATTAATTAAAAAATCGTGAAATGAACCTGTATCATATGAATATGAGTTATGGTTTTTTGGACATGTAGTATTAGTAAGTCATGGTAATGTAACAAAGTCTATTTACAAGTTAGATGAATCTTAGTGGTTAAGAATCTTATTACATGGTTTTTTAAATGTATATATGTTCAATTCTTTTTAATTCATATATTATTTTTTATAATTAATAATGATAATAATATTTTATTTTATTTTGTACACCATAGGGCGCTCGCCATACACGTAACTACTAGTAAACCTCTATGGTGTGTGACCTGTCTTCCTCACTGTAAATGGGGTCACAATAGGGGGATTTGAACCTTTGGTCTCTCAGTTTTCATAGATTTCACATTACTTCGATCACTAATTGAGTTGCCCCCAGAATAATAATGATAATAATTTAAAATAAAGTTATAATTCAATTATTATTATTATTTTCATGCATTGTGATATTTACCACCCATTTAATTTATATGGCTACCCTAGTTCATATTTACATGAAGAAAGTATTGTATTTAGTGTTACATATTGAATTTCAATTACTGTACATAAAATATCTTCAATAATTTTTTCTTAATTTTTGTTTTTTGTATGTCGAATAAAATCGACAATTAGAGTAGTCTCATATTCACGTGACAAAGAATCGATTTTGTTTATTACCACTATAATCACTAACTCTACCCCACATATCTTAATATATATCCTAATATATACACAAGTTAATCAAAAAAATCAAATAAAAAATGTCCTCATATTTTACATAGAAAAATTTGTTCACTTTACCTTATAAACTACCCAAAAACTAAAAATAATTTACTTTACTTATTATCTTTTAAAATTCTAAATTATATAAAGTCCTTATAGTACTTTTACATTTAAACTATCATAAAATTAAATTGACGTTTATGCCTGTCAACTTCGACACGTATTTTTAGAAACGATGGGAATTCTTTTACTAACCTAATTGAGTCCATTTTGAAATTATTTTTGACAAAGATTAGGAAATTTACCAAAACTGCAAATCACGATATTATATTGTTTTAATATGTGAATTTATATATTTATTTACAAACATGAGTTATTAAAAAATATTATTTTTTACTGAAATTTAAGTTAAGTTTTATGTTTTTAAGTTGATAATTTTTATTATCAATCAATTTAATTATAATTATAATTATTTATATATAATTTATTTGTCATAGCCTTAAAATATTTGTATGGTACTAATGGCTTTTTTATAGTGGATCTTTAAGTGTGTGGTATCAAAGTCTTCTTTCTTAATGGTATGCCTAATTTGATTGACGTAAAATTGAATTATGCCTCTCTACTCTATGTTATTTATATTTTTAGCAAATTTTTTATATTTAACCAAAATCTCATATATATCATAAATATGCACCTTATAATACAAGTACAAGATATGTGCAACAAGGAGTCTAATTGTGACCTAACACTCGAAATATGATATCAATATACATATACAATGTAATGTTACAATAACTTGGTTCACCAACCAAATTATATAGCATGCATGTCACCAAACCTTGTATGAATCATACATACGAAAATTCCCCACTTGTTCCTTCAAATACAAGATTCCAAGAGATAAAGCCAGGCACTCTACCCACATGTTCCCTTAGTTACAAGATTCCAAGAGATAGAGTGAAGCACCCTACCCACCTAACTCCCCACTCAAGCGATAAAATCCCTTGTTACATATATATGGAAACCCAAAGAACTATGTTGAAGCCTACTACCAACCTACGCGATTTGTGGTGCATCCAAACCAGGACATACTCCACAACACAAATGATGATGCGTTATACCAACACTTGCATGTCCACTCACAAACCTACGACGTGCATACTCCATATTATGTGTTGCACAACCCTCTTGACCCAACCTACGATATTGCAACTTGTATCAACCAACCAATAAAGCACAATGGTCCTCGGTTCATTCACAAACCCTGCATAGCCCAAATCCTAGATTACAATTGCCCCCAAAAATTTCTCATGTGATGTCTCATCATGCAACTTCATACATTTATTTTAGATCCAGATTTATTAAGCATTGAAAAGGGATTTAAGAATATGGTTGTCCTAGTTCATATTTACATAGAGAAGGTACTTTATTCAATGCTACATATTAAGTTTCAAATACTCTACATAAAATATCTTTAATAATTTATTTTTTGTTTTTTGTTTTTTTATGACTAATAGAATTAACAATTAAAATAGTCTCATATTCACGTGAAAAGGGGTTAATTCTGTCTATTATCACTATAATCACTAGCTCTACCCTACATGTCCTTAATATATATAGGTTTTTGCCCCTAATCTGGTCCTTCTAACCGTTCCCGGTCAAATTTAGTCGTTAGACAATATAGCCGTTATCTGGTCAAGAATTATAGCCGTTGGATGTTCTAATCTAACTATTTAAGATGCTAAACTAGATCTTATTCTTCAACTTGTCTTGACGATGAACCACACTGGTTGGTTCGAAATGCGTAGACAAATGAAATTTCTTGTGATTTACGTCGAAAAATCTCTCATAAATATATACACAAGTTAATAAAAAAATTGAACCAAAAATGTTATAATATTTTACATAAATAAATAATCGTATACTTTACCTAATAAACTAGCCTAAAAACTAAAAGTCTTTTTCTTTACTTATTATTCCCTAGCAGCAGGATAATAATGTATTCAAAAAAATTTAATGTTGACATTAATTTTAAATTTACCAAAAATTAAATGATCTTATCTAATGTTTACTTCTAAAATTTTTTTATTTTTTTTTTAAATCTATTTTTTCTACATTCTTATTGATTAAAGTCTTATTTTGTAATGATAATATGTACTTTGACAAATTAATGGCAATCTACATAAAATCTTAATTGATTACCAAAATCTGACATACTTCTTCCAGACAATTAAAACCCGTGGTGAAAAAAATATTTTTTTATTTACTAACAACATTACGATTTCATTCGATTTTATTTAACGGATAAACAGTAGCGGCTTCTGTTATGGGGGAATGTAATCAAGATTTCGACAGACAATTCAAGATTCAACGAACATTAACAGAGTTTATTAATTAGCGGGGAGATGAAAATCGGGCGTCCCAGTCCTCGCTCAAATTTATCCCAAATAAAACATTAATTGAAAACTTCCACACGTAGACAGATGAACGGCCCCATTTGACCAACTTGGTTCGTGCAGTGATAATCCATTCCCGGATTATTTATTGAAGTGCTAAGTTCGTTCGTGCATGGTTATTTTTGAAAGTGGAGAGCATGGGGTGGGATTCCAAAGCTATTGATACACTCTCGAGAAAACATTAAGTTGTTCATAATTATTTGTGGTGAATGACAACAATACAAGTTTTTTTAAATAGTGGATTTGGTGAATTTTGTCTATTGTTAAGCAGAGGTTTTCAACTAAAAGTAAAAGTAAGAAGGTGCAATGGACTTAAGTGTCTCCCAAAATTTATATTAAATATTTTGGAATTTTTTTTTTTTTTCACTGAAAATTTTAATATGCCCTATATTTTTAATTTTTGTTGTATTTAATTATTTTGTATCTTTGAATCTTTATTTAATTGTTTTGCATTTTAAAAACTATATTAAATTTCAATTTCTAGAATGATACAATTATAAAATTGTCATATATACTATCAATAACATATTACATCATATAAAATAACAAATTACATCATATAAAAAATAAATTATCAAATAATAAATAATACATTTCATTTTGAGAAATATAGAAATTATTAAAAAAAGTAATAATGTCACATACCCGAACCCGCATTAATAAAAGTTTTTTTTTATTATTTATGCCTTATTATGCCTTATGGTAAAAACACCTTATCATTCGCTGACTTGATTACATATGTGTATATATTGTTTACATACATGATTATATATTGATTACATATATGATTTATGGTGAGATCACTTACCGTCTGCTGATTTGGTTTATGTGACCTTGGACAATTATTGATTTCGTATACTTTGAATCGACAAGGATTATGAGTGAATTGGTTTATTACTGTTAATCTCGCTCCAACCCTAAATAAGGCCCTCCATATGAACCTTGGGTGTTGTCAGAATTGGCAACCCGAGGCAGCTCCGGACGGCTGTCCGCTGGCATTTTCCATAGTGACAGATGGACGCGGAATTTACTCCGCCGACCCGATCACATGAAGGGGAGTGGTCTGGCGTTAAGTTTCCGCCTAACTCTTTTACCGCCTTGTTCAATGGTGAGGATGGTCCGGAGTGGATCCAAGGGCAGAGACGCCTCCAGACGTCACTCCCGAGGTTTTGATGGTATATGGTTTATTCTTCTCGATTGTTCGGGTTACTGTAAGGCTCGGCAACTCTTTACTATCCTCCGCGCCACCTTGTTCCAGTCTGAGTGCTGCTGGAGGATTCTTCTCGCGCCGAGTGCTCGTTTCTCCGCCGAGCGAGCATCCTTGCGTCGGGCGTCCGTTCTGCTCATTATATATATATTCCACTAAAACTTTTGAGGTAAGTCACAGTTGTTATCATACCCGCTCTGTTTCTTCTGGTTTCTTTTGTTCTTGGTTTGTCGATTATTTCCCTTCATGTGGCGATGCTAATGGTTATCCTTGCCATGGTGTGTGCATACAGCGGTTCCGGTTCTGGGTTTGATTCAGACGAGGAGGCCCTCCTTCGAAGGCTATGGTGCTCCCGACTATACAGCAGGTGCGTCTCTCCCAGTTACACGGTATGTGGATTTGGTTAAGGTTCTTACTTCTTATTTTGGCCTGCTGGCAGAGGGTCTCCCCTGCGCCTATCCGTAGCCCAACCTTACTCCTACTGTGGTTGGTCGCAGGTGGCAACAGGAGGCTCTCCACTGTCTTACTCCGTACCTTCCTTGTTGCTGGCTATGGGTTCCGTCAAAACCCTAACTCTTCCAATGTTTTAGGCTGGAAAATCCTCTAGGATGTGGGAACTGTATTCGCATCTTTCACTAATTGTAATTTGAACTGTTATATTGAATTGTATATCTATTGGTATTCCGGCCACGGCCCTGTTGATTACAGATGTTGGGCAACAGACCCTTTTGATTTTCTTTTATAATGAGTTGTTACAGCCGTGCGGCTTCTACCAGTTTGACATTAAATCTCCGCTACTGCTTCATGTTGGGTTATGAGTTTTCTTTTATTTCAAAGAATGGTATGGGTTCTGTTGACCCGAATGCTGTGTAAACTTGCAATATAAGTCTCTGTTTAGTACTCGTGCTGTGGTTATTTCTTACGTAAGGTAGAATTTTATGTATATTCTAATGCACTTAATCGCAAACTCCCATTACTGTTTCCGTATGGTTATTCTATGGCTTCTCCACGGGCAGAGTAAGCGGTCTCGGTTGTCCGGCCCTATGTTTACTCTGTGTAAGTGAATAGTCTGAAATTTCGCTCATACCAAGAGCCAAAATGTGTTTTCACCAGTTCCATAGTTCGGTTGTTTCGCTATTTGCTGTTAAAATTATCCCGTGGATAATAGCCTAACGCTGCTTGGTTTATTTTCGAAGTTCTGTTTTGTTAACAATTTAAACATCGGTACTCATTTTATGAGGTTGCAGATTACAGAGGTGTACCGAGGTACTCCAGATGTTCACTATATGTTAACTATTTCTTTATTTATAATCTCGTTGCAAGGTTGACCTGTACCACAGGGGTTACCCGATTCGGAGGGTTATGTTTTCTTCTTTACCTTTCTATATTTGTTCTGTGTCATGGGCTTAATGTTAATCTCGAGAGAATACTGATCTTTTCTAGTAATAAGCTGGAATTGTTGTTATTATTGCTTCGTTTCCCCTGTTTTACAAACCTGTAATTTCCTTAATTCGGCAAAGACTCTCTCTCCCTTTTAAACTATTCGGAGAAGTAGTGTCACTAACGGTTCTATTACATCCAGTGTTTAATCTTATGCTTGCTCCTGTTACCTTAACAGCGAGACCGTAAACTTAACTGCTCGGGTCTCTGTCCAGAACAAGGGCGCGGGTTCCTATGCTTAAATACTAACATTTGCTGACCAGCTAATGTATCATTAGGAAGTAGTAGTGGTATTTTCAAAGCAACAAATAACTCATATGTATTACAGATACTTACAGAGTTTAACTCAAATGACTTACAGATACTTGCAGATATTTAAGGTTTCCAGTCTTACTTACCTGGTCCCTGCCAGCCCTTAAGTCCTTTAGTAGATCACCTGCAAGTCTGTGCATAACTATTTATCCGCCCATCCATGAGACTTGTCCTTCGAGACCAGAGCCTCCCTCCTAGCTTCCTCTTGCCGGATCACTATCCTCAACAAGGTTGCACTGTGTGCTTGACTATCTGGTCCTTACTAGACTTAGTCCTCTATTTAATTTTCCTCTGTCTCTCTCTGCCTGTCTCTACAGCGCAGATTTTTGCCATCCCTCCCCCTTTTCCCTGGAAACTTTTCCAGTTAGGGAAGGTGGTTAAAGTCACTTCCAATAACCGACTTTCCTTGCCAACTCCCTCTCAGGAGTTGCCAACACTATCATGAGTATTCTTTATTAAATATTTTAATGCACATATAAAATAAAAGAAATACTCTTAAGATCTTTTTTTTTTAAACAAACAATAAAATAGTCTTCCAATGTCATTCTTAATTCAGTCTTTTACTGTGGTGAAATTTAAATATTTACATTTTCCGGGGGTCATCACAAATAATTAGCTAAATTATTATTTTATAGTACTTAGATTACATAACTTTTAATCGATTGGTTCTTGAAATATCCATTTTTCAAATATTTTCAAAAAGTCTTTGATATAATGGTTAGTTAAATTATAAATTTATATTGTTTAAATGACATTTTTAATATCAGTTTTGCCAAATGCTTTATTCATTTTGAAACGTCATAACATAATTAATGCAAATGTAAATTTTTTATAATACATTGGAATCTAGTTATGTAAGTCACGGTCAAATTGTCACTAGTGAATTTTGCCTAAAATCAAATAAAAATTAATTAAAATATCTTTAAATTACTATGCATTCAAAAACACATTATTAAAAAATTATATCACCTAAAATTAATAAGGTAATTGTGTCTTTATTACATAAAATATTACAATGTCAATATTTTCTTAATTTATTAGTTCGTTTATTGTGTTTGATAAAAATCTCTACTTGAGTGTTCATTTCACTTATGTAGAACATATACTTTTTGTTCATATATACATACATATATATATATATATATATATATATATATATATATATATATATATATATATATTTGTGATGTTTATCTTGAGCATATTCATATGCACTCGAACAAATATAATATTGTGTAAAAATAGAATTCGATGAGAAGTTATATATATGTATATGTTAGCAGTTTTAGGTAGCAAATTTCCAATGCAAGATAACAATATTTTTTTACTAGTTTTGGTAGAAACATTTTTTGGTTTAGAAGTATGGTTTTAGAATTTTGGTTTCAACGTTGGATATCAATATTTTTTTTACTATTTTTGGTAGAAACAGTGTTCTGTTTAGAAGTATGGTTCTAGAATTTTGGTTTCAACGTTCAAGTACTAAGTCTCAGGTCATTAGCAGTATTTTATGGCTAGTAAAAACACTTTATTTATTCATTCATGTATGTCTTATTTGTGTTTTACTCTAATTTAAGGATACTTAAAATAAGCAAGAATATCTACAAAGTAGCCCTTAGTTAGTTTATACATTTCAAAATTCAATATTTGAACTAAGCTGCAATGAAACGCTAGCTATGCAGCCTTGTTATCTTCTAAATTTAAAATTCTAAATTATATATACAAACTTACATTAAATTGTAAAATCCGTATTAATATATTTTCATTCAAACTATCATAAAATTAAATATTTTTAGAAAAGATGGGAATTATTTTACTAACTTAATTGAGTCCATTTTGAAATTTTTTGAAAAAGAGTGATATTTACCATAATTGCAAATCACAATATTATATTGTTTTAAGAAATAATATGTGAATTTATATATTTATTTACAAAAATGACTTAACAAAAAAAATATTTATTTTTTAATTTAAGTTAAATTTATTTGGTTTAAGTTAATAAATTTTATTACCTAACAAATTATATATATATTCTACTTGTCACTGTCTTAAAAAAAACTTGTATAGTATTAATGTCTTTTTTTTTTAAGTTAAACTTGTATTTTTATATAGTTGATCTTTAGGTGTATAGTGTCAACGTCGTTCTCATGGATGGTATGCCCAACTTAATTGTAGTAAATTTGGACTATGTCTCTCTACTTTATGTTAGTTAAATCTTTAGTGAATCTTTTATTTTACCCAAAATCTCACATATATCATAAATATGCACCTTATAATATAAGTGCAAGATATGTTATAGTATTAATGTCTTTTTTTTCAAGTTAAACTTGTACTTTTATATAGTGGACCTTTAGGTGTATAGTATCAACCTCTTTCTTTTGGATGGTATGCCCAACTTGATTGTAGTAAATTTGGACTATGTCTTTCTACTTTATGTTAGTTAAATCTTTAGTGAATCTTTTATACTTACCCAAAATCTCACATATATCATAAATATGCACCTTATAATATAAGTGCAAGATATGTGAGACAAACAGCCCAATTGTGACCTAACACTCTAAGTATGATGTCATATACATATACAATGTAATGTCACAGTAACTTGGTTCACCAACCAAATTATATAGCATGCATGTCATACCACCTTGTCTCAATCATACATACATAAACTCCTCACGTGTTCCTTCAAATACAAGATTCCAAGAGATAAAGAAAAGCACCCTACCCACATGTTCCCTCAGTTACAAGATTCCAAGAGATAGAGTGAGGCACCCAACCCACCTAATTCCCCACTCAAGCGATAGGATCCCATGTTACATATATATGGAAACCCAAAAAACTATGTTGAAACTTGTCACCAACCTGTACGATTTGTGGTGCATCCAATCTATGGCACACTCCACAACACAAGTGATGATGCACTATATCAACACCTGCATGTCCACCCACGACCGTTCTACGACATGCATACTCCATAGTCTGTGTTCCACAACCCTAATGACCCAACTTGCGATATCACAACTCGTACCAACCAACCACTACAATACAATGGTCATCAGTTCATTCACAAAACCTGCACAGCCCAATCACATATTACAATTGTCCCCAAATCTATTATCACTATAATCACTAACTCTACCCCACTATCCCTAATATATACACAATATATAGACAAATTAATAAAAAGAAATCAAACCAAAAATATTATAACATTTTACATTAAAAAAAAAATTATATACTTTACCCGATAAACTAGCCCCATAAACTAAAAATCATTTTCTTTACTTGTTAAAAGTCTAAATTATATATTATTGAAAATCCGTATTGTCCTATTTTTTACATTCAAACTATCATAAAATTAAATTCATTTTCTTCATATATATAAACTCACACTGAAAATCCGTATTGTCCTATCTTTACATTCAAACTATCATAAAATTAAATTTGACATTTATATATGTCACGTATTTTTTTGAAAAGATGGGAATTCCTTTACGGACTTAATTGTGTCCATGTTGAAATTTTCTGAAAAAGATTATGATATTTACCAAAACGGCAAACCACGATATTATATTGTTTTGAGAAGTAATATGTGAATTTACATATTTATTTACAAAGATGATTTAATAAAATGTTTATTTTTTTTAACTTAAAATTTAAATTAAATTATATATATAAATTAATTATATCTATCTATATATTAGTTTTCATGGCTTTAAAAACTCGTATGTTATGGTTTTAAAAAAATTTATGGTATTAATGTTTTTTAGTTAAACTTGTATTTCTATATAGTGGATTTTTAAGTGTGTGGTGTCATTTTCTTTCTTCTCCATGATATGCCCAACTTGATTATAGTAAATTTGGATTATGCTTCTCTTTTCTATGTTAGTTAAATTTTTAGCGAACTCTATATACTTATCCAAAATCTCATATTATCATAAACATGCACATTATAATATCAGTACAAGATATGTGTGACAAACAACCCAATTGTGACCTAACACTAGACGTATGATGTCAATATACATATACAATATAATGTTACAATAACTTGGTCCACTAACCAAATTATATAGCATGCATGTCACAAAACCTTGTCTGAATCATACATACATAAATTCCCCACTTGTTCCCTCAAATACAAGATTCCAAGAGATAAAGCCAAGCACCCTACCCACCTATTCCCTTTTACAAGATCCCAAGAGATAGAGCGAGGAACCTTACCCACCTAACTCCCCACTCAAGTGATAGGATCCCCTGTTACCTATATATGGAAACCCAAAGAACTATGTTGAAATCTTCCACCAACCTATGCGATTTGTGGTGCATCCAAACCATGGCACGGTGCATCCAAACCATGGCACGCTCCACAATGCAAGTGATGATGCATTATGCCAACACATGCATGTCCATCCGTGACCAACCTACGACATGCATACTCCAAAGTTTGTGTTCCACAACCCTCGTGACCCAACCTGTGATATCACAACTCATACCAACCAACCACTACAACACAATGGTCCTCCATTCATTCACAAAGTCTGCGTGTGATGTCTCATCGTGCAACTTCATACATTTATTTTAAATTCATATTTATTAAGCACGAAAGAGGGAACAATTTTTTCTTAAAGTGTAATTTTTTATCATTTAATTCCATGTCATGTATTAATTCTTTCATATTGAATAATCAATGCTTGATAAATCTAGATTTAAAATAGATTTGCATAGATTTATTTTTTAATGTTATTATGTGCATGTGTACATACATATTTGTTTTTTTATTTTTTATTTTTATTATTGTCATGATAGACACACACACCCATCTCTCCTTGACAACAAAGTGAGAGCGAAATTATTGATGATTTATTGGTATATATATATATATATATATATATATATATATATATTTTATTATATAAACATTGAGCTTTTGTTTATTTGATATTTTATTTTATTTTAAAATAGACACTTGTCAACTTTAAGTTGAACACAAAAGGAAATACACATCTCCCTCATACTAGGTTGTAGAATGCAACTCTAGAAACAAGTGTGGAATAAACAACACTCAAAGATTAAAGTGCCCTGCTTTTCTAAGTAATTTTGGGTGTAAATCCAATTGAAATGGATAAAGGGGAGCTTTGTCTAGCTGTCTATAAAACTTGGCCCCTAGGGTTTCAAGCAATTTTAAGATAATTCAAATTGTCCATTTTTCCAAAAATATACCAAATACACAAACAAACAAAAAACTTAAAAAAAACAAAGCTCACCAAAAATAAGGCAATTTAAACACCACATACCAAACACCAAATTTATATGGTAAATGATATTACTAAGGCACTGCCACATACAATATTAACCCTACAACCAAATTTATAGTACACATTAAGGCATTATTAGGTAACAATATTACCCATAAAACAACATAGCATAAACTAAATAAGTGGGGAGAAACGACACTAAAAATGTCTTGATTTTTTTTGGGTAATTTTGGCTTTAAACTAGTTGAAATCACTAAAATTTAAATCACTAAGATTCATTTAATTATCTATAGAACTAGATCTAGATCTTAATTAATTTTAAAATAACTTTTTTATAAAAATATCAAATACAAAGTTCCCTTGGGTAGCGCAATTGGCAATGGCTAGAAAATGAAGTCTCACCCACTGGAAGTCTTGGGTTCAAATCTTGTGAAATCTCCAAGAGAAAGCTCAACACCTACCCGGAGCTGGACAAATTGTAGGCCCCTAGATTCTCTATCAACACCAAATCTAATCAATTAATATAACTAAATTTATATAATATTACATATTAATAGCTCAACACCTACGCGGAGCTGGACAAATTGTAGGCCCCTAGATTCTCTATCAACACCAAATCTAATCAATTAATATAACTAAATTTATATAATATTACATATTAATTTACAATCCGCATAAAAAACATTGTTATATAACCCTATTAACTCTACAATAAAATTTGCATTGCCTATTAAGACACTATAAGATAACAATATTATTCTTACATATTAATTTACAATCTACATCAAAACACCATGTGACAATATTAACCTACCATAAAATTTTCACTGCATATTAAGGCAAGGCACTATAAGATAACAATAATAGTTAGAAAACAACAAAGCATAGATGACATCACCCCTACTTTAATGATGGTTATGGCTATGGCTATATATCTTTATGTAACAACATCAACCACACAACAAAACTTCAATACACATCAAGACATTAAAGTAACAATATTAGCCATACAAGAACCTAGAATAGAACAAACACAATGTCACCCCTACCTTGATGATGGCTATCCTCAACCAAATCTCAACCTTAGTTTTAGCTTTTTGATATATCTTTTGGCAAAATTAGTTGAACAATGCTACTCCATTGCCTATTAAGACACTATAAGATAACAATATTATTCTTACATATTAATTTACAATCTACATCAAAACACCATGTAACAATATTAACCTACCATAAAATTTTCACTGCATATTAAGGCAAGGCACTATAAGATAACAATAATAGTTAGAAAACAACAAAGCATAGATGACATCACCCCTACTTTAATGATGGTTATGGCTATGGCTATATATCTTTATGTAACAACATCAACCACACAACAAAACTTCAATACACATCAAGACATTAAAGTAACAATATTAGCCATACAAGAACCTAGAATAGAACAAACACAATGTCACCCCTACCTTGATGATGGCTATCCTCAATCAAATCTCAACCTTAGTTTTAGCTTTTTGATATATCTTTTGGCAAAATTAGTTGAACAATGCTCCTCCATTGCCTATTAAGACACTATAAGATAACAATATTATTCTTACATATTAATTTACAATCTACATCAAAACACCATGTAACAATATTAACCTACCATAAAATTTTCACTGCATATTAAGGCAAGGCACTATAAGATAACAATAATAGTTAGAAAACAACAAAACATAGATGACATCACCCCTACTTTAATGATGGTTATGGCTATGGCTATATATCTTTATGTAACAACATCAACCACACAACAAAACTTCAATACACATTAAGCCATTAAAGTAACAATATTAGCCATACAAGAACCTAACATAGAACAAACACAATGTCACCCCTACCTTGATGATGGCTATCCTCAACCAAATCTCAACCTTAGTTTTAGCTTTTTGATATATCTTTTGGCAAAATTAGTTGAACAATGCTCCTCCATTCTAAAAATTGAAAAGACCTCTATCTCACATGTCACCAATGGATTCCTTGTCAACTCATCTGGGGCAGCACCTTTCAGCTCTTTCCTTTTCCTTTTCCTTTCCCACCAGCTGTATGACACCATGGTGCTTTCCAACTAGGGGTGTGAGGCATACCAGAGACCCACGTTCAATCCCCCTAGACTTACCTCATTATCCTCCTTTCCTCCACACACATACACATACCAATAATTGGGCATTATCTCCTTTTTCCTCTACTCGTTTGTCACATGATTCTATTACAAATAAAAAATCACAGGAGGAACAAGGTTGTACCATGAGTCTCGATATTTAACAAAAAGGCCAAAGCGGCTCTCTGACAAAAGTACGCACTCACATGATTATCAATTCTGATGAATAGCTTGGGTTCCGAATATAGTGCCCAAATCTGAGCCACAGATTTTTGTAAAATGGGGAAGAAGGAGAAGAGGATCACCAGGGAAGAAGAGGACGAAATCAAGAGAGCCGCAGCATGGGCCTGGTATCTGCACGGGTTGGGGGCACCCACTAGACCGGTCAAGGAATCGAACCCTCGCGCCGCGCAGCCTGTTCCCAGGCCTTCCAGATTCAAGATGGAATCCCTGGCCCTCTCTGATTCTCCGTCTCCTGTTTTTCGCCGGCGACGCTCGATGTCACTCGACGCTTCTGCCGATTTTCCCGGCGCAGAGAGGGTTTTCACCCGAAGTTCTCTGTTGGATTCCTACGAGATGGCGGTGGTTTCCAGGCAGCTGGAAAGCGGTTTGTCGAGCGCCATCTCCCGCGGTAAATCGGCGGCCGGCATGAGCGGGAAATCGTGGATCGATCGCGGAATTTCTGGGGACCTGTGTAACAGTACCCGGCCCAAGGTTTCTTATGGAACTCCCAAGGCTTCTCGGTCCCATAAGGCCAAACGGCTGCCTGCCATGTGCGGTTCGACGAGCGTGTTTGTTCCGGGTGAGATGACGAGCGCGTTTGTTCCGGGTGAGATGCAGAGTGTTAGACAAAACCCCCAGGACAAGAAATGGCATTCCTGGCTTCTTTCTGGTCTGGCCAGAAAATCTGAGTTATATATAAAATAAAGTTCTTAAAGAAGCCATTCTTATTGCTGCAGCTGGTTATGTGATACAAGTGAGTTTGGGTTGTATAATATCTAGATGTATTAATGAGTTGAGTTAGGTGCCAACTTCATCTTATTCCATGAATTTTTGGTTTGGAGTAGCTTGTGTTGGCATTGTTTGTGCCGTGGAATAACATTGGATTCTGGCATATCAACTTAACTCAGGGAGGAAGGAAGGCCATAACCTCTGGATTGCCATGAGGAAAGCCATAACTTCTGGATTGTCAGTGTATCTTGTTTATCCCAGCTATCTTTATCTCGATTGCAGTTATTTTTCTCTGAATTGCAGAGATCTTTATTGCGGTTATTGTTCCTCAGTTGCAGATTTTGATTGCAGTTATTTTTATCTGAATTGCAGATTTTGATTACAGTTATATTTTTCTGAATTGCAGATTGTAATCTATCTGAATTGCAGATTTTGATTACAGTTATCTTTATCTGAATTGCTGATTTTGAAATATCTGGATTGCAAATTTTAGAAATATTTCGAAATCTGATAAAGCAGAGTGAAAAGTTGAGATGCCCTTTTCTTTTCCTTATTGATGTCTGAAGTTAATTGTATTCCATTTTGTGTAGCACGGCTAACTGTGTATAATAAATCTTTGTTATTGATAACTCTGGAATAAAGCTTTCTGAAAAGTCCACCGGGAAAAGAAGCAAAATGGTTTTATGGAACTTGTACATAACAATGTGTTGGAGAATGCTAAGCTTCATTATGCATGCAAATAGCAATGGATTTATCAACTAATCATGCTCGGCCAGCATTGAGATCTTACTTGTCATGTTTCTCGTTCTAACTATTCGGTTTCAGGTTTACTGAGTTTTTTGTTTTCTGAATTCTTGACTATGCAGTGGCAACTAGAAAGCTCTTACAAGATGGTGCCTAATTCACAGATCAATCTGATACTCATGGATAAGGTGTTCATTATCATTGATTTGTTGGTTATTAGTGTTTTTGTTATTCTAATAACGTATTTAATCAAATAACAATGGTTTTATATAACAATGGAAGCACAATGGTTTTATATTTGTGCCCAAGGTTTTTTATTTCAACTTAAGTGGATGGAGATCTGTTGTTTTTTTTTTAATTGATTTTCAAGGGAATATGCTCAGCATATGCCTAGTCTTAATGTTTAAGAAAGAAATATGCTCACCATATTTTTAGTCTTAATGCTTATCAATGGTTGTAGTGTATTACCAATTTTGTTACGTTGCATTGACATTTAATAAATTTAATATTACAGAGTTTGTTAGCTTGATAAGTTCCTCCATAATAAGTTCCTCATTATTATTTATAACATTCATTTATATATAAGCAAACTTTATTTGACATTTAATAAATTTAATATTACAGAGTTTGTTAGCTTGATAAGTTCCTCCATAATAAGTTCCTCATTATTATTTATAACATTCATTTATATATAAGCAAACTTTATTTAACAAAATGGTTCGTTACTTTTAATAAATTTAAATCCTCACCCACCAGTTTCCTTGGGATTTGATATTATTCCAATTTTAATAATTTTCTTTATGATAAGTTCTTCATTATTATTTGTTATATTCATTTATATAAGCAAATTTTATTTAGCGAAATGGTCCATTACTTTTAATAAACTTAAAAAATTATATTCATGTCACGTGGCTCCCCACCCACCAATTTCCTAGGGATTTGATATTATTCCAATTTTAATAAACTCCTTCATGATAAGTTCTTTATTGTTATTTATAACATTCATTTATATATAGGCAAATTTTAAGTGGATGGGTGAGAGTTAGATGTGTGAGCGTTAGATGGGTGAGCGTTAGATGTGAGATGTTTTTTAAATTCAATTTTATTTTATTGTAACCTTGTTTTTTATTAATAAAATTACTAACAATGCTTTAGATAAAATAAAGTACAATATAGATATCACATTAAAATATATATCATATAAATAGTACTTAAAAATTAACATCTGTTTTACCATATAAATTAAAGTAATGATTGCATAACCATCTTTAAATTTAATTAATAAGTGGATAAAAAATTAGTATTTACACTACATGAATATTTACCATGGATATTATTAACTTATAAATAGATTTTTGTACAATACCATGGGCCAACACCCAAAAAAGAAAGATCAAGAGAGGGAGGGAGAGAGGGAGAGCAGGGAAGAAAAATTATTATGTTATGGATCTAGGCTTTTAATTATTCGATACCATGGGCCAATACTATGGCTTATCAATACCACATGCCCAAAAACCATAATTTATTTCAAAATCAAAATATTTTACAAATATTTTGTTTTAATTTATTTTTATAACATTTTTAATTAAATCTAAAAGCAAAAAGGTTATAATTACTTTTGAGGTATATCTAAACCCTACATCCTCGAGTACTAAAAATATTCCCATATCGAGGATAGATGCATTTTAACCAAGGATCCAAGCAAAGAGAGAAAACAAAGTGACTAACAATGATAGAGGAAAGATAGTGCATGATTATTTTATGTTTTTAATTATTGTATTTTCTTTGATATGAATGATCCAAAATATAGGTTTAATAATTTACAACCAGTTATGTATTTTTTAATTTATATACTTTCTTAAATACAATACAATGGGATCATATTTAAAAGAGAGTGAGATGGAGGGGGGAATAGATTGGGGGAGAGATAGGGAGAGGAAGGAAGAGAGAAAGGAGGGGGGAGAGCGAGAGGGAGAGAGATAGATTTGGAAGGGAAAGAGAGGGAGGGAAGAACAAAGACATTGAGAGATAGAGGTGGAGAGAGAGAGAGGGAGTGATAAGGGAGAGATGAACATGGAATGAGGGAGAGAGGAGATGATAGAGATATGGAGACATATATATGGAGGGGGAAGATGGGGAGAGCGAGAAGGGGAGAGAGAGGGAGATAGTGACAGAGTTGGAGGGTGGAAAGAGAGAGAGTGGTGATGGGGGGGAGAGACAGAGGGAGGTGGGAGAGAAAGGGAGAGAGGAAGGAAGAGAGAGGGGACTTGAGAGAGAGGAAAGAGAGATGGAGTTGGAAGGGTTAAAGAGAGGGAGGGAAGAACAAAGGCATAAAGAGGTAGAGGTGGAGAGAGAGAAGGAGTGATAGTGGAGAGAGGAGATGAGGGAAGGGAGAGAAAAGGAGAGGATAGAGATAGGGAAAGAAGTGGAAGAGAGAGATAGGGAGACATAGATATGGAGGGGGGAGAGCGAGAAGGAGAGAGAGGGAGATAGTGACATAGTTGGACGATGGAGAGAGAGAGTGTGTGATGGGGGGGAGAGATAGAGGGAGGTGGGAGAGAAAGGGAGAGATAGGAATTGAGAGAGATGGGAAGAGAGAGATGGAGTTGGAACGGGAAGAAAGACATAGAGAGAGAAAGGTGGAGAGGGAGAGGGAGTGACAAGGGAGAGATAGTGAGATGATGACGGAGAGAGGAGAGCAAGAGGGAAGAGAGAGAGAGAGACAACAAGACAAGGGAAGAGAGAGAGGGAGAGGAATAGGGGGGAGAGGGAGGGGAGGGGGAGGTAAATAGATAGATATGGAGAGAGTGTGTATGTTTGGGGGTTGAGATAGAGATATAGATGGAGAGAGAGAGAGAGAGAGAAGGGGAAGAGATAGTGAGGGAGAGATAGATATATAGATATATATGGAGAGAGAGAGTGTATGCAGGCTGATATAGAGAGATAAAGAAAGAGAAACAAGGAGATAAAGATATAGATGGAGGGGGCATGAGTGAAGAAGAGAGAGACAAATACAGAGGGAGAGAGTGTGTGACATGTTTTTAGGAGGTTGAGATAGAGAGACAAATAAGGAGAGATGGAGGGAGGTATAGATATAGATAGCAGGGGGAAGAGGGAAGAAGAGAAACATAGAGAAAGGGTGGCAGAGGTGGAGGGAGAGAGAGAAGGAGAGAGGGAGGGAGATAGACATGGAATGGAAGGTGGATAGAGAGGGAGGGAGACAGACACGGAATGGAAGATGGAGAGAGAGGGAAGAAGAAAGAGAGACATAGAGACAAATATAAACATAGAAGCTAAATCTAGAAAATCATGAATATTTTGGTTTTTCACTAAAATAGATGTATTGATTTTAGTGTAGTTGATTTCTAATCGTATTTGATCACTTGCACTAGATGCATTGGTTTTAGTGTAGTTGATTTTTAATCCTATTTGATCACTTGCACTAGATGCATTAATTTCAGTGTACATGTCGATTTCTAATCCTATTTAATACCTTACACTAGATGCATTGATTTCAATGTAAATGTTGATTTCTACTCCTATTTGATTTATTGCACTAGATGCATTGGTTTCAATGTAGATATTGATTTCTAATTGTATTTGATCGCTTGCACTAGATGCATTGATTTTAGTGTAGATGTCGATTTCTAATCCTATTTAATACCTTATACTAGATGCATTGATTTCAGTGTAGATGTTGATTTCTACTCCTATTTTATTGCTTGCATTGGATGCATTGGTTTTAGTGTAGATATTGATTTATAATCCTATTTGATTGCTTGCACTAGATCCATTGATTTCAATGCAGATGTCGATTTCTAATCTTATTTAATACCTTACACTAGATGCATTGATTTCAATGTAGATGTTGATTTCTACTCCTATTTAATTGCTTGCACTGGATGCATTGGTTTTAGTGTAGATATTGATTTCTAATCCTATTTGATTTCTTGCACTAGATGCATTGATTTTAGTGTAGATATTGATTTCTAATCCTATTTGATTGTTTGCACTAGATGCATTGATTTTAGTGTAGATGTTTATTTCTAATCCTATTTGATTGTTTGCACTAGATGCATTGATTTCAGTGTAGATGTTGATTTCTGATTTGATGCAACTAGATGTATGATGTACATTAATTTCAAAGTAATTAGATTAATAGTGTGCATTGATTTCAGTGTAATCACATCTCTTCCCCCTCCATTTATATCTCTATCTCCCATTGTATCCCCTTCTTTATCTCTCTATCTCATCCCCCAAACATACACATACTCTCTCTCCATATCTATTTATCTCTGTCTTTGCCTCCCTTTTCCACTCCTCTCTCTCTCTCTCTATATATATATATATGTGTGTGTGTGTGTGTGTGTGTGTATGTGTGTGTGTCTTCCTCCCTCCATGTCTTTGCCTCTCTCTTCTTCCCTCTCTCCCCCCCTACATCTATATCTCTATCTCACCCCAAAACATACAAACTCTCTCAGTGTGTGCACATAAACGTTATTCATGATGTGAATTGACTTCTTTGTTACAACAATTCAACCATAATACAATACTTGAATTTTCATCCTAAATAAAATGTTCACTTACTTGAAATGTGTTCTTAAAACTGTAAACTATTTGTAATTGGTTACATTCTTATTATTCTCATTTCCATCATTCAACATTGTTAATCACTTTGCATTCAAACACGGTAATACAAAATAATTAATAGGTGTGACAATAAGAATAGTAGGAGAAAATAGTTTCATATTGATTGCAATGAAGATTGTTTGTAATTCATTATATTCTTATTATTCACATTTTCTATTGTTCAACATTGTTACATTATTACATTGTCACTTTGCAATTAAAATTTTGGTTTCATTGTTTTCATCATTCAAGTTACTAACAGTCCCTCTCATCTCAACAAACTTAAGTAACTAAGAAAAGTTAAATTTAAATTGCCCAAATCAATATTAGACATATTTAGCATATTTAAAATGATCAAAAAAATTATATGTTCAACAAATTTCGTATCACTGCACATGACTGAGACCAACCTAAATCCATCTTAACCCCGGATCTATCAAGCGTTGAGAGAGATCAAATCTCTCAAAGTGCAAACCTTTCCTCAAGGTTTGCACTCAAAAGAGAGGTTTGCACCTCGAGAGATTTGATCCCTCTCGGTGTTTGATAGATCCAGAGTTAAGATGGATCTAGGTTGGTTTAGAAAAATAGTCAATTTTACAATAAGATGTGTAATTCCTTTTTTTCTTAAGTTAAAGTTGACCCATAACCTTTGTATACATGGTTAATCAGGTAAATATGTGCATTAATAAGGCATTCCTCGTGTTGCAATAGTTTTTTTGGTTATATTTATGAAGCCTTTGGCTATGTCAACCACATTAATATTTTTAATGTAGTTGTACTAGTTTTAATTTTGGCAAGGCGAGATGTTTCATGATATAAATGTTTTAGTATTTACTATGAATTGATGCATATCTAAGTTTATTGGCGATTTAATTTATATGATTGCACTAGTTATATCATACTAATAGTGAATGGGGAAAATATTTAATTAAAAATGTACATACCAAAAAAAAATTTATTTGTTTAATAAATAAGGCACTCAAAAGGAAGATGCAAAGTTCATAAAAAATAAACCTATAATATAATATTTTAAGTATATATATTTTAAGATCAATAACTAAGGTTATAAAATTATTAGCAGTTTTGTGGTGCATGTTGGTTCAACCCATGGTTTTGTAACTTCGAATGAGAGACTACAATTCTATTCTAATCCAAGGTAAATGGATTGGCAATGCATGAATGTTGTGGGATATATGTTTTATTGTAATACTATAAAAACAAATATACTAGAAAATCTTTTTGACTTTACTAGTTTGGGTTTTCAAGGTAAAATATTTGTGTTAATGTGTGTGTTATTACATATTTTCTATTTTAATAAGAAGTTAGCAATTATTGTACAGTATTAAATTCTATATTTGATATCAAACTAGTTTTGGCTTCAAAGGGATGTCTTTGTGGCTAAGGGGTTTGGTTGGGTTTGTGATAGACCCCGTCATAGAAAGAGATCTATGGAAGAGTCTTGTTGTGGAAGGAAATGGTGAGTAGTTTAAAGATAGAGATCAAGAAATTCAATTCGCGGAGCTCTAAGCCATGGAAACTCAAAATGGAAGACTTGTTGGTGGATAAATATCAATGGATTGTTGTGGATCCAGGTAATTATTGATGTGTTCATTGTACACCTAAGTCAACAAGGGAGGAATAGACCAAATGGAGACTCTTTAATAGCCCAATTTGTTTGGTATGGCTACCCTCGATGGGTTTATACGCTGCTTTGTTGGCCTTGGATCCTTTCCTCTTAGGAAGAAGTGAATCTGGGGAAAACTAATCTTAATCTAAACTACAATTATTTTATGCTAATATAATTCTGATCTACACTATCCTATGGTAAAATAAAACTACAACCTAATGATCATTTTAACTATGAAATGAAAGGTGAAAGCCACACAGTTTAAACTTGGTATGAGTGTAAAAACAAAGGATGATTGTTTCACTGTTAATGAACTATGATATGTTAAGTAATTCTAATTTGTATATTTCATTTAGAAATTACAATTAATAAATATAATACAATACAAGAATTATGCTACGGAATCAGTAAATGAATACTATAATACAAAATGTAAAGAATTATGTTACAACAAATAAAACAGGCTAGAACATAATGTGATTGGCTTAAAAGAAATAAAATCAATATGCAACTGCAAATTAAGTCAAAATTAATTCTCAATGTAAATAATGACAGAACAAGTAATTGTAAATATCAAATTTCCTTATTCTCATAAAGAAACACAAATCAACTATGTTTTCTTTCAAATTTTACATCAAGAACAAATGCATAGGCTAACTAATATATAATTATTATTATTACTTGGCCAAGGCAAATAGACAAGGATAACTGTAAATGATTTCTTTTAAAAATTATTTTCTTTTATCTTGATTTACAAAAACAATCAATAAACCAATAGCTAAAGAAATTATGTAAATGAGATAATCATTTACAACCACAACATTGTTGGCATTATGTCTCAGATTTGAACACAGGTGTTGTCCTTGATGGCAACTCACTCAGATGACAGATCACAGTTCATCAAGTTAACAACTCAGAGTTATGGATCAGACTTCACAGAATGAGGAAAAAAAAGTATACGCAGGTTCACCTTGACAAAGTAGTGTATACACGTGGGTTAACAGACCAAAAGGTGCATATAATGTACAAACGTAGTTTCATAGAAGGAAAGGCGCGTACATGTTGGAAATCTAAGTTTCGGTCTGTGGTATTTGGTCCATGGTATTTTGATCCATGGTATTGGTCCAAAGTATTTGGTCCGAAGTATTGATCCCAGGGATTTAGTCCAAGGTATTGGTCCTAAGTGGTTTTGGACCATGGTATTGAGAAAGGCCTAGTACTACATAAGGAGAAGAAGATCATTAGGCCAAGGTACTCAAGTATTGAATATCTGATGATGAGCAAGATCTAGTGTACAGGTTATTGGGTTATGGTGCATAGCTAGATCTGAACCAAGGATGAACCTTAGCGCTTGATGAAGGATAAGATCTAATGATGGGTCAAGACCTTAAGGCTTCAAGTGAAGTATCTTTATGTGGTTTGATCATCGATCTGAATAATTGGCACATGTTATAGTCTGTAAATTTGATCATCTGGGTATAACTGAAGTCTGGAATTGTTGTAATGTTTAAATCATCATTTACAGATCTATACGCATGTTCACTTGAGAAAAGGCGCGTATACACGTTGGTTATGCATATCAAAACAACGTATACATCTTAAGTTTTATTTGAGATCTGTACACAGGTTCGCCTTGAGAAAGGAGCATATGCATGCAGGTTCGACACAGGGAAGTAGCGTATACCTTGTAAAATATGTTTTAGATGCTTTTGTTTGTTGTTGCAGTGTTCTGGGTTCTGGCTTGGGTTCTAGTTACTGTATTTTGGTTACAACATTTTGAAAGATCAAATTGAAGGGTTGTCAAAGTGATTGATTGGTTCAATTGTGAAAAGGAGATTGGTTGATGCAGATATATTTGATGATTGAATGATGTTATTGATGGATCCAGTCTGAAAAATTATGAAACGTGGTCCCTGGAAGAAAAGAGAAGGTTGTAACCTTCTGTAAGCCAGCACCTACATACTAGTAAACATATCAGCTAATACAAGAGCTAGGCGGTTGTAGCTACCTTCCAGGAGAAGCTGGATAACGAGACAAGGTTGTAGCCTTCTACAGGTAGAAGATAGCGTATTGGTATAAGTTTGCTCTAGTACAAAAATTGTAGAAAGAAGTTTCTTATTATTTAAAAGAAGATAGAAACGATTGCAGCAGGTGGTTTTCACCCACATTGGGTTTCCACCTTATATCTTGTGTTCATGTGTGTGATTGTCTGTTCTATTTTTACTGCACCTGGTTACTATTTATATGGTTATGATGCACTGATTAGAGATCAACATAGGATGAATTAACTGAATCTTAAGTTTGCAGTATATACGCTAGTTTCCTTAACCACAGTTGCATATACACGCTATTTCCATTAATTGAAGTAGCATATATAAATCTGATTATGGAAATGAAAAATTATTGACTTACTAATACTGATTCACCCCCCCCCCCCTCAATATTATTTCCAACAATTGGTATCAGAGCAGTTCCTTCAGAAGAAGCTTGATCGCTTGAAGGAAGATCCATCATCATAAGTAATCAAGAAAGAGAGGGATCCATCAGACCTCCAATATTTGATGGAAGCAACTTTGTTTATTGGAAGGTAAGAACCACAACCTATCTTTAATCTCTTGGAACAGATGTCTGGGAAATCGTGGAAGGAGGATATACATTTCCATCAACAATTCCTACAGATGCGGCAGGTAAAAATCAATATGAAACCAATTCCAAGGCTGTCAATACATTATTGGGAAGTATATCAAAATCAAAATTTGTCAAAGTTATGCAACTCAAATCCACCAAAGAAATATGGGACAAAATCATTCTAATCTATGAAGGAGACACTCAGGTAAAATGTGCAAAGCTGCAAACTCTCAAAATTCAATATGAAACTCTCAAATTGCACAATGATGAAAGTATAGCTAGTTACTTCTTACATATAGATGATATTGTTAATTGCATGAAGAATTTGGGTGAAGAGATAAAAGAAGTTACTTTAGTTGAAAAGGTTTTAAGATCCTTATCTGCTAAGTTTGAAACAAAAGTATCTGCCATAGAAGAAAAGCAAGATCTTCATACTATTACTATGACACAACTGCATGGGATCTTAACTGCTTTCGAGATGAGAAAAGGAGGTCCATCAGATATGAGAGAAGCCACATTTAAAGCTTTAGGAAAAGAAGAACTTAATCAATCAGGACATATTTCAGAAGGAGAAGAAGAAGCAAACTTCAACGGGGTTCCGGAAGATTCAGAAGTAAACTACCTTTCAAATGTTTTGCTTGTGGAAGAGTTGGTCATTATGCTGCCAAATGTCCTCATAAAGATAAGTTTCATAAAGGTAAGGAATCTGCAAAATGGAACAGAAAACAAAATGTAAGTAAAAAGAGCTACTATACTCATGAAGATAGTGATGGCTTATCAAATAGTGATGAAGATGAAAATAGCAATGACTATAGACTTCTGATGGCTTATGAAGATGATGATTTTTTAGATGCTTTAGATGAAGATGACCTTTATGAAGAAAACTCTAAACTCAAAATCTGTTTGGAAGAAAAGTTTATGATTATAGATACCTTGACATTCCAACTTGCTGAAAGAGAAAAACACAATGAAAAGCTAGAATGTGAAATTGTGGGTCTAAGAAAGGATCTTGAGAAAACAAAAGCTCTCAATCTTAGATTTGCTAAAGGATCAGATACCTTAAATGAAATTATCAAAGCGCAGTGCTCTCCTCTGGTAAAGACAAGTCTTAGATACTCTGAAGAAACATTTCAATCACAGAAGTCATCAACCTCCACTAAAAGCAATCGTGATGTATCAAAGAGCAGTGAATAGTTTGACAATCATCAGCGAAGGCATAAAGAAGATCACCAGGTGAATCAGGCTCAATTTACTTCAAGAATGAACAGAGGCCACAATTAACCTCAGGTAAATCACACTCAATTTGCTTCAAATAATATCAATCAACAGGTCAGTAAAAGGAACTTCAACTACAATCATGAGGTCAGTAGATTCAATAATAGCAAGAACTTCTTTAATGGTCAATGTTTCTCATGTCATAATTTTGGACACAAAGCTGCTCAATGTGTTGCTTACAAAACTATCATGACTAGAGAAGCACAAAATCAAAGAAATGTGACCTATAATAGCTTTTCTTTTCTTGAAAATGAAATGGAATGCTCAATCTGTAACAACTTTGGCCATGAAGAATCTGAATGCAAGAGTAAATTTCGACAAATAGCTCAAAAGGAGAAAAATCCATTAAATCCCAAAATATGGAGAAAGAAAAAACTGCAAACAGAAAGATGTGGTATATCCTTGTATGTAGAAGGACAAGAAAACCAGTGGTACATCGACAGTGGATGCTCAAAACACATGACAGGTGACAGAGAAAAACTACACTCATATAATGCCTTAGAAAAGGAAAAGAGTGTCTCATTTGGAAACGACACTCCCGCTGTCATAAAAGGTAAAGGCTCTGTTTTCTTGAAAGAAAAAGTTAAAGCTGGGAATGTTATGTATGTTGATGGCTTAAAGCATAATCTATTGAGTGTGATTCAAATGTGTGATCAAGGAAATGAAGTAGTGTTTCGATCAAATGGATGTGTTGTTCGTGAGCTTGATACAGGAGAAACCATGATTAAAGGGACAAGAACTCCAAACAACCTATACATACTCAAGGGAGAACAAAAACAATGCTATCTAAGAAAAAATGATGAACACTAGCTATGGCACAGAATATTAAGGCATCTAAGTTTTTCTCAAATAAGAAAAGCATGCAGATTCTAGGTGGTTCATGATCTTCTTGATATCAACATTCCGAAAAATACAATATGCAAATCATGTCAATTTGGTAAGAAAACCATATCGCACTTCCCTGAAAAGGAAATATTAGCTAGTAAGCCTCTTGAACTTGTTCATACTGATTTATGTAGACCATCAAGGAAAAAGTCACCTCGTGGAGAAGAATACTTTATAGTGTTCATTGATGATTTTTATAGAATGTGTTGGATAGGACTTCAAAGCATAAAGATGAAGCATTCGAAAAGTTCAAAGCTTTCAAAGCTTTGGTTGAAAATGAATCAGATCGCAAAATCAAATGCCTCAGATTTAATCGAGGAGGGGAATTTACGTCGGATGAATTCTTTGACTTTTGTGAAGAACATGGAATAAAAAGGTAATTCTCCATCACAAGGACTCCTTAGCGAAATGGAGTGGTAGAAAGGATGAACAAAACTATTCAACAAATGGCTTGTGCTATGCTAGATGAGTCTGGAACTCCTGCAACCTTATGGGATGAAGTTGCATTCGTTGCCATCACTATTCTCAACCAAGCAAATGTTCAGGTAAACAGCACTCAAACTCCACATGAAATTTGGTATGGTAAGAATCCTATTGTAAAATACTTCAAAGTTTTTGGAAGAAAATGTTACATCAAAAGGAATGATGAAAAACTTGGTAAGTTTGAACCTAGAGTAGATGAAGGTATTCTCCTTTGTTACTCTTCCCAAAGTAAAGGATATAAATGTTATAATAAAAGATTTGGGAAAATTATTGAAAGTATTGATGTTGTGGTTGATGAAGCATGCAAAAATCCAAAACAAATAAAAACCGAAGATTATGAAGAAGATGAGGATTATCCTTCCACATCAAATCCCACTAATTCTGAAGAAGAAACCAATGAAGCACCAAAAGAAGAGATAACGGTAGAAGAAAAGACTCCGTCCAGGTATGTTTAGAAAAATCATCCAGAGACTCAAATTTTGGGATAGAAAGAGGTAGGTGTGCAAACAAGAAGAACTATTACAGAAGCTTCAAGCTATCTAGCATTTCTATCCTCCACTGAACCTCAAAATGTAAATGAAGCATGCAAAGATGAATGTTGGGTAAAGGCCATGAATGAAGAACGTGAGAAAATTGAAAAGAATAATACTTTGTAATTAGTTCCTATACCTCATGATAAGAATATCATAGGAACTAAATGGATATTCAAAAACAAGCTTAATGAAAATGGAGAAGTTATTAGAAACAAGGCCAGACTTGTTTGTAAAGGATATGCTCAACAAGAAGGTATAGATTTTGAAAAAACTTTTGCACCTGTTGCTAGAGTTGTAGCTGTTAGTGTCAGTCTTTCCATCCTTCCTCCAGTGATCAAATATGCTCTTACAAAGTGGTCTCAGAGTGTCCAGGTCAAATTTTGTCATTTCAAAGAGTTTTCAAGCAAAATTTGGTCACTAGGCATTAGCTCTAGGGTTTGCTTTAACTCCTTCTAAAGTTGTCAAAATATTGGTCCATGTCACCATTCATCTGAGTTTATCATCATTCATAGGGTTTTCATTATCATGTCAGTGTCCAATGAGTCATTTTACACCTTGTCCATGCTTCAGTTGCACCTAGGCAAGGTCATTTCCCTCTCCTAGGGTTTTGAAAGCTAATTTCTCTTGGATGGTCAAATCATTGGAAAAACTTGTTTCCTGATGTTCACACACCTTCCCCTATCCTTAAAGTACCTTACCAAATGCTTCCCATCACTGAGATCCCCCAAATTCCTCATTTTTGCACAAACCCTAGTTTCTAGCTACAACCTGACAATTTTCTAGGTTTGGCCTGTGTTTTGCCCTTTTGGACCCCTTCCCCTCGCTCAATCTCTGATATTCCACTTTCCCCTGCTTCCTAACATCCCTCCCCACTCCCAAAAATTTCCCCAAGAATTTAGAAGCCCCCTATCCCCTTCATTTCGCTCCATTTCGACAAAATTCCTTGTTTCACACATCGGGACAAGTCGCACTCAAATGATGTTCCAGAGAAATAAAATATGAATTTTGGAAACCTGAGAGAGGTTTTTGTCCATAACATTCCAAAGAAGAAAAACCTCCTTCAATTTTTGCACAGGTATCATGGTTTTAGAGAAATGTCAAAATTGAAATCGCGAGATCCAAGGAGGTTGGCCAAGGCACTAAAACGACGGAAAAGGCCCGATCCACTCCAAATTTTGGCCAAAGCCTCTTTGAATGAGAATGGTACTTTATTGGGGACTCCCAGCCCAAATTTCAAGAAATTTGGAGAAAATGTTGTCAATTGTGAATTTTTTGTGCCAAAAAACAGGTTTTTCTGCTTGACGGGCTCACCCCCCGCGCGACCCTTTCACTTGGCAACTTTATTTTCAAAAAAATCAGAATTTATGGATTTTTCATGAAAATTTACACATGCTCACCCATTTACAAGATATTTTATGAAGTTTTGGGCCTCCTGAAATTCAAAAAACAAGCAAAAAATGACTTTTTGCCACATTTTTTACTCACAGAAAGCAGTCTTGGGAGATTGCAATTTTGGAGGAGAAAATGACAACCAAATTCAGACATTTCAGTTGGGTTGGAAAGTAGACTCACAGAACTTTCCAACAAGCCTACTCTTGCCTCATTTGGACACCTGAAAGTGCCCCAAAAGTGCTCTCAAAGGCGCGCGACCCGTCAGGATTTGGCGCGCGACCCGTCAGGCAAATTGCTCAGGATTTCAGCCTACAGCTCAGCAAAACGCAGTTTTGACTGTGTTTGAATTTTTGGAGTTGATTTTTATCCTTCTTGTTGTAAATGATGTAAATTTATGACACTTTTACACTTATGTATCTCTTCTGGAAGATTCATTCGTGAAATAGCAAACATTTAATGAATGAATTGGTTTCCTAGCTTATAGAGGCAAGTTGTTTTGACTGCCTAGATTTTAGTGCTCAGTTTAGAATTGGTTGAAACAGCTCCTAGGATGATGAGCTCGACCCCTAGAGGCAAGGAAAGGTGTTAGCTTTCCTATATTATGTATTTTCTTATTCATTTTCAAGGGTTGGAGGGTTGGACTCTTGAGGGAGAAGCTCTTATTGTATTACTCACTGTATCTCTGCAATTTTTGGCAAAGGAAGACCAGGGTTTTGCAGTCCTTTTTGGGATTCTTGTGGTCACATGTATTGATGGTGTGTTTCTCTTTGTACTTGTAAGTGTGTTATGTGAATCATTTCCTTACTTTTCCTTCTGCACATTAGGCAAATGAAGTGTTAAAGTAGAACTCATGACTGTCATACTCTGCTTTTAAGTTTGCTTAATATCAATGTTTTCGACTGTTTAAAGGGAATTCAAGGTTATTGCTTGCTCTCTTTAACTCCTCACCGGTCATTCTCAACCATCCATCTCTATTAAAGGCATCAATACTGTTTCCTACCTCGCCCCAAAGAACCCCCTGCGAAAACTGTGTCCAATCCCTGCACCTAAAATTGCCATTTCCCCAATTTTCCACCAAAAACCCTAAAAATCCCAAATCAACCCTTTTGATTAGTTTACTAGCCTAAAATCAGTGTTACCCTATTGGTTATCTCGCCCATTGAAGATCTTTATCGAGATAGACCGGAGAGATCCCTCTCCTGCCTCGTAGGGCTAGCTACGAGGCTAAGTGGTTTGATGTTGCCCTGAGGTTTACCTTTCTCAGCCTGAGGTGAAATTTCAAGCGCTAACAGAAGCCATAAGAATGTTCCTTTCTTTTTCTAGTTTTCAGAAATTCAAAGTATATCAAATGGATGTAAAATATGCCTTTCTTAATGGAGACTTAGAAGGAGAAGTCTATATTGAGCAACCAGACGGATTCATTCTTGGAAATGATGCAAAACTTGTATGCAGACTTAGAAAGGCTCTCTATGGTCTAAAACAAGCTCTAAGGGCTTGGTATTACCATCTTGACAAATACCTCCATCAACAAGGTTTTTCAAAGGGATCAGCTAATAGCAATCTATATATAAAGATTGGCAATAATAAATTGCTAATACTTGTTGTGTATGTTGATGATATCATTTTTGGTAGCAATGAAGAAGACATGAGTCAGAATTTTGCTTCGGTAATGCAGCAAGAATTTGAAATGTCCCTGCTTGGTGAGCTTACATATTTTCTTGGTCTACAAGTTCAACAAAATAAAGATGGTATTTTTCTATCACAAACCAAATATCTCAAATAGATCTTGAAAAAATACAGGAAGGAGGATTCTAAACCAGTATGTACCCCAATGGTAACAACATGCAGTCTCAGTTCAAATGATGAATCAACAGCAGTACATCAACCAACTTACAGATCCATGATTGGCAGTTTGCTTTATCTAACAGGTACCCGACCAGACATCATGCATGCAGTAGGAATAGTTGGAAGATTCCAAGCAAATCCAAAGGAATCACACCTTTAGGCAGTCAAAAGGATTTTCAAATATCTTCAAGGAACACAAAATTTTGGTTTATGGTATCCTCGAGATACAGATCTTACACTTCATGCATATACAGATACAGATTGGGCAGGAAGCGTCGATGACAGAAAAATCACTAGTGGTGGTGCATTCTATATGGGTTCCAAATTAGTGTCTTGGTTCATCAAGAAACAAAGTTCAATTGCATTATCTATAACTGAAGCAGAATATGTGGCTGGTACATCTTGCTGCACACAACTCATTTGGATGATGCAAACATTGCAAGACATTTAGATCACATGTACTCCACCCATCTCCATTCTATTTGATAATACAAGTGCCATCGGTATTTCAAAGAATCCAGTCATGCATTCCAAGACCAAGCTCATACCCATCAAATATCATTTTATACGTGAACAAGTGCTTGAAAAAAAGGTCAAATTGGAGTATGTTCCTTCCAAAGAACAAGTTGTTGATATTTTCACCAAACCACTACCTAGAGAGACATTTGAATACCTTAGACAGAAGTTGGGAGTAGTTGATGCATCATCCTGCTATTAAATCCTATCTGTTTAAGAGAAAATTGGTTATACATGAGTTTCATGAAGCGTAGTCACGTACATATGTTGGTTTCTGTGGATACAGTCACGTATATGTTGGTTTGAAGAAAAGCAGAGGGCCAGCCTCAGGAAGAAAGGAGTCTGATATGGTTTAGTGAATTATCTTCTTTACTTGATGATGGTTACAGTCTGTGGATGACCTGTGGAGATATGTTGGCTCTCATAAGTTGTGGATAACTTGATGAATGTCTGTTTGATGATGATTCCTTGATAACTCTTCTATATGAAATGATCAGATCTGACAGTTATCATCTGGCACAAGTTCAGGGGGATCATATGCTTCTAATAATGCATTGTTGGCATTATCTTAGAATATCTTGGTATAGATTCACACAGTTGTCTTTGATTCAGGTGGAACAGGTTCAAGGGGAGAACATGGTTGTTAGACTGGATGTTGATTGACAAATGCTGCTGATGATAGTTTCTGATGACTATCATGGTATTGGTCTCTATTATATATGTCATGTATATCTTTTTATGAAAAGTTCATGAAACGACCTATTTTGCTACCCCACTATGCCTGGGATGGATGATGTCATGTATTTGTTTTGACTTGTATAAACAATTGGTATATCCCCACTTGGTTGGGAGATGGATGTATGTATAAGTCATTGATAGGAAGGTCATTTATAATGTATGTATATAGTAATGTTCTCATTTTAGAACATTCTTTTGTAGACCTTGCTTACATACAGGGGGAGCATGGACTCGTTCATGAAGCTCATTCAACACATTTCAACATATCAGATAGTTCAGCATGTACTCAAGGTGAGCATGACCCTTTTCCCTTGATGACAAAGGGGGAGAGTGACTTGGGGTTGCCATCAAGTCCAAAGGGGGAGATTTTTGGCATTATGTCTCAGATTTGAACACAAGTGTTGTCCTTGATGGCAACTCACTCAAATGACGAATCACAGTTCAGCAGGTTAACAACTCAGAGTTACAGATCAGACTTCACAGAATGAGGAAAGAGAAGTATACGCAGATTCACCTTGACAAAGTAGCGTATACATGTTGTTTAACAGACCAAAATGTGCGTATAACGTACACATGCAGTTTCACAAAAGGAAAGGCGCGTACATGTTGGAAATCTAAGCTTTGGTCCGTGGTATTTGGTCCATGGTATTTTGATCCATGGTATTGGTCCAAAGTATCTGGTCCAAAGTATTGATCCCAGGTATTTGGTCCAAGGTATTGGTCTTAAGTGGATTTGGACCATGGTATTGAGAAAGGCCTAGCACTATATAAGGAGAAGAAGATCATTAGGCCAAGGTACTCAAGTATTGAATATCTAATGATGAGCAAGATCTAGTGTATAGGTTATTGGGTTATGGTGCATAGCTGGATCTGAACCAAGGATGAACCTTAGCGCTTGATGAAGGATAAGATATAATGATGGGTCAAGACCTTAAGGCTTGAAGTGAAGTATATTATGTGGTTTGATCATCTATCTGAATAACTGGCGCATGTTATAGTCTGTAAATATGATGATCTGGGTATAACTGAAGTCTAGAATTGTTGTAATATGTATATCATCATTTACAAATCTGTATGTAGGTTTACTTTAGAAAAGACATGTATACACGTTGGTTATGCATATCAAAGAAATGTATACATCTTAAGTTTGATTTGCAGATCTGTATGCAGGTTCGCCTTGAGAAAGGAGCGTATGCACGCAGGTTCGACATAGGGAAGTAGTGTATACCTTGTAAAATATGTTTTAGCTACTTATATTTTCTGTTGCAGTGTTTTGGGTTCTGGCTTGGGTTCTGGTTACTGTATTCTGGTTACAGCATTCTGAAAAATTAGATTGAAGGGTTGTCAAAGTGATTGATTGGTTCAGTTGTGAAAAGGAGATTGGTTGATGCAGATATATTTGATGATTGAATGATGTTATTGATGGATCCAGTCTGAAAATTTATGAAACGTGGTCCCTGGAAGAAAAGAGAAGGTTGTAGCCTTCTGTAGGCTGGCACCTACATACTAATAACATATCAGTTAGTACAAGAGCTAGGGGGTTGTAGCTCCCTTCCAGGAGAAGCTGGAGAACGAGAGAAGGTTGTAGCCTTCTGCAGGTAGAAGCCTACGTACTAGTATAAGTCTACTCCAGTACAAAAATTGTAAAAATAAGTTTCTTATTATTAAAAAGAAGATAAAGACGATTGCAGCAGGTGGTTTTCACCCACATTGGTTTCCACCTTATATCTTGTGTTCACGTGTGTGATTATCTGTTCTATTTTTACTGCATCTGGTTACTGTTTATATGGTTTTGATGCACTGATTAAAGATCAACATATGATGAATTATCTGAATCTTAAGTTTGCAGTATATATGTTAGTTTCCTTAACCACAGTTGTGTATACACGCGAGTTCCATTAACTGAAGTAGCATATATAAATCTGATTATGGAAATGAAAAATTATTGACTTGCTAATACTAATTCACCCCCCCTCTCAGTATTATTTCCAACAATTGGTGTCAGAGCAGGTCCTTCAGAAGAAGCTTGATCGCTTGAAGGAAGATCCATCATCATGAGTAATCAAGAAAGAGAGGGATCCATTAGACCTCCAATATTTTATGGAAACCACTTCATTTATTGGAAGGTAAGAACCATAGCCTATCTTCAATCTCTTGGAACAGATGTCTAGGAAATCATGGAAGGAGGATATACATTTCCATCAGCAATTCCTACAAATGCGACAGGTAAAAAGCAATATGAAACAATGACAATGTTGTTAATACATTATTGGGAAGTCTATCACAATCAGAAATTTTAAAAGTTATGCAGCTCAAATCCGCCAAAGAAATGTGGGACAAAATCGTTCTAAGCTATGAAGGAGACACTCAGGTAAAACGTGAAAAACTGCAAACTCTCATAATTCAATATGAAACTCTCAAAATGCACAATGATGAAAGTATAGCTAGTTACTTCTTATGTATAGATGAGATTGTTAATTGCATGAAGAATTTGGGAGAAGAGATAAAAGAAGTTACTTTATTTGAAAAGGTTTTAAGATCCTTGTCTTCTAAGTTTGAATCAAAAGTATCTTCCATAGAAGAAAAGCAAGATTTTCAGACTATTACTATGACACAGCTGCACGGGATCTTAACTTCTTTCGAGATGAGAAAAGGAGGTCCATCAGATATGAGAGAAGTCACATTTGAAGCTTCAAGAAAATAAGAACTTAATCAATCAGGAAATATTTCAAAAGGAGAAGAAGCAACAAACTTCAACGGGGTTCCGTAAGATTCAGAGGTAAACTACCTTTCAAATGTTTTGCTTGTGGAAGAGTCGGTCATTATGTTGCCAAATGTCCTCATAAAGATAAGTTTCATAATGGTAAGGAATCTACAAAATAGAATAGAAAACAAAATGTAAGTAAAAAGAGCTACCATACTCTTGAAGATAGCGATGGCTTATCAAATAATGATGAAGATGAAAATAGCAATGACTATAGACTTCTGATGGCTTATGAAGATGATGATTTTTTAGATGCTTTAGATGAAGATGACCTTTATGAAGAAATCTCTAAACTCAAAATATGTTTAGAAGAAAAGAGTATGATTATAGATACCTTGACATTCCAACTTGCTGAAAGAGAAAAACACAATGAAAAGCTAGAATGTGAAATTGTGGGTCTAAGAAAGGATCTTGAGAAAACAAAAGCTCTCAATCTTAGATTTGCTAAAGGATCAGATACCTTAAATGAAATTATCAAAGTGCAACGCTCTCCTTTGATAAATACCGGTCTTGGATACTCTGAAGAAACATCTCAATCACAGAAGCCATCAACCTCCACTGAAAGCTATCATGATGCAGCAAAGAGCAGTGAACAGTTTGACAATCGTCAGCAAATGAATAAAGCAGATCACTAGGTGAATTAGGCTCAATTTACTTCAAGAATGAACAGAGGCCCCAATCAACCTCGGGTAAATCACACTCAATTTGCTTCAAAGAATATCAATCAATAGGTCAATAGAAGGAACTTCAACTATAATCATTAAGTTAGTAGATTCAATAATAACAAGAACTTTTTTAATGGTCAATGTTTCTCATGTCATAATTTTGGACACAAAGTTGCTCAATGTGTTGCTTACAAACTATCATGACTAAAGAAGCAAGAAATCAGAGAAATGTGACAGGGATCAAGAAAAGTTCCTATAATAGATTTTCCTCTTCTTGAAAATGAAATGGAATGCTCAATCTGTAACAACTTTGGCCATGAAGAATCTGAATGCAGCAGTGAATTTCAGCAAATAGCTCAAAAGGAGCAAACTCCATTAAATCCCAAAATATGGAGAAAGAAAAAACCGCAAACAAAAAGATGTGGTATAGCTTTGTATGCAGAAGGACAAGAAAACCAGTGGTACATCGACAGTGGATGCTCAAAACACATGACAGGTGACAGAGAAAAACTACACTCATGCCTTAGAAAAGGAAAAGAGTGTCTCATTTGGAAACAACACTCCCACTGTCATAAAAGGTAAAGGCTCTATTTTCTTGAAAGACAAAGTTAAAGCTGGGAATGTTATGTATGTTGATGGCTTAAAGCATAATCTGTTGAGTGTGAGTCAAATGTGTGATCAAGGAAATGAAGTAGTGTTTCCATCAGATGGATGTTTTGTTCATGAGTTTGATACAGGAGAAACCGTGACTAAAGGGACAAGAACTCCAAACAACCTATACATACTCAAGGGAGGACAAAAACAGTGCTATCTAAGCAAAAATGATGAGCATTGGCTATGGCACAGAAGATTGGGGCATCTAAGTTTTTCTCAAATAATAAAAGCATGCAGATTCCAGGCGGTTCGTGATCTTCTTGATATCAACATTCCAGAAAATACAATATGGAAATCATGTCAATTTGGTAAGCAAACTAGTTCGCACTTCCCTGAAAAGGAAGGATTAGCTAGTAAGCCTCTTGAACTTATTCATATTGATTTATGTGGACCATCAAGGAAAAAGTCACATCGTGGAGAAGAATACTTTATATTGTTCATTACTGATTTTTCCAGAATGTGTTGGATAGGACTTCTAAAGCATAAAGATGAAGCATTCGAAAAGTTCAAAGCTTTCAAAGATTTGGTTGAAAATGAATCAGATCGCAAAATCAAATTCCTCAGATCTGATCGAGGAGGGGAATTTACTTCGAATGAATTCTTTGACTTTTGTGAAGAACATGGAATAAAAAGGAAATTCTCCACGACAAGGACTCCTCAACAAAATGAGTGGTAGAAAGGATGAATAGAACTGTTCAACAAATGGCTTGTGCTATGCTAGATGAACTCCTGCAACCTTCTGGGGTGAAGTTGCATTCATTGTTGTCACTATTCTCAACCAAGCAAATGTTCGGGTAAAAAGCACTCAAACTCCACATGAACTTTGGTATGGTGAGACTCCTACTGTAAAATACTTCAAAGTTTTTGGAAGCAAGTGTTACATCAAAAGGACTGATGAAAAACTTGGTAAGTTTGAACCTAGAGCAGACGAAGGTATTCTCCTTGGTTACTCTTCCCAAAGTAAAGGATATAAATGCTATAATAAAAGACTTGGGAAAGTTATTGAAAGTATTGATTTTGTGGTTGATGAAGCATGCAAAAATCCAAAATAAATAAAAACTAAAGATTATGAAGAAGATGAGGATTATCCTTCCACATCAAATCCCATTAATTTTGAAGAAGAAACCAATGAAGCACTAGAAGAAGAGATAATGGTAGAAGAAAAGACTTCGTCTAGATATGTTCAGAAAAATCATCCAGAGACTCAAATTTTGGGACAGAAAGAGTTAGGTGTGCAAACAAGAAGAACTATTATAGAAGCTTCAAGCTATCTAGCATTGCTATCCTCCACCGAACTTCAAAATGTAAATGAAGCATGCAAAGATGAATGTTGGGTAAAGGCCATGAATGAAGAACTTGAGCAAATTGAAAGGAAGAATACTTGGGAATTAGTTCCTAGACCTCATGATAAGAATATCATAGGAACTAAATGGATATTCAAAAACAAACTGAATGAAAATGGAGAAGTTATTAGAAACAAGGCCAGACTTGTTTGTAAAGGATATGCTCAACAAGAAGGTATAGATTTTGAAGAAACTTTTACACCTGTTGCTAGAACTAAAGCCATAATAGTGTTCCTTGCTCTTTCTAGTTTTCAGAAATTCAAAGTATATCAAATGGATGCAAAATCTGCCTTTCTTAATGGAGACTTAGAAGAAGAAGATATTGAGCAACCATACGGATTCATTCTTGGAAATTATGCAAAACTTGTATGCAGACTCAAAAAGGCTCTCTATGGTCTAAAACAAGCTCCAAGGGCCTGGTATTACCGTCTTGACAAATACCTCCATCAATAAGGTTTTTCAAAGGGATCAGTTGATAGCAATCTATATACAAAGATTGACAATAATAAATTGCTAATACTTGTTGTGTATGTTGATGATATCATTTTTGGTAGCAATGAAGAAGCCATGAGTTGGAATTTTTCTTCAGTAATGCAGCAAGAATTTGAAATGTCCCTGCTTGGTGAGCTTACATATTTTCTTGGTCTACAAGTTCAACAAAATAAAGATGGTATTTTTTTGTCACAAACCAAATATCTCAAACAGATCTTGAAAAAATACGGGATGGATGATTCTAAACTAGTATGTACCCCAATGGTAACAGGATGCAGTCTCAGCTCAAATGATGAATCAGCAACAATACATCAACCAACTTACAGATCCATGATTGGAAGTCTACTTTATCTAATAGGTACCCGACCAAACATCATGCATGCAGTAGGAATAGTTTGAAGATTTCAAGAAAATCCAAAGGAATCACACCTTTAGGCAATCAAACGGATTTCCAAATATCTTCAAGGAACACATAATTTTGGTTTATGGTATCCTCGAGATACAGATCTTACACTTCATGCATATACAGATGTAGATTGGACAAGAAGCGATGGCTCGAGATTGGTTCTCAAATCATCCAAGTGGATATTCATAGGGGTAATTTGTGCCTAGTTCCTCTGGCTCTAGCAATTCTCCTTTGAAGTTACCTTGCCTTGACCATGTCCTATTTATTTTAATTTATTTGACCAATTTCTTGTTCTTGAGCAAATTGAGTCAACTTTGGTCCAAGACGAGGAGACTCCGTGGAGGGTTTCAAATCATGTATTTTTTCCACACTTTTGGTAACAAGAAGGGAGGTTAAAATTTTCAAGGCTTCAACCTAACTATCATCGGAAATAGGTTGCCCTGGTGCTTGAGCAGATCCCTCTGAGTCATCCTCCAGAAGTCATCAGCGAGTGATGGAGTTGAACTGATAAGAGAGGGTTTAGGGGCTATTGTAGCAAAAAACTAAGTAGGGCTAAATGACAGAGACTTATCATAATCTCTTTGAGCAAGAAAGGAATCTCGGTTATCATATATTTGGGCCAAATGACATTTGACTAATATGTAGATCAAACTATGGTCGAACAGGGAACTTGCAATCATATTAATAGGCTCGAGACATTTTCAATAAACTCTTCAACAAATAATAGGGCAAGTTTAGCTTTCGACCTAAGAAAACCATCAAAATTTTGATATGATACATAAACACTACATTATATCACCCTTCACAGGTTATATACTAGTGAATTAAGTGTAATAAATCACGCCATTTGGGATTTAAAGATTAGATTGGCATTACCTTTGACATGGTACTCACATTCCTCATTAGCGAGCAGCTTCCTCAATGGAACATTTCGGACTACAACATTCTTAGACTAGCATTTACCTTCAAGAAGAAGGTGCATGGATGTTGCTACAAACTCCAAGTTTATTTTTATTTCGAGGTTGCCCACATGGGCTCTCCTCACATTAAAAGAGTCTAATATGATACATAAACACTACGTTATATCTCCCTTCACAGGTTATATACCGGTGAATTAAGTGCAACAAATCACGCCATTTGGGCTATAAAGATGAGACTCGAATTACCTTTGACATGGTACTCACATTCCTCGTTGGCGAGCAGCTTCCTCCATGGAACATTTCAGACTACACCATTCTTAGACTAGCATTTTCCTTCAAGAGGAAGGTGCAAGGGTGTTGCTACAAACTCCAGGTTTATTTTTATTTCTAGGTTGCCCACATGGGCTCTCCTCCCATTAAAAGAAGCAACAAAGGCTTTTACGAACTTGTTATTGTGTCCCTAAAACAAATGTAAAATTCCAACCATCCAACTTGATAGAACATGGCTATACATTCACCATTGCCCTCAACAAGTTTTACTCCAATGAGTTCAGTTCACACTACAGGAAACATGCTATGGAGAAAGGTCTACAGGCCAGGGTGAAATAGGGTTCAACAAAATGCAACTGACCAAATATCCAAAACCTTAGGTTTTAGAGCCTTCAAGGCATAATGAGAAGGATAATGAAATGGTTTTGTTCGAAGAACCCTCTTGAAAAACCTCTTAGTAATGAATTCAACAACTATCAAGTATTGGCTCAAGACAAAGCCATAATAACCTTAAGATGTGGGAAATGAATGGTCATTGAAAACTAACAAACTGTATGAAAATTGGCATCACAATAAGTCGAAACATGGGACAAGGATTAAAATAAGCCAATGTGTAATCCATATAACATGATCAACATAACCCATCACCAAAAAAACCATTGTTTATCATAAGTGTGAATCCAAAGTTCTAAATGAAATAGATCAGTGCAAATCCCTAAGGTTTTAGCATTTAATTCAGGATCAATGAATCACTATATCAATACATATCCAAGGTGATCGTAATATAATCCAACTTTTAATATAAATAAAGTGCTTCCAAAACATATAGTGCCACCGATGTAGAAGATATAGTATGAATGCCTTAGATTATATCCATTCATTGAACCAACAACATTTGGACTCACACATTATTAAATGGAAACATAAGGATTAACACAAGAGTCATCATGATAGTTTATGAAAACCAACTTATTAGCATTATAAACTCAACTAAGGCTACTACAAAAACTCTAATTATGTAGCGACCTTTGAATTTTAAACATTTTCTTTCTAGTAGGAGCAATAATAGATTACAACTAATTATAACAGTCATTGGAAATAATCATTATATCACCAATTAATGAAAGAATAAGTCATACAATGTAACACCAATCATGAAAAAAAGTTGAATTCGCCATAAAAATCAAAACGATGATTAGAAGAAAGGATGCAGAGATCAAACCAATATTAATCAAATTGAATCAAAACAACAAAATTAGTAAAATTTCTAGGAGGGGCCCTCTAATTTTTCAAAAATAAAAAGGAGTAGGTTGGCTTGCCAACAATACTGCACCAATAGGGATTTTAATAAAATATTGGACCAAGTTGGATTGAAAGACATAGAACACAATATGGTTATGTATCTTCTATTCATTATTACTAACGAAAGCATTGTGCAACAAATTAGGTGTTTTCTATCAATCTTTCTTTGGTGAACAAAGTGTTCCTATGTAAACTTTTGAATAACCTAAAGATAAAGAATGGAGACTTAGTGATAATTGATCTGATTGAGAAAATTAGCTTTGTTGTGCTAAAATTAATTTTCAGAATATATTAAAAGTGCTTGAGGATTTATGAAATTATTTGCAAGTTTAAACATGGGTTTTTGAGTGTTTTTATGTAAATTTTATGTGCAAATTAACATAAACAAATGATTGAACAACAACATATAACAAACATAAAAATCACCATAAATAATATCACAGCAGCACATTATAAAGAAGTTCACCCCTCCTGGGCTACGTCTCCTTGGTCCAGCTTCCAATGGCTTGACCCTCTCTATTATGCTAAAAAATGTGAATACATCAATTTACAATGCTCAAAAAACTCTGAAACTTGTTCCAATTGCTCCAAAATGTCCAAAAATGCTTGTGTAGCCTCTTTATGCTCCTGTTTTGGTCAAAAACTCATCAAGTTATGATTTGCCCAAGTTTTTATGTTATTCTCTCTACAAACTCCCCAAAATCCGGCACCTAACCAACAGTTTCACCACAAAAAGTGCTAATGGAGTGCCATTTTGCCCAAAAACCGGTGCAATTTGTGGGCACCTTAATTTGGCCTCTAAGGCCTTAATTCCAAAAATGTAGGGCACGTGGGGGGCCATGTGCCTGGGGCTAAGACCAATGGCCCACCCCCGCTGGTCGAGACCCTTGCTCCTATCTCCACTAGTGGTCATGTGCGGGTGGTGTAACCAAGGGCCGCCCCCCCGTGGGCTGGCCCTACCTCCAAACTAGTGCATGTGCAATTTTAGATCAAACCTGCACCCAATATATGTTAAGACTCATATACCTAGTGTATTGGCGGAGGCATTGGAATTTGTTGTGTGATGTCGCGGTTTCAATCCCCATTTCCTGTACCCGAACTTGAACCATAATTTCGGTGGCCCCCGGGATGCCACATGGCGACCTCTCGCTGGGCCACGTGTCAGCTCGTGGTTGGCCACCAACCAACCATTAAAATTCTGTCATATTACACCATGAGGATGTGCCACTTGGAATGACGTGATTCTTCAAGCACATTGACTATTCAACCTGCCACAGACACTTACCGAGTCAGCAGTATGGACTATTGACTGGGCTGTCAATTTTTTTGAAAAAAAGCCTATTTGGGGAAGTGAACGGAACATGATTCTAGGAGCATACGGTTTTTGTTTCATGTGAAACGAGTTGCACTAGATTCAAGCTGACAAGCACTATGTGGTCGTCTAGGTTCCAAATCGATCCAAAAACTTTGAATTTTGAGTTAATTTTTGGGCACCTGATCATTCCTCCCTAGTGGAATTCTTTTGGACCCCAAAAGATCAATTTCAGTTGTCTAGTAGGTGAGGCTACAGTCCCCTCACCTTTCCAATCTCGGTCCATTTGGCCTTTGAAGTATTTTTTCCCTTGAGCCCCACTCGAAGGTAATCCACATTCCCTCATTTAGGTCTTCTGTCAAGAATGGTGTCTTGATGTAGTTCATCAAGGTGTTCAGGAGAAATATCCTTAATGGAAGGAATTTGGGCATTTTCTACTTCATCTTCAATCAAAGGAGGCTCATACAACCTTAAGTTCTCAACATTAACAACAACATAAATTTTCATATATGAAGGCAAATCCAACCTGAAAGAATTGTTACCAATCTTTTCCAAAATTTTGAATGGACTGTATTTAATTGGTTTTAGATTTTTACCTTCTCCTTGGAGCCTCTCTTTGCTAATGTGAAGCCAAACTTCATCAACGACTTGGAACTTGTGATCTACATGATGCTTGTTGTGCCATGCTTTGTACTTGGATTGGTTAATTTCAAGTTGTTCTTGAACTCTTTGGTGTACCAATTAGATTTGTTCAATGAACCTTCTTTCTTTGTCTATGTCTCTATTGTTAGGTTCCTATACCAATAAGAGTCATAACTTTTTAATGACTGAGATTAAAACTTGTAATATGTACATACCTTTGCTTTCTGCAAATGTTTTCCATATTGAAAAATTTAAAAATGTAAAGAGGGTATGTCCCAAAAGAATAATCAAAGGACATAAAGAATAAGAAAATTCCAAAAAAGTGAAAAATATGAACCCCAAGAAAAAAGAAAAATACCATGAAAGTGAGCAAGCCAAAATGTCACTACTATTTACTTTTATGCATAATAATGATTGTGTGCAACTTGTTATTCATGCCACAATCCATGGTAATCAAACTATTTAATATTGATTATGCCATGCTTTAAATTTCATGTTGATAGTTAGAGAATAAAATCTGACCAAACTATTTAATCTTGGCAGATCATCAGATAGGTAGAGTAAATAAAAGGAGCTCAATTGTTTAATCTGAGCCCTTGGATGTGATAAGGTTATATTTAGCTAGTTTACTATTGTAAAGAGAAAGAAAAATGTTTGACAAGTGTTTGCTAGCCCAAATGCACCCTAATAAAGAGAAGTTAAAATGGTAGGATGAGTAGTTGGGTAAGTAGAAGAAAGGTTGCAGAAGTATGGTGATTGATTAGACAAAAGCATATTTATCATTCACATCATAAAAGTTTCAGATATCAATAAACAATCAAGCATGCAAATCATTTACAAAGTCAACTAATTAACTTCCCCCATTCATTTTACCCCTTTGCTTTACTATTTTCCCATAAATAAACTTCAAAACACTTAAAAAAATTTAAGTCAAAGAGGCTCATAGCATTTCTCTGACTTTTGGAGGGACTGGACCCTCGACTCAATGATTTATGGGTATCAAGTACTAAATTCCCCTCATAAAAAATCATCTCCCTCCATTCCTCCTCATTCCCCTAATAAAACCCTTTTTCCTACGGTTGAAACACTATTTTCCTAGGGAAAGTAATCAACCCCATGGAAAACCCCTTTTTCCTAAAAAACACACAAAAACGCATTACCCTAAGTATTGATGTTAATATGCAAGAAGCATTTAAATCATCAAAAAGCATTTGCTTAGTGTATTGCGTCCCTTTTCCGCCCATTCATATTAATTATTAATTTTATTACATTAAATCCCGATGAAAATCCATTTTCCCGTATATATATAGCTCCTATATATAAAATAACCCCACCCCTTAGTTTAAATATAAACTATATCGCTACCCCTTATCCCTCAAAAATATTAAAATCCCGCCCTCAATCGTTAACCTCGATTAAATCCTTCATTAATCACCCCGACGACATAATCCCGCTTTAATCTATCATTAAACCGATACTGTTGCACTCAATCGCTCGTCGGGCCCCCCACTACCCTCTGTGCAGTTTCCATGCCCGATCATTGTGCGATCGCTTCCCCCCACATCTGACGGCCCTTATCCATATCGGGCCAACCCATCCACCGAACTATACCCACCTGAAAAAGTGGTTTTTCCACTAGCCCCCGATGCTACATGTCTGTTGATGAATGGCATCGGGCGACCTCTCCCCAATACCACCGAGAGCCCATAAGTGGTGCGATAGAAACCATTTACTGACCACCCGCTATGTGAAAAAACCATCACTATTCACGCCCGTACTCACCAAAACTAATTTTTCCGTGCATAAAAGCCAAAAGCCCCAAATCATTTGTTTTTTTCCAAAATTTCAATGATAAAACCTCTGCACACATGCACATCATCTGCAAACATTTGAAGCCATCAACCCACGCCCAGTTGCACTCCAAAGATGCTTAGACAACCTTGCAGCCTACCCAAACCCCTTTCGACCATTTGCAGTCACCAGCCACCCTGTTAAGAGCCATTTTACCTCAATTCTAGGTATTTAAGCCACAATTCACCGAGAAACCCTGTCAATTTCAAAACCAGTTAATGAGTTTTCTTAGTTAAAAGATAAAAATTAATCAAAGAAGCTCAAGGACTTAAACCCATTCTGTGTTAAACACAATCACCCTAAAAACACTACAATTTACCACCTCCATTCTCAAATCCACAAGAACTGAGAATGACTGCCCCAATTGCCATGGATTTGAGACCCATCTCTACACCCCACTTAGACCTAGACCACCTTCCCCTGGCTGATAGGGATTTCTAGATAAAGGACACCACTGTCCATGAATCCCCGCTCAAAGTATACTCCCAAATTAGGGATAGATACTTGAAACAGGCTGATGAAATTGGTCTGTGGGAGTTCAATTTGCCTAAGTACCAGTTCCCTAGAGTCCACATTTTCCCAAAAATTGTACATTATTTCCATGCTAACTATGTCCCCAGCCAAAGAGCAGTCATGTCCCATAACTAGGCCATACTTTTCACTATCACTGCTAAATCTATAAATGAGATGCTACAACTCCAGCCTGGCCAAAACTTGACTCTCCTCTCCATTGGAGACCTGTTGGACTTATATCCCAAACTCAGCCCTACAAGATTGGCCCAAATAATCCAAACATTCATCGTAGAAGAGAAGTATACCCCCAAAGACCCACCTCCATTATAGAAGCTTTATTTTCTCTGTGGGGCAGAAGTATTATGGATATGATATCTAGAGTCCTGGGTTATACCACGAGTGAATATATTGATGAGATTATTTTAGCCTTCATGTCCATATACACTCCAGGACAACCTCTCGCTGTCATATATGACTATGCTCAGTTCATCACTGACAGGATGGATGAACAATTCCTTAGAATGAGTACTACGAGAGCTTTCAAATACCCCTCAGTCTTGTATCACCTTTTCCTATATTACCAGTCAGACAAATTCCCACTTGCCTTGCAAAAATTGGACACCAAGGGCCAACCAAAATTAGTTATCTTCTGGACCCCATTGATTCATCAACATCCTTCCCCATATTCATATGATGAATTCATTGATTCCTTTGTCCACCCTATGGTGACCATTCTCACTAGAACCCCTCCACCAAGAATCAGTCTTGAGATTAGGAGGGTCCTTCATCTAAACATCAATCATTAGGTGAGAGATTGGTACTTGTACCAAAACCACACTGAAATCAGGATTTATGGCTGTGAGATGACCCCATACAAACTACCTAAATACCTCCCAATGAGGTTATTTATCCTAGAGTACTACAGGCAAATAATAAATTCAGATGAGGTTAACTTCGTTAAAGCCAAAAAGAAAGCCCAGCTCAAGATCAAAGACCAATTGGGTCCCTTTATTTGTAATAGCAGAGAAGCTAGAAAGGAGGCATACCTAATCCTTCAGAGATTAAAACTAAAATAGAGCTTCATATGGAGATATGATCCCTTGGACTTCATCTGCAAAAGAAGGTAAAAGAACGAGATGGCCCCCTATAGCCATCACCGCATCCCTGAGATAGAAAAGTATGCCAACCGATTGCAATGGGTGGAAAACACTTTAGAGGACAAGGATAATGAAAAAGTTGTTGTGAAAACACATTAATTAATCTAGAAAAAAAAACTTGATGAGGATTCTTTCCTACAGGTGCCAGAATAGTCAAATAGGCCAGAACAATCAGATAGGCCAAACCAGTCAACTAGGACAAAACCATCAGAGGTACCAAAAAAAGCATACATACTAGAGCAATCAGACATACCAGACATACTAAAGACAACCATGAGCACCCCCCCAATTGTACAGAATCCTCTAAATGAGGAGAAAAACCTAAAGGGAAATAGGGAAGGGGCCACCACTTCAATAAGAGCAACTTCACAAGCTTATGCAGAAACAAGCCAAGCTAAAAGACAGATATTGAACCATGTCTTGGAATAGGAATACACAGAGGAAACAACAGAGGTCACTAGTGCAGAAGGAAATAGGAGCAGGCATGTCAAAGCCTTCCACATCACAAACTCAGATGTTGGAAAGGCAACAAAGTATTGAAGTGTCTTCCTTCAGAATGCCTGCAGATAAGGACCAAGATATTAAGGAGAGATACAAAAAGGTCAAGGCTAGGAATGAGAGACTTAAGGCTCAAACATATGCACAGTATCTGAAGATGACCAATCGACTCATCCATTTCTTATATAGAAAGAACAGATATGAGATCCGTGAGCTAAACATAGAAGATAGGACTGAGGCCATTCTAGAGATTAGGAAGGTTCTTTCCAAAAGAAACCTTATGCCTAACCTAGAAGAGAAATGTTATAACATGCAGGTAGCCATTGACCAATTCATGGCTAAGTTTCAAATTTTGAGGGAGAAGGGTCTTCCTAGTCCTATGGTCATAAATGACAAGCTAATTCCTCAGCTAGACTATAGTGATAGACTCAGGAAGTTGGCCAAGGAGAAAGCCAGCTCTTCAACTATTAAATCTTTGCCAACAAGCAAAGTTTTATATGATACATTTGAAAATTTGTTTTTCCAGGAGCATGAGGTGAAACACTTGGTCCTCAATAAGCCAAATTTCGTAGAGTATAAAGAGGCCGTTGAAATCTACAGAAGGATGATGAATGTAAAACTGCCTAATGTGGAATGGTGGCAAAACATGACATATTTACTGTAATAAATTTACATTATAAAGTTACTACACAGTAAATGAAGGAAACCAGGTGAAATAGGTAAACGCAGAGTAGCAGGGTCAAAGAGTATCGGTTGAAAGATGAAAGAAAAGAATATTACAACGTAGAATCACTACAAATATCAGCCAGCTTAAAGGGCTCCAACTCAACAGAAACAGCTAGAAACACCATAATAAAAGAGACAACATGATGCAGTTTAACATTTGTCTCTATCTTCATGAAAGAAGACATTTTAATTTCCTAAATTAAATCTCAAGTTGTTTTAAAATATTTTGTAAATATTTTTGTATAAATACTGATGAGCCCTAGAAATGGGTAATTATATGGGCTCATTTAGCCTCCTAATTCGACTTAATCCACCATTCTCATTAGTTTATTGTATGTTTTTTATTATATTTATGCTAATAGAGTGAATTGGGTTAGTCATTATGCCAAAAAGTCTAATGTGTGCTTTCTGCAGATTTTTGGTCAATTTTGAGACAAAATCAAAGGTTTAATGAGCACTTGGCAGCCAAATTCATGGAGGAAAAAGGGGGAGGATTTGTAGGCAGGTGTCCCTTTCATTTATGAGCCCTTACCTCAAATTCTCCATCAAAAACTCGTAGCACAAGGGGCATCCAAGCAAGTCAAGTAGGACTGTTGTTAACTACAAGTTTTGGCAGCCGAGTTCCTAAAGTTTAGGAGGACTGTTGGGGTCCTCAATTTGTATAAATAAAAAGGCTTAGGGCCTCAGTGGAGTTAGTTAGATTTTAGTCAGATGTTAGTCAGATTGTAGTTAGATTTTATTCAGTAGGTTAGTCATTTTGTTAGTCTATTTTGCACTTTAGTGCAGCTCTGTATCTGCACATTTTCGAGCTTTTTCTTGTGGACTGTTTTTGGGATGTAACTATTTTTTTTTTTTTATCAATAAAGATGAATCCAGATTTTCACCAGCTCTAATATTTCTTAGGAGGCTGTAGCTCTTGGGGTTGGGCCCAACCCAAGTGTCAATACCTCTTTTGTGTACTTTTATGTGTCTTTGCTGCATTCTTAGAATAAATTATGTTATTTAGGTTAAGATCTTGCTTTGCTACTTAGGTTGTTTTCGATGATTAAAATAGATTTTCATACTTCAACTTGATTTGACAGTTTGGTAAAGGAAACAATCTGCAAAAAGGCCATCAAGCAATCCTTGATCTCATTTCTCCCTCCTCGGGACCATGAGCTGAGACCAAGGCATACTTGCTGCCGCAAAAACACTGTTTTTGCCTTTCCATGCAATTGCTAATGTTAGATTTTTAGTTAGGGAAGTTGATACCAGTTGTACTTTCATGTTTAGAATCTATTCTTTCTTAGTTTCCATAGTTATCTTGCATGATTTTCTACCAATAAACTTTTGTTCATCATGTTTATGATTTTTAGGTCAAATTAGGTCAAAATATCTAGATCTTTTGTTTTCTTAGTCTTTTTTGATCAGTTTTGGAAAATAGGGTGCAGAACACTTGTGATACCTCCCTGCCTACCATTCCTCCATCATACAACCTGCTCCAACCCATAATCCAAGATCCCTTCCCTTCATTTGCACATTGTCCCACTTTGCCCTAATTTCTACATTCTTGTGCATCATTGCTCCCTCCATCCTTGAACAAATCCAATCACCTTAATCACTTCTTAGCCTCATTTACCAAGTTCTAGACCTCGTAAAATCCTTATCCAACAACCATTTCCACTTTCCCACCGTTTTTCCACCATCAACCCTCCAAAATCCTCTATCGGATCTTCCTATAGAACACCCTGTAGAACCCCTGCAGACTTCCTGTAGAAGATCACGTGAGCAGTTTCTTGAGATCTGATCACTGTGAAACTCTCTGGAAGGGTGCTAGGGACCCCTTAGGCCCTCTTCTCACCTTCCCAACCTCCTGTAAGCCCCACTCCATTTCCTTTCGCCAATAAACCTCTTCACAGTAAAAAACAGTTAAAGCACATGCATAATAATTTTGCAAGATTACTCAAAAATACAAAAAGATGTTTTTTTTTTTCTTGCAGATTCCACTTCAAAAGTATCTTAGTCACATTCATTCCACCTTTCCAAGAGTCAATAGCATCCATTTAATTAGCTTTCATCTCTTTTCTTGCACCATTAGGGTTAGTCGATAAAACTAGGGTTTGCATTTCCTTTCAGCTTTCATTTCCTTTCTGCAAGTAGCCTAGCCTCCTTTGAGTTAGCTTTCATCCATCATAGTTAAAACATTCTTCTAAGAGCCCATAGAAGTTGGCTTAAGCTCCTAGCACACTTGTGCCAGCTGATCAAGTGACAGACTGCAGCAAGAGCTAGTACTTGTGCATATAGCATCGTCGCTTCCAAGTTTGTTACGAACTACAGGGTTGATAAAAGTAAAGAAGGGAGTCCCAAGAGTTGTAGCATCATTGCTGCAATACCGGAGCCCACATCTTTTTGGCACCATTGCTGGAGAAGTGTCAGAGTATTAGTGATTACTGCTTTTCTTCTATTTTCTACTGCAACCTTCTAGTAAGTAGTTTATTTCAGCAAGAGTAGAGTAGTTGTTTCATTTCCATTCTGCAATTTCATTTCCGCAAAAGTAGATTAGACATTTCCTACTTTCATTTCATTTTAGAAAGTGTACATTAGATATTTCCCTCTTTCATAAATTAGCATTTCAATTCTGCAAGCTTAGATTAGGATTTCAATTTTGCAATTTCATTTCAGCAACATAGATTAGTCATTTCCCACTTTCATTTCAATTCTAAATTTTCGTTTCAGCAAGGTTTATTTTAGTTAGTTGCAATTTGTTGTTCAATCTATTTCAGTTTTTCAGGTACAAGAAGAGAAAAAAAAAAGAAGAAGAAAAAGAAGAAGAAGAAGATTTCCTTTCATGATTTAAGGAGTAGAGATAAGTCAGAAAAATGTTTGCACAACACCCCCACTGCTTCACACAACCAACCTTCTCTCCTCTTCGATGGTTGTGATTAAGAAGAACCCTTAGGTGGACAACAAGACATATTTGAATAACCTCTAGGGGAGAAGAAGAAGAAAACATTCCTCTGGAGCAAATGGTTGAAAACAAAAATGTTGGGAGCAGTACCTTTTCTTCCAACCCATCCATGGAAGGTGAAATTTGAAACATGTGGGAAGATTGCAAGAGCAAGATAAGGCAAATGGTTGCCATGCAAATGGATACCTTGCGAATCCAAAGGAAGAAAAAGGAAGCCGAGAGGGCTTTGGCCATCTTTTGTCCTAGGTGCACTAGAAATCATCCTAGGAACAAATGTCCATTGCACTCTATAGAAGTGTGTTTTGTCTGTGAAAAAGACCATCCTACGAATCAGTGCCCCTCCTTGCCCAGAATTAAAGCTGCATATCAGAGGGCCAAAGGAGCCACTGAACCACTCTATTATATGAACCAAAGGAGGCCACATGGACCCATACCTTACCAGCAGGGAATGCAAGGGACATCCCAGACCTATTACAACCCCTATCAAGCCACTTCCATGTCTTCTTGGGGTCCCCCTGCTCATCCTTCCTGGTCCACACCTCCTCCTTTGTCCTTCACATCTCCATATTATGCCCAACCAGCTGCTCATCCATTTCACCGCTACGTTTAGCCACAAACTCAGTGGAATGCACCTCGTCAGGGGTGGAGGCCCCAGTACAACACTCCTCCTGTTCCTTTTCCTCCACCACTTGCTCAACCGCAACCATCGCCTCCTGCTCCACGAAGGTAGCCCCAAATGCCTGCTCAACCGAACCCGAACCCAAACAACATGCAGGCTCAGCAAGTATATAGTGGGAAACCACCTGCCCAACCATAGCCCCATCCACATCCATCTCAAATATACACCCCCACTCAACTACCTGTACCACCATTTCCAAACCCGCACATTGGAGTAGCTCAACTCAATTGTAATGCTGAGGCACAACATGTCCAAACAACTCCTCTTGAGCTCAATGATATTCACCATAGCTCATGAAGAGTATTGCAAAAAAAAACTTATATTGACAGCATTGAAGGACCACATCCAGCGAAAGAAGATCCAAAAGAGGAGATCAAAGAACCATGGGCTGCACTTGATAAAGAGAAGACAATAGAATTAGAGATCGAGAGAGCTCCCTCATGGTTACCATCAAATCCTCCATGTATTCAAGAGAAAAATCAGCGAAAAGAGGAAGATGAGAAGGTCACAGTAGAAGGTGACATGAAGAATGATCCAGATCAGCAAAAGGACCAAGGATATCAGAGCTATATTGAGATATAGTTCTAGACAGTCACTAAGTTGCAGCAGTACTCTCTTTCTCAGCTATGCTTGATCCCTTCAAAGTCAAATCATTTGGTCTCTGAAATCTGGATACCTGTCAAAGCATGCATTTCAAGCCTCCACATCATTTTGTCTCTAATCTCGATGTGCACATGGCTCCATTGGAAGTGTTCTTATACTTGAAAATGATTTTGCTTTTCAATTAGGGTAGGGTAAAAAAAAAAAAATGAAAAAAATGAAAATAAGAGGAAAATAAAAATCTAAGGTGAAAACCTCCTCGGAGGCACCTCAGATTGGCTCATTGATTGAAAACCTCCATGAGGTGGTCAATGGGTTGGAAAGAAGAGAAAAGAAAAAGAAAATAAGATCCCTGCATGAAAACCTCCCTTGGAGGCGCCCAGGGCAGGCAATTAGGGTGAAAACCTCCATGAGGCGCCCTAGTTGTTTTCAAAAAAAGAGAAAAAGAAAGAAGAAAAGAGAAAAGGAAAAATAAACCTAATTTCTGTTGAATAATTGCAGGTTGCAGGAAGGACATTACTGGTTATGAGGATTGCACAAAGAAAAGACAGAGGTCAGCACTAGGCTGCAAGAATCCCTCACAATCCATTCCTCCATGACCACTACCCTTTCGCAAGATTTGGTCTCATTCAGACTGAGACTTCACCTTATACAGGAAGTTCTATGTCTTCTACAAGAAGATCCTGTAGAGCCTACAAACAAGCCAAAATTGATCTCTGAAGAGGACTCGAAGGTTGGGAATCTGTCCATGAGGCCTGTAAACATCCCTTTTTCCACCCATCGCCATATGTCACCTTTTCCCATCTCTGTACACCTCCATTGCACTCATTTTTCTATGTTCCGGCACAATCACACACATAAATCCTGTTTTCTTCATACTGCCAACAAAACTTCCTTAATGACAAATCAAGCAACAGTTTTTCACTCACCATACCTATTACCCTCCATCTAGATTCCTCATCAACTGAGACCCAAGTCTGCATTACAGCCCAGGCTCATTTTTTCCTTACTGTGAAAAAGCTGTAGAATGCTTTGATACAAAAATACATAGAGCAGAAATTTGTTTTTTCCCTAACTTGAAAATTGTGCATCCATTTAAAAACTGTTTTATGGGGAGTTGTATAGGGATGACGGCAACATGCCCAAGCAATTTTAGCCAATTTTAGTGCATGGTTTCCAAGAAATCAACCTCCATCATCTTCAGCCATTTTTACATTTTCTCCATATCCTTGCACCAATTTCAAAACTTGTTTCGCATATGGGTGATAGTAACCTACCCAAGCAATTTCAGCCAATTCCAGTGCACGGTTTCTAAGAAATTGACATCTTTCACCTTCAGCCATTTTCAATTTTTCTCGAAATATGTGCATCCCTTGACCACAATTTTGCTATGGGAGGTGCATAATGATGATAGAAGCATGCTCAGAAAGTTTTTGGTCAATCTGGTCTATCGTTTGGGAGCTATGGACGAAACAAGTCGCAGTCCTACAAAAATCCAGCATCAGCAACATGAGGGTGCAAATCTGAATGTTGAAATAGACTCCTGCAGCTTAGATCTAGCCAGAGGATACCTACACAAGAAAAATAGCCATGTATCAGCAATCACACTAGCATGCATCCACATAAATAAAGGCATGCAGCAGAAGGAAAGGCCACAGCACCTAACAGCAAACGCATTCGACTTCCAGGTACGTGACTAAACCTGATCCTTTGTTGCATGAATGTAATATAAGAACTGCATGGATAGTGACATGGTTATGATTAAATAAGATCGGTGGCTAGCTAACTGGCCACCCTTATCCAGTTCAGATAGCGCCTCGTCTAGTTCAAACAGCGCTCAGTGGGTGCAATCGGCACGTGTGCTCAGCCATCTCGGGAAGAAAACTGAAAACAGGTAGTGGTGGCTGTTTAAACTCCAACGTAATTAATGGAAGTGATTACAGGCAAGCAGCATACAGTTTCATAACAACACTGCAGTCTGCATGGGGCCAAAGTACATCCGGCCACCTCATCTCCTCACCACGAATCACACCAGCAGTTAAAGGACAACTCAGTTAACGCATTCACCACTCTTTGTTCATTATGCCTTCACGATGTTCTCAACTGGAGTATGCATCTACCCCATCTAGAGCAGCTAACCAGTCGTCCCCCACCAGATTTCTGCTTGTTTTTTTGAAAATCTCCCGCCTATCAGGCTCTACAGGAAGCACAGTTTCATTCTACAGGAACACTGTCTACAGGAAGGGCAGAGAGCAGTTTTGCAGCCAGAAAATTTGAGATTTTTTTCAAAATTTGAGCTTGAAAAGAGGTAGGCTCGGGAAACTACTCTGCATATGATATATTTATATAAGGTGGGGGATTAAAAACACAGCATTGGGTTGAAAGAAAAGAAAGTGAGGCTTAAAATTCTGCTTGTGTTTTTTTCCTTCTCTGAGTTCTACATAGTCTCTCTGTTTTTTTGCTCTGCATCCAAAGTCTGCCTCTTTATTTCTCACATTCTTCTGAAAAAAGGGATGAAACTATAGAAGCCAACCTGGGAAAAACCAAATTTGCAACACTATCCACTCTCTGAAGAAAAAACATTGTGTTATAAATATTCTCTATTCTGTCAAAAGTATTGATTTTTCTCAAAAACCAAGAAGCAAATTCAAGTTGGAAATAGTTTGAAGAAAAAATTACAAATTGAGGTTGTGAAAAAGAAGAACATGAGAAATTCTTGATTCCAGAAAGAGAAACCTCAACCATTTCTCTATTTCCGGTTTTGAAAGTTTGTTTCCTCCCTCCTCACCTGAACATTTCCAGCAGTCACTACACATCATGACAGGGAGATTTTTAGAAATATGGCAGGGGAAGATGAGGAGGAAATAGAAAAAGAGGAAAAGACCAAAATGGAGAAAGAAGAACTTGAAACAGAGGAGGAAATCAAAACAGAAGATGAGAAGGAAGACCTAGAACAGAAAAGAAAAAGACTAAAGCAGAGAAGGCAGAAACTAAACAAGATGAGAAGAAAACCAAAATAGAGCGTGAGGAAGCAAAGCTAACAGAGGCAGAGAAGACAAAAGAAGAGAGAAAAAAAGGAAGAAGAGACACACCCTGAGATATCAGGGACACAAGCAGAAACAGGGGGCATAGAGATTTCTACAGGAAGTGAAGGAAAAGAATAGCAGAAAGAGAAATCCCCTGCAATGTTGGCAAGGGAAGCAACAGTTGTGCTTGCTGCATTAAGCACACCTACAAAACAAAAAAGGAAAAAGAAAAAGGCAGGCCTCCCTGTATTTAAAGGCCAGGAAAAGCATAAGAATTCAAACAATCAGAATAGAAGGAGCAATGGAAGGATATGGACAAGAAGGAAAAATTTTATGGCACACAAGAGTAGACCACATCAGAAGCTTGGGATGATAAGGAGGCTATCAAGGCCATCAAAGATGAAGAAATAGATTAGTTGCTCAGAGGATGAGCAACACTTTCAGTAGGGGGTGATGATGAGCCCCAAAAATGGGTAATTATATGGGCTCATTTAGCCTCCTAACGACTTAATCCACCATTCTTATTAGTTTATTTCACGTTTTTTATTATATTTATGCTAATATAGTGAATTGGGTTAGTCATTATGCCAAAAAGTCTAATGTGTGCTTTATGCAAATTTTTGGTCAATTTTGAGACAAAATCAAAGGTTTAATGAAGACTTGGCAGCCAAATTCGTGGAAGAACATGGGGGAGGATTTGTAGGAAGGTGTCCCCTTCATTTATGAGCCCTTACTCGAATTCTCCATCAAAAACTCGAAGCACAAGGGGCATCCAAGCAAGTCAAGTAGGATTGTTGTTAACTGCAAGTTTTGGCAGTCGAGTTCCTAAAGTTTAGGAGGACTGGATGGATCCTCAATTTGTATAAATAAGAAGGCTTAGGGCCTCAGTGGAGTTAGTCAGATTTTAGTCAGATGTTAGTCAGATTGTAGTTAGATTTTAGTCAATAGGTTAGTCTATTTTCGCACTTTAGTGCAGCTCTGCATCAGCACATTTTCGAGCTTTTTTTGTGGACAGTTTTTGGGATGTAACTATTATTTTTTTATCAATAAATATGAATCCAACTTTGCACCAGCTCCAATCTTTCTTAGGAGGTTGTAGCTCTTAGGGTTGGGCCCAACCCAAGTTCCAGTACCTCCTTTGTGTACTTTTATGTGTCTTTGTTGCATTCTTAGAATAAATTATGTTATTTAAGTTAAGATCTTGCTTTGCTACTTAGGTTGTTTTCGATAATTAAAATAGCTTTTCATACTTCAAATTGATTTGAAAATTTGGTAAAGGAAACGATTTGCAAAAAGGCCATCAAGCAATCCTTGATCCCATCTCTCCCTCCTTGGGACCATGAGCTGAGACCAAGGCATACTTGCTGCCACAAAAACATTGTTTTTGCCTTTCCATGCAATTGCTAGTGTTAGATTTTTAGTTAGAGAAGTTGATACCAGTTGTACTTGCATGTTTAGAATCTGTTCTTGCTTATCTTCCATAGTTATCTTGCATTATTTTCTACCAATAAACTTATGTTCATCATGTTTCTGTTTTTTAGGTCAAATTAGGTCAAAATAGCTAGATCTTTGGTTTTCCTAATCTTTGTTGATCAGTTTTGGAGAACAGTGTGTAGAACACCTATGATACCTCCCTGCCTACCCTTCCTCCATCATACAACCTGCTCCAACCCCTAATCCAAGATCCCTTCCCTTCATTTGCACATTGTCCCACTTTGCCCTAATTTCTACATTCTTGTGTATCATTGCTCCCTCCATCCTTGAACAAATCTAATCACCTTAATCACTCTTTAGCCTCATTGACCAGGTCCTATACCCCTTAACATCCTTATCCAATCTCTATTTCCACTTTCCCACCTTTTTTCCACCATCAACCCTCCAAAATCCTCTATCGGATCTTCCTGTAGAACATCCTGTAGAACCCTTGCAGACTTCCTATAGAAGATCACATGAGCAGTTTCTCGAGATCTGATCACTGTGAAACTCTTTGGAAGGGTGCTAGGGACCCCTTAGGCCCTCTTCTCAACTTGTCAACCTCCTGCAAGCCCCCGCTCCATTTCCTTTCGCCAATCAACCTCTGCATAGTAAAAAACAATTAAAGCACATGCATAATAATTCTGTTTTTTTTTTTTTTTTTTTTTTTTCAGATTCCACTTTAGAAGTAGCTTAGTCACATGCATTCCACCTTTCCAAGAGTCAATAGAATCCCTTTCAGCAGCTTTCATCTCTTTTCTTGCACCATTAGGGTTAGTCGGTAAAACTAGGGTTTGCTAGGGTTTGCATTTCCTTTCAGCTTTCATCTCCTTTCTGCAAGTATACTAGCCTCCTTTGAGTTAGCTTTCATCCATCACAGTTAAAAGCTCTTTATAAGAGCTCATAGAAGTTGGCTTAAGCTCCTAGTAGACTTGTGCCAGCTAATCAAGTGACAACCTGCAGCAAGAGCTAGTACTTGTGCATATAGCATCGTCGCTTCCAAGTTTGTTGGGAACTACCGAGTTGATAAAAGTAAAGAAGGGAGTCCGAGGAGTTGCACCATCATTACTGCAATACTAGAGCCCACCATTTTTTTGGTTCCGTTGCCGGGGAATCGTTAGAGTAATAGTGATTACTACTTTTTTTCTATTTTCTACGGCAACCTTATACTAAGTAGTTTATTTCAGCAAGAGTAGAGTAGTTGTTTCATTTCCATTCTGAAATTTCATTTTCGTAAAAGTAGATTAGACATTTCCTGTTTTCATTTCATTTCAGCAAGCGTAGATTAGATATTTCTCTCTTTCATAAATTAGTATTTCAATTCTACAATTTCAATTATGCAAGCGTAGATTAGCGTTTCAATTCTGCAATTTCATTTCAGCAACATAGGTTAGTCATTTCCCGCTTTCATTTCAATTCTAAATTTTCATTTTAGCAAGGTTTATTTTAGTTAGTTGCAATTTTTTGTTCAATATATTTCAGTTTTGCAGGTACAAGCAGAAAAAAATAAAATAAATAAATAAAAAATAAACCAAAAATATTTCCTTTCATGCCTTTAAGGAGTAGAGATAAGTCAGAAAAATGTTTGCATAACACCCCCACTGCTTCACACAACCAACCTTCTCTCTTCTTCGATGGTTGTGATTAAGAAGAACCCTTAGGTGGACAACAAGACATATTTGAAGAACCTCTAGGGGAGAAGAAGAAGAAAACATTCCTCTGGAGCAAATGGCTGAAAACAGAAATGTTGGGAGCAATACCTTTTCTTCCAACTCATCTATTGAAGGTGAAATTGGAAACATGTGGGAAGATTGCAAGAGTGAGATAAGGTAGATGGTTGCCATACAAATGGATACCTTGTAGATCCAAAGGAAGGAAGAGGAAGCCAAGAGGGCTTTGGCCATTTTTTGTCCTAGGTGCACTAGAAAGCATCCTAGGAACAAATGTCCATTGCACTCTATAGAAGTGTGTTTTGTTTGTGAAAAAGACCATCCTACGAATCAGTGCCCCTCCTTGCCCAGAATTAAAGCTGCATATTAGAGGGCCAAAGGAGCCACTAAACCACTCTATTATATGAACCAAAGGAGGCCACATGGACCCATACCTTACCAGCAGGGAATGCAAGGGACATCCTAGACTTATTACAACCCCTATCAAGCCACTTCCATGCCTTCTTGGGGTCCCCCTGCTCATCCTTCCTGGTCCACACCTCCTCCTTTGTCCTTCACATCTCCATATTATGCCCAACCAGCTGCTCATCCATTTCACCACGATGCTCAGCCACAGCCTCAGTGGAATGCACCTCGTCAGGGGTGGAGGCCCTAATACAACACTCCTCCTGCTCCTTTTCTTCCACCACCTGCTCAACCACAACCATTGCCTCCTACTCCACCAAGGCAGCCCCAAATGCCTGCTCAACCGAACCCGAACCCGAACCCAAACAACAGGGGAGCTCAGCAAGTATATAGTTGGAAACCACTTGCTCAACCATAACCCCATCCACATCCATCTCAAATATACACCTCCACTCAACTACCCGTACCACCATTTCCAAACCCAAACATTGGAGTAGCTCAACTCAATTGCAATGTTGAGGCACAACATGTCCAAACAACTCCTCTTGAGCTCAATGATATTCACCATAGCTCAGGAAGAGTATTGCAAAAAAGAGATTATATTGACAACATTGAAGGACCACATCCAGCAAAAAGAAGATTCAAAATAGGAGATCAAAGAACCATGGGCTGCACTTGATAAAGAGAAGGCAACAAAATTAGAGATCGAGAGAGCTCCCTCATGGTTACCATAAAATCCTCCATGTATTCAAGAGAAAAATCAGCAAAAGGACCAAGGATATCAGAGTTGTATTGAGATATGGTTCCAGACGGTCACTAACTTGCAGCAGCACTCTTTTCCTCAGCTATGCTAGATCCCTTCAAAGTCAAATCATTTGGTCTCTAAAATCTGGATACTTGTCAAAACATGCATTTCAAGTCTCCACATCATTTTGTCTCTAATATCGATGTGCACATGGCTCCATTGGAAGTGTTATTATACTTGAAAATGATTTTGTTTTTCAAGTAGGGTAGGGTAGAAAAAAAAAGGAAAAAAAAAAAGAGGAAATAAAAATCTAAGTTGAAAACCTCCTCGGAGGCGCTTTAGATTGGCTCATTCATTGAAAACCTCCATGAGGCGATCAATGGGATAGAAAGAAGAGAAAAGAAAAAAATAATAATATCCCTGGGTGAAAACCTCCCTTGGAGGTGCCCAGGGCAGGCAATTAGGGTGAAAACCTCCATGAGGCACCCTAGTTGTTTTCAAAAAAAGAGAAAAAGAAAGAAGAAAAGAGAAAAATAAAAATAAACCTAATTTCTGTTGAATAATTGCAGGTTGCAAAAAGGACATTGCAGGTTAAGAGGAGCACAAAAAACAAAGACAAAGGTCAGCACCAGGCTACAAGCATCCCTCACAATCCATTCCTCCATGACCACTACCCATTCCCAATATTTGGTCTCATTCGAACTGAGATTTCACCTTCTACAGGAAATTCTTTATCTTCTACAAGAAGATCCTGTAGAGCCTGCAAACAAGCCAAAATTGATCTCTGAAGAGTACCCGAAGGTTTGGAATCTGTCCATGAGGCCTGTAAACATCCCTATTTCCACCCATCACCATATGTCACCTTTTCCCATCTCCGTACACCTCCATTGCACTCATTTTTTCTATGTTCCTGCACAGTCACACATAGAAATCCTGTTTTCTTCATACTGCCAGCAAAAACTCCTTAATGACAAATCAAGCAGCAGTTTTTCACTCACCATACCTGTTACCCTCTGTCTAGATTCCTCATCAGCTGAGACCCAAGTCTGCATTACAGCCCAAGCTCATTTTTTCCTTACTGTGCAAAAACTGCAGAATGCTCTGATACAAAAATACATAGAGCAGAAATTTGTTTTTTCCCTAACTTGAAAACCATGCATCCATTTAAAAAATTGTTTTATGGGGAGTTGTATAGGGATGATGGTAACATGCCCAAGCAATTTCAGCCAATTCTAGTGCATGGTTTCCAAGAAATCAACCTCCATCACCTTCAACCATTTTTGCATTTTCTCCATATCCGTGCATCCATTTCAAAATTTGTTTCATGGGGAGATGCATATGGGTGATAGTAACCTACCCAAGCAATTTCAGCCAATTCCAGTGCACGGTTTCCGAGAAATTGACCTCTGTCACCTTCAGCCATTTTCAGTTTTTTTCAAAATCTGTGCATCCCTTGACCACATTTTTTCTATGGGAGGCATAATGATGATAGAAGTATGCTCAGAAATTTTCAGGTCAATTCGGTCTATCGTTTGGGAGCTATGGACGAAACAATTCGCTGTCCTGCAAAAATCCAGCATCAGCAGCATGAGGGTGAAAATCTAAATGTTGAAACAGACTCCTGCAGCTTAGATCCAGTCAGAGGAGACATACACAAGAAAAATAGCCATGTATCGAAAACCAAACCAACATGAATCCACAGAAACAAAGGCATGCAACAGAAGGAAAGGCCACAACACCTCACATCAAACGCATTTGACTTCCAGGTACGTGACTAAACCCATTCCTATGTTGCATGAATGTAATTTAAGAATTGCATGGACAGTGAGATGGTTGTGATTAAACAAGATCGATGGTTAGCTAACTGGCCACCCTCATCCAGTTTAGACAGTGCCTTGTCTAGTTCAAACAACGCTCAGTGGGTGCAATCGGCATGTGTGCTCAGCCCTCTCGGGAAGAAAACTGAAAACAGGTAGTGGTGGCTGTTTAAACTCCAATGTAATTGATAGAAGTGATTACGGGCAAGTAGCATATAGTTTCATAACCGCACTGCAGTCTGCATGGGGTCAATGTACATCCGGCCACCTCATATCCTCACCACAAATCACGCCAGCAGTTAAAAGACAACTCAGTTAACACATTCACCACTCTTTGTTCACTGTGCCTTCACGACGTTCTCGATTGGAGTACGCATCGACCACTTCCAAAGCAGCTAACCAGTCATCCCTCACCATATTTCTACCTGTTTTTTTGAAAATCTCCCGCTTATCGGGCTCTACAGGAAGCATAGTTTCATTCTACAGGAACACTATCTACAGGAAGGGCAGAGAGTAGTTTTGCAGCCAGAAAATTTGAGATTTTTGTCAAAATTCAAGCTTGAAAAGAGGTAGGCTCGGGAAACTGTTCTACATATGATATATTTATATAAGGTGGGAGATTAAAAACACAATATTGGGTTGAAAGAAAGGAAAGTGAAGCTTAAAATTCTGCCTGTTTTTTTCCTTCTCTGAGTTCTACACAGTCTCTCTGTTTTTCTACTCTGCATCCAAAATCTGCCTCTTTCTTTCTCACATTTTTCTGAAAAAATGGATGCAACCATAGAAACCAACCTGTGAAAAACCAAATTTGCAAGACTGTCCACTCTCTGAAGAAAAAGCATTGTGCTATAAATATTCTCTGTTATGTCAAAAGTATTGATTTTTCTCAAAAACCAAGAAGCAAATTCAAGTTGGAAACTGTTTGAAGAAAAAATTGCAAATTGATGTTGTGAAAAAGAAGAACACGAGAAATTCTTGATTCCAGAAAGAGAAACCTCAGCCATTTCTCTATTTCCGGTTTTGAAAGTTTGTTTCCTTCCTCCTCACCTAAACATTTTCAGCAGTCACTACACATCATGACAGGGAGATTTTTAGAAATATGGCAGGGGAAGATGAGGAGGAAATAGAAAAGGAGGAAAAAACCAAAATGGAGAAAGAAGAACTTGAAACAGAGGAGGAAATCAAAACAGAAGATGAGAAGGAAGACCTAGAACAGAAAAGAAAAAGACTAAAGCAGAGAAGGAAAAAACTAAACAAGATGAGAAGAAAACCAAAACAAAGTGTGAGGAAGCAAAGCTAACAGAGGCAGAGAAGACAAAAGAAGAGGGAAAAAAAGGAAGAAGAAACACACCCTGAGATATCAGGGACACAGGCAGAAATAGGGAGCATAGAGATTTCTACAGGAAGTGAAGGAAAAGAACAAAAAAAAGAGAAATCCCCTGCAATGTTGGCAAGGGAAGCAGCAGTTGTGCTTGCTGCATTAAGAACACCTACAAAACAAAAAAGGAAAAAGAAAAAGACAGGCCTCCCTGTATTTAAAGGCCAGGAAAAGCAAAGGAATTCAAACAAGCAGAATAGGAGGAGCAGTGGAAGGACATGGACAAGAAGGCAGAATTTTATGGTACACATGAGTAGACCATATCAGAAGCTTGGGATGATAGGGAGGCCATCAGGGCCATCAAAGATGAAGAGATAGATTAGTTGCTCATAGGATGAGCAACACTTTTAGTAGAGGGTGATGATGAGCCCCATAAATGGGTAATTATATGGGCTCATTTAACCTCCTAATTCTACTTAATCCACCATTCTCATTAGTTTATTGCATGTTTTTTATTATATTTATGCTAATAGAGTGAATTGGGTTAGTCATTATGCCAAAAAGTATAATGTGTGCTTTATGCAGATTTTTGGTCAATTTTGAGACAAAATCAAAGGTTTAATGAGCACTTGGTAGCCAAATTTGTGGAAGAACAAGGGGGAGGATTTGTAGGAAGGTGTTCCCTTCATTTATGAGCCCTTACCTCGGATTCTCCATCAAAAACTCAGAGCGCAAGGGGCAGCCAAGCAAGTCAAGTAGGACTGCTGTTGACTGCAAGCTTTGGCAGCCGAGTTCCTAAAGTTTAGAAGGACTGTTGGGGTCCTCAATTTGTATAAATAAGAAGGCTTAGGGCCTTAGTGGAGTTAGTCATATTTTAGTCAGATGTTAGTCAGATTGCAATTAAATTTTAGTCAATAGGTTAGTCATTTTGTTAGTCTATTTTCGCACTTTATTGCAGCTCTGTATCAGCACATTTTCGAGTTTTTTTTGTGGATAGTTTTTGGGATGTAACTATTATTTTTTTATCAATAAAGATGAATTTAGCTTTGCACTAGCTCTAATCTTTCTTAGGAGGTTGTATCTCTTAGGGTTGGGCCCAACCCAAGTGTCAGTACCTCCTCTGTGTACTTTTATGTGTCTTTGCTGCATTCTTAGAATAAATTTTGTTATTTAGGTTAAGATCTTGCTTTGCTACTTAGGTTGTTTTCGATGATTAAAATAACTTTTCATACTTCAGGTTGATTTGATAGTTTGGTGAAGGAAAATATCTGCAAAAAGACTATCAAGCAATCCTTGATCCCATCTCTCCCTCCTTAGGACCATGAGCTGAGATCAAGGCATACTTGCTGCCACAAAAACATTGTTTTTGCCTTTCCATGAAATTGCTAGTGTTAGATTTTTAGTTAGGGAAGTTGATACCAGTGGTACTTGCATTTTTAGAATCTATTCTTGCTTAGCTTCCATAGTTATCTTGCATGATTTTCTGCCAATAAACTTATGTTCATCATGTTTCTGGTTTTTAGGTCACAATAGCTAGATCTTTGGTTTTCCTAGTCTTTGTTGATTAGTTTTGGAAAATAGTGTGCACAACACATATGATACCTCCATGCCTACCATTCCTCCATCATACAATCTACTCCAACCCTTAATCCAAGATCCCTTCCCTTCATTTGCACATTGTCCCACTTTGCCCTAATTTCTACATTCTTGTGCATCATTGCTCCCTCTATCCTTGAACAAATCCAATCACCTTAATCACTCCTTAGCCTCACTCACCAGGTCCTAGACCCCTTAACATCCTTATCCAACCCCATTTCCACTTTCCCACCATTTTTCTACCATCAACCCTCCAAAATCCTCTTTCGGAACATCCTATAGAACCTCTACAGACTTCCTGTAGAAGATCAGGTGAGCAGTTTCTCGAGATTTAATCGTTGTAAAACTCTCTGGAAGGGTGCTAGGGACCCCTTAGGCCCTCTTCTCACCTTCCCAACCTCCTACAAGCACCTGCTCCATTTCCTTTCGCCAATTAACCTCTGCACAGTAAAAAACAGTTAAAGCACAAGCATAATAATTCTGCAAGATTAGTCAAAAATACAAAAAGATTTTATTTTATTTTATTTTATTTATTTATTTATTTATTTTTATTTATTTATTTATTTATTTATTTTCAGATTCCACTTTAGAGGTAGCTTAGCCACATGCATTCCACCTTTCCAAGAGTTAATAGCATCCATTTAATTAGCTTTCATCTCTTTTCTTGCACCATTAGGGTTAGTCAGTAAAACTAGGGTTTGCATTTCCTTTCAGCTTTCATTTCATTTCTGAAAGTAGACTAGCCTCCTTTGAGTTAGGTTTCATCTATCATAGTTAAAACCTTCTTCTAAGAGATCATAGAAGTTGGATTAAGCTCCTAGCGGACTTGTGCCAGTTGATTAAGTGACAGCCTGCAGCAGGAGCTAGTACTTGTGCATATAGCACCGTCGCTTCCAAGTTTGTTACGAACTACAGGGTTGATAAAAGTAAAGAAGGGAGTCCCAAGAGTTGTAGCATCATTTCTGCAATACCGGAGCCCACCATATTTTTGGCGCCATTGCCGGGGAAGCGTCAGAGTATTAGTGATCACTACTTTTCTTCTATTTTCTACTGCAACCTTCTAGTAAGTAGTTTAATTCAGCAAGAGTAGAATAGTTGTTTCATTTCCATTCTGCAATTTCATTTCCACAAAAGTAGATTAGACATTTCCTACTTTCATTTCATTTCAGCGAGCGTAGATTAGATATTTCCCTCTTTCATAAATTAGCATTTCAATTCTGCAAACGTAGATTAGCATTTCAATTATGCAATTTCATTTCAGCAACATAGATTAGTCATTTCCCGCTTTCATTTCAATTCTACATTTTCATTTCAGCAAGATTTATTTTAGTTAGTTGCAATTTTTTGTTCAATCTATTTCAGTTTTGCAGGTACAAACAGAACAAAAAAAAAAAAAAAAAATTCCTTTCATGCCTTGTAGGAGTAGAGATAAGTCAAAAAAATGTTTTCACAACACTCCCACTACTTTACACAGCCAACCTTCTCTCTTCTTCGATGGTTGTGATTAAGAAGAACGCTTAGGTGGATAAAAAGACGTATTTGAAGCACCTCTAGGGGAGAAGAAGAAGAAAACATTCCTCTGGAGCAAATGGTTGAAAACAGAAATGTTGGGAGCAGTACCTTTTCTTCTAACTCTTCCATTGAAGGTGAAATTGGAAACATGTGGGAAGATTGTAAGAGCGAGATAAGGCAGATGGTTTCCATGCGAATGGATACCTTGCGGATCCAAAGGAAGCAAGAGGAACATAAGAGGGCTTTGGCCATCTTTTGTCCTAGGTGCACTAGAAAGCATCCTAGGAACAAATGTCCATTGCACTCTATAGAGGTGTGTTTTGTCTGTGAAAAAGATCATCCTATGAATCGATGCCCCTCCTTGCTTGGAATTAAAGCTACATATCAGAGGGCCAAAGGAGCCACTGAACCACTCTATTATATGAACCAAAGGATGCTACATAGACTCATACCTTACCAACAAGGAATGCAAGGGACATCCCAGACCTATCACAACCCCTATCAAGCCACTTCCATGCCTTCTTGGGGTCCCCCTGCTCATCCTTCCTCGTCCACACCTCCTACTTTGACCTCCACATCTCCATATTATGCCCAACCAGCTGCTCATCCATTTCACCCTGAGGCTCAACCACAGCCTCAGTGGAATGCACCTCGTCAGGGGTGGAGGCCCCAATACAACACTCCTCCTACTGCTTTTCCTCCGCCACCTGATCAACCGCAACCATCACCTCCTACTCCACCAAGGCAGCCCCAAATGCCTGCTCAACCGAACCCGAACCCAAACAACAGGCAGGCTCAGCAAGTATATAGTGGGAAACCACCTGCCCAACCACAACCCCATCTACATCCATCTCAAATATACACCTCCACTCAACTACCTGTACCACCATTTCCAAACCCGCACATTGGAGTAGCTTAACTCAATTGCAATGCTGAGGCACAACATGTCCAAACAACTCCTCTTGAGCTCAATGATATTCACCATAGCTCAGGAAGAGTATTGCAAAAAAGAGATTATATTGACAGCATTGAAGGACCACATTCGCAAAAGAAGATTTGAAGGAGGAGATCAAAGAACCATGGGTTGCACTTGATAAAGAGAAGACAACAAAATTAGAGATCGAGAGAGCTCCCTCATGGTTACCATAAAATCCTCCATGTATTCAAGAGAAAAATCAGCAAAAAGAGGAAGATGAGAAGGTCATGGTAGAAGGTGACATGAAGAATGATCCATATCAGCAAAAGGACCAAGGATATCAGAGCTATATTGAGATATGGTTCTAGATGGTCACTAAGTTGCAGCAGTACTCTCTTCCTTAGCTATGCTTGATTCCTTCAAAATCAAATCATTTGGTCTTTGAAATCTGGATACCTGTCAAAGCATGCATTTCAAGCCTCCACATCATTTTGTCTCTAATCTCGATATGCACATGGCTCCATTGGAAGTGTTCTTATACTTGAAAATGATTTTTTTTCTCAAGTAGGGTAGGGTAGAAAAAAAAGGGAAAAAGAAAAAAAAAAATAAGAGGAAAATAAAAATCTAAGGTGAAAACCTCCTCGGAGGCACCTCAAATTGGCTCATTTATTGAAAACCTCCATGAGGCAATCAATGGGTTGGAAAGAAGAGAAATTAAAAAGAGAATAAGATCCCCGGGTGAAAACCTCCCTTGGATGCACCCAGGACAGGCAATTAGGGTGAAAACCTCCATGAGGCGCCCTAGTTGTTTTCAAAAAAAGAGAAAAAGAAAGAAGAAAAGAGAAAAATAAAAATAAACCTAATTTCTGTTGAATAATTGTATGTTGCAGGAAGGACTTTGCAAGTTATGAGGATCGCACAAAATAAAGACAGAAGTTTGCACCAGGCTACAAGCATCCCTCACAATCCATTCCTCCATGACCACTACCCTTTCCCAAGATTTTGTCTCATTCGGATTGAGATTTCACCTTCTACAGGAAGTTCTGTGTCTTCTACAGGAAGATCCTATAGACCCTGCAAACAAGCCAAAATTGATCTCTAAAGAGGACCCGAAGGTTGGGAATCTATCCATGAGGCCTGTAAACATCCCTATTTCCACCCATCACCATATGTCACCTTTTACCATCTCCGTCCACCTCCATTGCACTCATTTTTTCTATGTTCCTGCACAGTCACACACAGAAATCCTGTTTTCTTCATACTGCCAGCAAAAACTCCTTAATGAAAAATCAAGCAGCAGTTTTTCACTCACCATACCTGTTACCCTCCGTCTAGATTCCTCATCAACTAAGACCCAAGTTTGCATTACAGGCCAAGCTCATCTTTTCCTTTTTGTGCAAAAAATGCAGAATGCTCTGATACAAAAATACATAGAGCAGAAATTTGTTTTTCCCTAACTTGAAAACCATGCATCCATTTAAAAAAATGTTTTATGGGGAGTTGTATAGGGATGTTGGCAACATGCCCAAGCAATTTCAGCCAATTCCAGTGCACGGTTTCCAAGAAATCAACCTCCATCACTTTCATCCATTTTTGCATTTTCTCCATATCCGTGCATCCATTTCAAAACTTGTTTCATGGGGAGATGCATATGGGTGATAATAACCTGCCCAAGCAATTTCAGCCAATTCCAGTGCACGGTTTCCGAGAAATTGACCTCTGTCACCTTAAGCAATTTTTAGTTTTTCTCGAAATTTGTGCAACCCTTGACCACAATTTTGCTATGGGAGGTGCATAATGATGATAGAAGCATGCTCAGAAAGTTTCAGGTCATTCTGGTCTCTCGTTTGGGAGCTATGGACGAAACAAATCGTTGTCCTGCAAAAATCCAACATCAGCAACATCAGGGTGCAAATATGAACATTGAAATAGACTCCTGCAGCTTAGATCTAGCCAAAGGATAGCTACACAAGAAAAATAGCCATGTATCAGCGACCAGACCAACATGCATCCATAGAAACAAAGGCATTCAGTAGAAGGAAAGGCCACAACACCTCACAGCAAACGCATTCGACTTCCAGGTACGTGACTAAAACCGTTCCTCTGTTGCATGAATGTAATTTAAGAACTGCACGGACAGTGAGATGATTATGATTAAACAAGATCGGTGGCTAGCTAACTAGCCACCCTCATCTAGTTCAGACAGTGCCTCGCCTAGTTCAAACAGTGCTCAGTGGGTGCAATCGGCATGTGTGCTCAACCATCTCGGGAAGAAAACTTAGAACAGGTAGTGGTGGCTGTTTAAACTCCAACGTAATTGATGGAAGTGATTACGGGCAAGTAGAATACAGTTTCATAACAACACTACAGTCTACATGGGGCCAACGTACATCCGGCCACTTCATCTCCTCACCACGAATCACGCCAGTAGTTAAAAGACAGCTCAGTTAATGAATTCACCGCTCTTTATTCACTGTGCCTTCACGACGTTCTCGACTGGAGTACGCATCTACCCCTTCCAGAGCAGCTAACCAGTCGTCCCCCGCCAGATTTCTACCTATTTTTTTTTTAAATCTCCTGCCTATCGGGCTCTACAGGAAGCATAGTTTCATTCTATAGGAACACTGTCTACAGGAAGATTTCTACAGGAAGGGCAGAGAGCAGTTTTGCAGCCAAAAAATTTGAGATTTTTTTCAAAATTCGAGCTTGAAAAGAGGTAGGCTCGGGAAACAGCTCTGCATATGATATATTTATATAACATGGGGGATTAAAAACACAGTATTGGGTTGAAAGAAATGAAAGTGAAGCTTAAAATTATGCCTATGTTTTTTTCCTTCTCTAGGTTCTACACAGTCTCTCTGGTTTTCTGCTCTGCATCCAAAATCTGCCTCTTTCTTTCTCACATTATTCTGAAAAAAGGGATGCAACCATAGAAGCCAACCTGTGAAAAACCAAATTTGCAAGACTGTCCACTCTCTAAATAAAAAACATTGTGTTATAAATATTCTCTGTTATGTCAAAAGTATTGATTTTTCTCAAAAACCGAGAAGCAAATTCAAGTTGGAAACAGTGTGAAGAAAAAATTGCAAATTGATGTTGTGAAAAAAACGAGCATGAGAAATTCTTGATTCCAGAAAGACAAACCTTAGCCATTTCTCTATTTCCGGTTTTGAAAGTTTGTTTCCTCCCTCCTCACCTGAAAATTTCTAACAGTCACTACACATCATGACAAGGAGGATTTTAGAAATATGGCAGGGGAAGATGAGGAGGAAATAGAAAAAGAGGAAAAGACCAAAATGGAGAAAGAAGAACTTGAAACAAAGGAGGAAATCAAAACAAAAGATGAGAAAGAAGACCTAGAATAGAAAAGAAAAAGACTAAAGAAAAGAAGGCAGAAACTAAACAAGATGAGAAGAAAACCAAAACAGAGCGTGAGGAAGCAAATCTAACAGAGGCAGAGAAGACAAAAGAAGAGGGAAAAAAAGGAAGAAGGGACACACCCTGAGATATCAGGGACACAAGCAAAAAAAGGGGGCATAGATATTTCTACAGGAAGTGAAGGAAAAGAACAGCAGAAAGAGAAATCCCTTGCAATGTTGGCAAGGGAAGTAGCAGTTGTGCTTGCTGCATTAAGCACACCTACAAAACATAAAAGGAAAAGGAAAAAGGCAGGCCTCCCTGTATTTAAAGGCCAGGAAAAGCACAAGAATTCAAACAAGCAGAATAGGAGGAGCAGTGGAAGGACATGGACAAGAAGGCAAAATTTTATGGCACACATGAGTAGACCACATCAAAAGCTTGGGATGATAGGGAGGCCACCAGGGCCATCAAAGATGAAGAGATAGATTAGTTTCTCAGAGGATGAGCAACACTTTCAGTAGGGGGTGATGATGAGCCCCAGAAATGGGTAATTATATGGGCTCATTTAGCCTCCTAATTCGACTTAATCCACCATTCTCATTAGTTTATTGCATGTTTTTTATTATATTTATGCTAATAGACTGAATTGGGTTAGTCATTATGCTAAAAATTCTAATGTGTGTTTTATGCAGATTTTTTGTCAATTTTGAGACAAAATCAAAGGTTTAATGAGCACTTGGCAGCCAAATTCATGGAAGAACAAGGGGGAGGATTTGTAGGAAGGTGTCCCCTTCATTTATGAGCCCTTACCTCAAATTCTCCATCAAAAACGCGGAGCACAAGGGACAGCCAAGCAAGTCAAGTAGGACTGCTGTTAACTGCAAGTTTTGGCAGTCGAGTTCCTAAAGTTTAGGAGGACTGTTGGGGTCTTCAATTTGTATAAATAAGAAGGCTTAGGGCCTCAGTGGAGTTAGTCAGATTTTATTCAAATTTTAGTTAAATTGTAGTTAGATTTTAGTCAGTAGGTTAGTCATTTTGTTAGTCTATTTTCGCACTTTAGTGCAGCTTTGTATCAGCACATTTTCGAGCTTTTTCTTGTAAACAGTTTTTGGGATGTAACTATTATTTTTTTATCAATAAAGATGAATCCAACTTTGCACCAGCTCTAATCTTTCTTAGGAGGCTGTAGCTCTTGGGGTTGGGCCCAACCCAAGTGCCAGTACCTCCTTTGTGTACTTTTATGTGTCTTTTTTGCATTCTTAGAATAAATTCTGCTATTTAGGTTAAGATCTTGCTTTGCTACTTAGGTTGTTTTCGATGATTAAAATAATTTTTCATACTTCAGGTTGATTTGACAATTTGGTAAAGAAAAAGATCTGTAAAAATGCCATCAAGCAATCCTTGATCCCATCTCTCCCTCCTTGGGACCATGAGCTGAGACCAAGGCATACTTGCTGCCACAAAAACAATGTTTTTGCCCTTCCATGCAATTGCTAGTGTTAGATTTTTAGTTAGGGAAGTTGATACCAGTCGTAATTTCATGTTTAAAATCTGTTCTTGCTTAGCTTCCACATTTATCTTGCATGATTTTCTACCAATAAACTTATGTTCATCATGTTTCTGGTTTCTAGGTCAAATTAGGTCAAAATAGCTAGATCTTTGGTTTTCCTAGTCTTTGTTGATCAGTTTTGGAAAATAGCATGCAGAAAACCTGTCATAACTCCCTGTCTACCCTTCCTCCATCATATAACCTGCTCCAACCCCTAATCCAAGATCCCTTCCCTTCATTTGCACATTGTCCCACTTTGCCCTAATTTCTACGTTCTTGTGCATAATTACTCCCTCCATCCTTAAACAAATCCAATCACCTTAATCACTCCTTAGCCTCATTCACCAGGTCTTATACCCCTTAACATCATTATCCAACCTCCATTTCCACTTTCCCACTATTTTTCCACCATCAACCCTCCAAAATCCTCTTTCGGATCTTCCTGTAGAACATTCTGTAGAACCCCTGCAGACTTCTTATAGAAGATCACGTGAGCAGTTTCTCGAGATATGATTGCTGTGAAGCTCTCTGGAAGGGTGCTAGGGACCCCTTAGGCCCTCTTCTCACCTTCCCAACCTGCTGCAAGCGACCGCTCCATTTCCTTTCGCCAATCAACCTCTGCACATTCAAAAACAGTTAAAGCACATGCATAATAATTCTGCAAGATTACTCAAAATACAAAAAGATATATATATATATCTATCTATATATATATATATATATATCTATATTCAGATTCCACTTCAGAAGTATCTTAGCCACATGCATTCCACCTTTCCAAGAGTCAATAGCATCCATTTCAGCATCTTTCATCTCTTTTATTGCACCATTAGGGTTAGTCGGTAAAACTAGGGTTTGCATTTCCTTTCAGCTTTCATCTCCTTTCTGCAAGTAGACTAGCCTCCTTTGAGTTAGGTTTCATCCATCATAGTTAAAAGCTTCTTCTAAGAGCTCATAGAAGTTGGCTTCAGCTCCTAGCGGACTTGTGCCAGCTGATCAAGTGACAGCCTGCAGCAAGAGCTAGTACTTGTGCATATAGCACCGTCGCTTCCAAGTTTGTTACGAACTACCAGGTTGATAAAAGTAAAAAAGGGAGTCCCATGAGTTGCAGCATCATTGCTGTAGTACTGGAGCCCACCAAATACTTTACATTTTGAAGTATGTAGTGTGGATTCCAAGACATTTCTATAGACTTTTTCTCTCAAATCAAAGTTCTATTGTATCAATGCTTGGATTGGCTTGCTTGATCAAGGAAGAAAGATCAAATGTTTTATAGGATTCTTGTCTAAAGCGAAATACAAATAAGTATTATCCCATGTCCAATGTTGTTTTTCCTTATGTTTTTTCCATAATCTTTTGTGTAAATTTCTAAAATCTAAATGTATAGCAAGAAATGATATTTCAGAAATTGCTTAAATGCACTCTATCTTGACTGTTATGCATGATTGTATGTTTTCTTCACTATCTTAGCTAGGGAATGCTTAACTACTCCTTAGCTTCTAGAGTTTCTCCGCTGGTCTATAGCAAAGGATTCTTAATTTCCCTTTGTTCATGATCACCCTCTGTTCTTTATTCTGATCTCGATCCAAGGATTCTTAAGTGCCCTTTTACCCTGGTTAGAAATAATTCACTCATTAGGCCTAAAGATTTGCATCTTACTTTGCTAGCCTACCTTGTGGACATTCTCTTTAATGATCTAGTCCAGTTATGTTATCCATTTGTTGACTCCATAGCCCAATGGCTTGAATACCTAGCTTTATCCATCTGCTCCAAGAATTCCACCACCCAACCTTCAATTCAAAACCAAAACCCCTTGAACACTAAGAACTGCCTAAAATCCCATAAAAACAAAGCTAAATTATAAAGAGAGAGCCCTCTTTGGACTTATGTTGGCTAGAGCCTAAGCCTAAAAGATTGGTTTTTGGTTACCTCGGTTACTTCATTCTTCTGATAGCTTATAGGGAAAAAACTGAGTGATAACATAGTGGCAACCATACTGGGGACTCAAATCCTCAGTCTTAATAAACTTTTGAGAAAATTTCAAATCTTTGTTTCAAGCCTCTTGAAGGGTTTATTAGAAGTTGTTTACAAAATTTCATAAAAAAGAAAGTAATTAGAAAAGCTTGAAATTTTGGCTTCAAAGAGGACTCACTACATTGGGGCCAATCCAGATCCAAACCCTACCCCAATAGTGGATAATCCCAACCTGATTTCGAGAAGACCCAAAAGACAAGAAAGTTCAATCAGTCCAACACCTTCAATCAAAGCATATCCATGCCCTGATGAGTGGTTGTTTTTATAAGACCTTCCATTTGATCTATCATTCGACCTTTCCCTAGTTAGAACCAGGTCTGAAAGTACACTTGATGACATAGTTCTAGATCCAGAGTTTATTGCAAACCTCGAAGTCCAAAAGGCAAACCAATCAATTGATGAGTATATTCTAAATTCGCCTCAATCATCCCTTACCACTGCTAAGATCCCCAAGCTTTCTGAACCACTATCCACTACCCTTAGTTCACCATTATTCCCTTCAACCTCTGAAGTTCATTCCCCACCTCCATTTATACCTTCACTTCCCTACCAACCTACCATTACCCATCAATCACCTATTACTCCCAGTTCTCCAACAACTACTGTATCATCTCCAAGTACCTCAACCCCACGTCTTACCCCTACCCAACTTAGAGCCATGGCAAATAGATATGCTCCTCGTGTGTTACTTGCCCCACCCGGTGCCATGCCACAAGACTACCAAAACAAAATTGTCCAATTTGATGGCATAGGACCTGATACAGCACAACATCATGTAAACAAAATGACAAAATACTTTGAATTGCATGAAATTGATATTGGAGATGTTCAAATGAGACTTTTTGCTCAGACTCTAGCTGGTGATGTTAAGAAATGGTTTAGAGCTTGACGTGCTAATAGAATAGATAGTCTAGATATATTTTATCAGCGATTTTTAAATAGATGGGAAAAGAAAAAGAACCCTTCGCGGATCCTTTTAGAGTATGAAAATATTAAAAGAGGACAAAATGAAACAGTCCAGGATTATTACTCCAAATTTAATAATATATACAATGCAATACCATTCAATCTTAAACCCCCACCTGAATTAGCATTAATAAAATTTCCTGATGGATTTGATACTGATATGGCATTCCAACTTAGAGAGAGAAATCCCCCAACTTTAGAAGACATGCAGAGTGTAGCAGTTAGGGTAGAAGCCAATTTGTTAACAAAAAGTGCTATGGTTAGGAATGAAAGGAGAGGATCTGCTAAAGATGAAGCCTCACCCTCTGACCTTAAAATAGATGTCCTGGCCAAAAGTATGGAAAATCTTATGGATAGGATAGATAATATGGAGAGGAAGCCTCAATGGGATAATCAACAGGCACCTCCAGTGAGAAATCCAAACTTTAGAAAGAATCAGAATCAAAATACTGGAAAGAATGGACCTGACCAGAATATTAGGCCTCCCTTTTAGGAAAACTATGCTGAAACATCCCATTCAGATGACCCTGAACAAGACACACACATTAACTTGATGGGATTAGATGATGAGGAAATTGTCTTCTTGACCCAAGATGAGCAGGAACTGCATATGCTGCAGCAATTGCAGACCCAATCCGGAGAATCATTTGATTATAAGCAAGGATATGATTCTGCCATCTTTGAAGTACACAAACAATACAACTTAAGGAGTAAAAATAATTCTGATACTCCTGACCAAACCAAGAAAACAGTGCCAAATCAACCCAAGAAAATCAAAGCAGCTCCAGTTACTAAAACTCTCCAAATTCTCCCTAGACCAAATCAGAACCCTCCTAGCCCCACCATTGTAGATATAACCCATGACCAACCCCCTAATGATCAACCATCCACTTCAATCCCCTCCAAGGAGACAGTGGAGAAATCTCCAAACACCATATTAGAAAATCCACAGAAAAAGACCTCAAATGCAGAAAAAGAAGAGCAACCTACTCCAATTCCTGCTATGAAAATTCCAAGTCCTCAAACAGAAAAAGCCCCTTTTCCTTTCAATTTGGGAGCAAAGGTAGCTAAACTAAAAATTTTAGTTCCCTTAACAGAACTGATTAAAAGTGAAACCTATAAGTCTCAAATAAACCAAACCTTAAACATTGTTGGGAATGAAGATTCTATCAACTTGTTTGATGATCAGCCTGAGCTTATATTTGGTCCTAATGTTAATGGCAAACCACTAGAAGGAGGGATACCACCCTTTTATATTAGCCTTAGCATTCATGATAAAATCTTACACAATGCAATGTTAGATTCTAGGGCCTCACACAATTTAATGCCCAAATCAGTTATGGAAAAATTAAACTTAGACATAACAAGACCTTACAAGGACTTATTTTCATTTGACTCAAGTCAAGTAAAGTGTCTAGGGTTAATCAAAGACCTGTGTGTTACCTTAGTACAATATCCTGCTAAAAGCATTCTCATGGATATAGTAGTCGCTGACATCCCACCTAAATATGGCATGCTATTGTCCAGATCGTGGGGAGCTAAACTCCAAGGGTCTTTACAACTTGATATGTCATATGCCACAATCTCTGTTTTCGGACAACCTAAAAAGCTGTACAGAGAGACCCTAATGAAATTTGTGGTGAGTAGCCAGGATAGACCTCAAAACTTTCCTATCTACTCCCTGCATTCGGACATTGATTCTTTTATTTTGTATAATGTTGAACAAACACAACAAACCACTTCAAATAGTATTATTTCAGAACCAAAATAAATTGCAGTTATAGCTAAAAAAGAAACTGTCCAAACTCAAGAGATTTCCAATAAACAAGATAATCAAAATGCAACAGACAACAAAAAATTTCTTCCCCTTGACAGTGAAAATTATGAACATGAGATATTATGGCACCTTGAATTTTATGGATCAGTGAATAAGTTAGGAGCAGGAGCAGGAGTGTGGATATACAATCTAGAAAATGATCACTCAGAAGGCCATGCTTACAGACTGAATTTTAAATGCACTAACAACATGGCTGAGTATGAAGCCCTCATTTTAGGTCTCAAACTAGTTAGGAATTTAGGAGCCAAAAGAGTTTCTGTTATGGGAGACTCTGAGTTAGTTATAAAACAAATCAAGGTTGTATATATGACCAAAGATCCTAGATTAAGTTTTTATAGAGGGACAATTGTAGAAATAATGAATACTTTCCTAGAAACTAAGCTTGCAGTCATCCCAAGGAAGCATAATATGCAGGCTCATAGTTTAGCAATGTTTGCCAGCACTTGTAAGTTACCATTTCAACCTAACCATCAATACACTACTGAGGTCAGGCACAGACCTGCTATCCCAGATAACTTGAAAAACTGGAAATTATTTGCTAATGACAAACAAATAAACAATTTTTTAACCTTAGAGGAAGAATTTGTAAATAGTAATATAGATATTGACATAACATTAGATCCTGATTTTAAAGATGAAATAGAAATTAATGAAATAGAAGATGAAAAGATAGATAGATTCCATCCCACTAAATTTTCAAAATCAGATGTAGAAAACCTAAAGCAAGTTGAGATTAATGAAACAATTGACGAAGACTCTGAAGTCATTAATCTCAAAGACAACTTTTTGCCAAAAGGATTAACCCCTTTGGAAGACTTGTTTGATTCAAATGATGTCCCTAGAAAACCAAAGATGGAACCTTTAAAATCTGATATAGAGGAGTGTAACATAGGCACTAAGGAAAATCCAAAATTAATCAAACTTTCGAAGTCATTACCTCCTACCGAAAAAGTGAAATACCTTGAACTATTAAAGGAATTCGAAGATGTCTTTACTTGGAGTTATGAGGACCTCAAGTCCTATGACACCAGCATCATACAACACACTATCCCCATAAAAGAAAACCAGAAACCTTTCAGACAAAAGCTTAGGAGGATTAATCCCATCCTATTACCTTCTATTGAAAAGGAAATCCGAAGGATGTATGAGGCCAAGATAATAGCACCAATCAAATTCTCTGATTAGGTTTCAAATTTAGTGCCAACAAGGAAGAAAACTGGTGAGATCAGACTTTGTGTTGATCTCAGAAATCTTAATAAAGTTTCACTCAAAGACAATTACCCTCTCCCTAAAATGGATCATATCTTACAAAGGGTAGTTGGGTCAACCAGAATCTCATTATTGGATGGGTTTTCTGGTTACAATCAGATTTTAGTTCACCTAGATGACCAGGCCAAAACTGCATTTACTACTCCTTGGGGCACATTCATGTATGTGAAGATACCTTTTGGATTGATGAATGCAGGGGCCACTTTCCAAAGAGCCATGGACATAAATTTTGCCAAGGAAATTCATGACTTCCTAGTAATATATTTAGATGACATCATTGTATTCTCAAAATCTAATAATTAGCACTTAGATCATCTAAGGTAGGTTTTCATCAAATGCAGGAAGTATGGAATCTCTTTAAATCCCAATATATCTTTATTTGGGTTAGAAGACGGAAATTTATTAGGCCATATAATCTCAAAATATGGTATCCAAATAGATCCTGCAAGAATATAAGCCATCTTACAGATACAACCTCCTAGGAGCATTAGGGAATTACAAGCCTTTTTAGGGAAAATTAACTTTCTTAGGAGATTTATTTCTAACATAGCAGAATTAATTAGATCATTGAACAATATGTTGAAAAAAGATTTGACCATAAAGTGGACCATTGAGGCCAAGAAATCCTTTGAAGACATTAAGTTAGCCTTAAGTAAAACACCAGTCTTGATTAGTCCAAAATTTAACAGAGATTTCATTTTATTTTCCTTTGCTTTAGAACATACAATTGTTGTAGTTCTACAGCATAAAAATGATCAGGGTTATGAACAACCAATTGCCTTTTTTAACAAAGCCGTGAGATATGCCCCCTTAAAATACAATATAATGGAAAAGAAAGTCTTTGCTTTGGTCAAAGCTATCAAAGATTTCAGAGTTTACATTTTATATTCTCATATAATATCCTATGTCCCTAATTCAGTAGTCAAAGATATCCTAACTCAGGATGGTCCAGATGGAAAGAGAGGGAAACGGATCGCTACTATATTAGAATATGACCTAGAAATCAAACCAACGAAGTTGATCAAAGGCCAAGGTTTAGCCAAGCTCATGGCTAAATCAAATTGTCAGGCCTTAGATATAAATTTTATTGCAGAAATGGATAATGGAGAGGAGATGGCAACTCCACCAATCAGCCAGGACTTTATTGAATCACCATGGTATGCTGACATCATATATGTTTTACTAAATCTACAAGCTCCTCCTAAATTATCTAGGACCAAAAGCAGGTTTTTAAAAATGAAATCCTTAAAATTTTGCATAGTAGATAATGCTTTGTTTTGGAGGAATCATGAGGGTATTCTTCTCAACTGTTTATTAAAAGAAGAATCTGACAAAGTGTTACAAGAGTTTCATGCAGGTGACTATGGAGGACATCTTTACTAGAAAACCACTGCTGGCCAAATTATTAGAGCCAGTTTCTATTGGCCTACTTTGTTTGCTGATGTAAAGAAATATGTAACCCCCTGTCATAAATGTCAATTTTTTGAAGGAAAGAAAAATATTTTACCCCTTCCCCTAAAACCAATCTCTGCTGAAGCACCTTTTCAACAATGGGATCTTGACTTGATTGGTGAAATCCATCCACCTTTCTCTGCCCAACACAAATGGTTCCTCACTGCTACAGATTATTTTACCAAATGGATAGAAGCCATACCATGAAGGCAAGCCACTGACACTGTTATAATAACCTTCCTTGAGGCAAACATCCTATCTAGATTTGGGTGCCCAACCAAAATCATCACTGATAATGCAGCAGCTTTCAAATATAGAAAAATGATAGAATTATGTAGTAAGTATCATATAGCCCTGGGCTATTCCACAACTTATTACCCCCAAGGAAATGGACTAGCAGAATCCTCAAACAAAAGTCTGGTAAATATCATCAAAAGATTGTTAGAGGGTAACCAGGAAACATGGAACAAAAGGCTAGTAAATGCCTTGTGGGCAGATAGGCTAACCACAAAGAAATCAATTAGTACTTCTCCCTATCAGTTAGTTTATGGAATGGAAGTTGTTTTCCCATCTTCCTTGGGGACACCAGTAATGAAGTTTCTCCAAGAATTGCAGGTTGAACCAAATGACATCCAAAGAAGAATCAATCAAACAATTCACTTGCAGCAGACCAGGGAAGAAGTGTACATCAGATCTCAGGTTGTGCAAGAAAGGATCAAAAATACTTTTGATAAAAGGACTAAGGCTGAATATTTTTTTAGCTAGGAGACAAAGTTTTAAAATGGGATTCAAGGAGAGAAGATAAAAGTAAACATGGGAAATTTGATTTCCTATGCAAAGGCCCATATATCATTTATGCTTTCAGAGGTAATAATGATTTCTTCCTCAGAGAAATGGATGGAATAGAAGTAGAAGGAGGACCAGTGAATGGTCGAATGCTCAAACACTATATTGAACCTACTTACTGATTTCACTGGTCATTTGTACATACTTTACTTTCAAAATCCTAGAGTTGATTGGATGGTGATTTTTGAAGTTGAAGCTCAGAGAGAAGGCCCTAAGCTTTAAAAGTCTTATTGTCATAATTAGTAATGATGCAGAAGCATAAAAGGGAAAGGTTGCAAGGTAATATCACAACAATTCGGAAGGCCATTGATCTACAAAGTTCTTGACATTTCACCAGGAAATGCCATCCCCAAGTGGAGCCATTTCCATGTTCATATACCAATACGAGTCCTAATTTTTGAATGATTGAGGATAAAACTTGTAATATGTACATACCTTTCCTTTCTGCAAATTTTTTCATATTGAAAAATTAAAAAATGTAAAGAGAGTATGTCCTAAAAGAATAATCAAAGGACAAAAAGAATAAGAAAAGGTCCAAAAAAGTGAAAAATATGAACCCCAAGAAAAGGAAAAAGACCATGAAAGTGAGCAAGCCAAAATGCCACTACTATTTACTTTTATGCATAATAATGATTGTGTGCAACTTGTTATTCATGCCACAATCCATGGTAATCAAACTTATTAATCTTGATTATGCCATGCTTTAAATTTCATGTTGATAGTTAGAGAATAAAATCTGACAAAACTGTTTAATCTTAGCAAATCGTCAGATAGGTAGGGTAAATAAAAGGAGCTCAACTATTTAATCTGAGCCCTTGGATGTAATAAGGTTAGATTTAGTTAGTTTACTATTGTAAAGAGAAAGAAAAATGTTTTACAAGGGTTTGCTAACTTAAATTCACCCTAATAAAGAGAAGTGAAAATGGTAGGATGAGTAGATGGGTAAGTAGAAGAAAGGTTGTAGAAGTATGATGATTGATAAGACAAAAGCATATTTATCATTCACATCATAAAAGTTCCAAATATCAATGAACAATCAAGCATGAAAATGATTTACAAAGTCATTTAATTAACTTCCCCCATTCATTTTACCCCTTTGCTTTACTAATTTCCCATAAATAAACTTCAAAGCACTTAAAAAACTTTAAGTCAAAGAGGCTCAGAGCATTTCTCTGACTTTTGGAGGGACCAGACCCTCGGCTCAATGATTTATGGGTATCAAGTACTAAATTCCCCTCATAAAAATTCATCTCCCTCCATTCCCCCTCATTTCCCTAATAAAACCCCTTTTCCTACTGTTAAAACACTATTTTCCTAGAGAAAGTAATCACCCCCATGGAAAACCCCTTTTCCCTAAAAAACCCACAAAAACACATTACCCTAAGTATTGATGTTAATATGCGAGAAGCATTTAAATCATGAAAAAGCATTTGCTTAGTGTATTGTGTCCCTTTTCCACCCATTCATATTAATTATTAATTTTATTATATTAAATCCCGATGAAAATCCATTTTCCCGTATATATATAGCTCCTGTATATAAAATAACCCCACCCCTTAGTTTAAATATAAACTATATCGCTACCCCTTATCCCTCAAAGATATTAAAATCCTTCCCTCAATCGTTAACCCCAATTAAATCTTTTGTTAATCACCCTGACAGCATAATCCCACCTTAATCCGTCATTAACCCGATACCGCTGCACTTAATCGCCCGTCAGGCCCCCCACTACCCTCCATGCAGTTTCCCCGCCCAATCACCGTGCGATTGCTTCCCCCCACATCTGACGGCCCTTATCCATATCGGGCCAACCCATCCACCGAACTATACCCACCCGAAAAAGTGGTTTTTCCACTAGCCCTCGATGCTACGTGTCTGCCGATGAGTGGCATCGGGCAGCCTCTCCCCAATACCACCAAGCACCCGTAAGCGGTGCGATAGAAACCATTTACTGCCTGCCCGCTATGCGACAAAACCATCACTATTCACCCCCGTACCCGCTAAAACTAGTTTTTCCGCGCATAAAAACCAAAATCCCCAAATCATTTGTCTCTCTGAAATTTCAACGGTAAAACCTCTGCGTGCATGCACGTTGTTTGCAAACATTTGAAGTTGTCAATCCACGCCTAGTTGCACTTCAAAGATGCTCAAACAACCTTGCAGCCTACCCAAACCCCTTTCGACCATTTGCAATTGCCAGCCACCCTGTTCATATCCAGTTTACCTCAATTCCAGGTATTTAAGCCACAATTCACTGAGAACCCTGTCAATTTTAAAACCGGTTAATGAGTTTTCTTAGTTAAAAGATAAAAATTAATCAAAGAAGCTCAAGGACTTAAACCCACTCTGTGTTAAACACCATTTCCCTAAAATCACTGCAATTTACCACCCCCATTCTCACATCTACAAGAACTGAGAATGGTTGCCCCAATTGCCATGGATGTGAGACCCATCTCTACACCCCACTTAGACCTGGACCACCTTCCCCTAGCTGATAGGGATTACCAGATAAAGGACAACACTGTCCATGAATCCCCACTCAAAGTATACTGTGAAAGTAGGGATAGATACTTGAACCAAGCTGATGAAATTGGTCTGTGGGAGTCAAATTTTCCTAAGTACCATTTCCCCAGAGTCCACATTTTCCCAAAAATTGTACATTATTGTTGTGCCAACTATGTCCCCAGCCAAAGAGAAGTCATGTCCCCTAACCAGGCCATACTTTTCACTATCACTGCTAAATCTATAAATGAGATGCTACAACTCCAACCTGGCCAAAACTTGACTCCCCTCTCCATTGGAGACCTATTGGACTTATATCCCAAACTCAGCCCTGCAAGATTGGCCTAAATAATCCAAACCTTCATCGTAGAAGAGAAGTATACCCCCAAAGATACCCCTCCATATGTGGCAGCTTTATTTCCTCCATGGGGCAGAAGTATTGTGGATATTATATCTAGAGTCCTGGATTATACCACCGATGAATATATTGATGAGATTATTTTAGCCTTCATGTCCATATACACTCCAGGACAACCTCCCACTGTCATATATGACTATGCTCAATTCATAGCTGACAGGATGGATGAACAGTTCCTTGGAATGAGTAATGAGAGAGTTTTCAAATACTCCTCGATCTTGTATCACCTTTTCCTATATTACCAGTCAGACAAATTCCCACTTGCCTTGAAAAAATTGGACACCAAGGGCCAACCAAGATCAATTATCTTCTAAACCCCATTGATTCATCAACATCCTTCCCCCTATTCATATAATGAATTCATTGATTCCTTTGTCCACCTTGTGATGACCATCCTCACTGGAAACCCTCCACCAAGAATCAGTCTTGAGATTAGGAGGGTCCTTCATCTAAACATCAATCATCGGGTGGGAGATTGGTACCTGTACCAAAACCACACTGAAATCAGAATTTATGGTTGTGAATTTGCCCAATACAAACTACCTAAATACCTCCCAATGAGGTTATTTTCCCTGGAGTACTATAGGAAAATAATAAATTCATATGAGATTAGCTTCATTAAAGCCAAAAAGAAAGCCCAACTCAAGATCAAAGACCAATTGGGTCCCTTTATTTGTAATAGCAGAGAAGCTGGAAAGGAGGCAGACCTAATCCTTTAGAGATTAAAACTAAAACAGAGCTTCATATGGAGATATGATCCCTTGGACTTCATCTGCAAAAGAAGGTAGAAGAACAAGATGGCCCCATATATCCATCACCGCATCCCTGAGATAGAAAAGTATTCCAACCAATTGCAATAGGTGGAAAACACTTTAGAGGACAGGGATAATGTAGAAGTTTTTATGGAAAACACATTAATTGATTTGGAAAAATAACTTGATGAGGGTTCTTTCCTGCAGGTTCTAGAACAGTCAGATAGGCCAGAACAATCAAATAGGCCAGACCAATCAACCAGGACAAAACCACCAGGGTTACCAGACAACCAGACATACGAGAGACAACCATGAGCACCCCCCCAGTTGTACAGGCTCCTCTAAATGAGGAGAAAAACCTAAAGAGAAATAGGGAAGGGGCCACCACTTCAACAAGAGCAAATTCACAAGCTTATGCAGAAACAAGCCAAGCTAAAAGACAAAGAGTGAATCCTGTCTCTGAACAGGAATACATAGAGGAAACAGCAGAGGTCACTAGTGCAGAAGGAAATAGGAGCAGACCTACCACTCCATATGGAGGCATACCAGAGCCTTCCACATCACAAACTCAAATGTTAGAAAGGCCGCAAAGTATTGAAGTGTCTTCATTTAGAATGCCTACAGATAAGGACCAAGATATTAAGGAGAGATACAAAGAGATCAAGGCTAGGGATGAGAGGCTTAAGGCCCAAACATATGCATAGTATTTGAAGATGACCCCCACTAATCAAACAAGGCTAATGTTAGCCTTTGATGTCAAATAGGGGAAAATGCAGATGACTTTCATCAAGCCAACCACTCAGCAACCAAGGACAACATCAGATTTTAAGAAAGTGGACTTTGAAGTATTGGCAAGGGATATTCATCCCATTGACCAGATTGAATTACACAAGCAAACAGGGGAGATGATATACTCCACATTAACAGGGAAGGCCATTGTTGCCTACCAATTACAGAACTCCCTGAACAATATATCAGCCCAATTCCAGTTGGAGAAAGCCTCCTCACAGGCTAAAGATAATAGAATCAAGTCCTTATAGGACTTAGTGATTGAATTGGGACACGATCCCAAAGATGTAAAAGTTGTAGAGTAGATGATTAAGAAGAAGAATGATGACATATCTGCACTCAAGAAGCAGCTAAAGATACCCTAGTTGCATCACCCACATACACAGGAAGTCCTAGAAGCACAACAAGGACATGAAGAGCTCATGGACTTGGTCCTGAAGCTAAACAATCAACTCAAGGAGATAGAGAAGGAGTTGGAAACTTTAATTCAGTCGAAGCAAAGTGACTTGGCCACAACTTCTAGAACTGTCATCCCCACAGTATCTACAGCAATTCCATCCACATTGGCAGCGTCACTGGCATCCACAGCTCCACCTACCACAACATTGCCAGTAAATGCAGAATCTACTACAGAAACAGGCACATCAACAAATAAAGCAGAAAAACTTGTGAAATTCATGGAATATATGTCTATCTAGGCTACAGAGCTAAAGAGATTAAAGGAGAAAGTGGCAAGTCTGGAAAAAGACTGTAAACTTGCCTAACTCCAATAGAAACAAGAAACATAGAAGGCCCAGAGAATGGGTGAAAGAATCAAAATCCTGGAGAAGGATTTAACATTACATAAACCTCTAGGGCAAACCAAAGAAATTCTTTGGGCCAATATCATTGACTCTGTCACTGATATTTGGCCATCAATTCAATCTATATTTGAGCAAACAGAATTAGTGAAGATAGCCAGTGAACCTATTCAAAAATTAATGGAAGAACTGGGGAATAAACCAGAGGATGCCAATCGACTCATCCATTTCTTAAACAACAAGAACATATATGAGCTCCATGATCTTAACATAGAAGATAGGATTGAGGCCATTCTAGAGATTAGGAAGGTTCTTTCCAAAAGAAACCTTATGCTTAACCTAGAAGAGAAATGCCATAACATGTAGGTATCCATTGACCGATTCATGGCTAAGTTTCAGATTTTGAGGGAGAAGGGTCTTCCCAGTCCTATGGTCATAATTGAAAAGATAATGCCTCAGCTGGACTATAGTGATAGACTCAGGAAGTTGGCCAAGGAACAAGCCAACTCTTCAGCTATTAAAGCTTTACCAACAGGCAAAGTTTTATATGATACATTTGAAAATTTGTTTTTCCTGGAGCATGAGGTGAAACACTTTTTCCTCAATAAGCCAAATTTTGCAAAGTACATAGAGGCCGATGAAATCTACAAAAGCATGATGAATGTAAAACTGCCTAATGCAGAATGGTGGCAAAACATGACAGATTTACTGTAATAAATATACATTAGAAAGTTACTACACAATAAATGAAGGCAACCAGGTGAAACAAGTAAAAGCAGAGTAGTAGGGTCAAAGAGTATCGGTTGAAAGATGAAATAAAAGAAGATTCCAGCGTAGAATTGCTACAAATATCAGCCAGCGTAAAGGGCTCCAACTCAAGAGAAATAGCCAACAACACCATAATAAAAGGGACAGCATGAAGCAGTTTAACATCTGTCTCTATCTTCATGCAAGAAGATATTTTAATTCCCTAGATTAAATCTCAAGTTGTTTTAAGATATTTTGTAAATATTTTTGTATAAATACTTCACATTTTGAAGTATGTAGTGTGGATTCCAAGACATTTCTATTGACTTTTTCTCTCAAATCAAAGTTATATTATATTAATGACTAGATTGGCTTGCTCGATCAGGTAATAAAGATAAGATATTTTGCAGGATTCTTGTGTAAAGCGAAATACAAATAAGTATTCTCCCATGTCCAATGTTGTTTTTCCTTATGTTTTTTCCATAATATTTTGTGTAAATTTCCAAAATATAAATGTATAGCAAGGAATGACATTTCAAAAATTGCTTAAATACACTCTGTCTTGACTGTTATGCATGATTGTATGTTTTCTTCACTATCTTAGCTAGGGAATTCTTAACTTCTCCTTAGCTTTCGTAGTTTCTCCTTTGGTCTATAGCAAAGGATTCTTAATTTCCCTTCGTTCATGATCACCCTTTGTTCTTCATTCTGATCCTGGTCCAAGGATTCTTAAGTGCCCTTTTACCCTGGTTAGAAATACTTCACTCATTAGGCCTAAATATTTTCATCTTGCTTTGCTAGCCTGCCCTGTAAACATTCCCTGTAATGATCTAGTCCAGTTATGCTATCCATTTGTTGACTCCATATCCCAATGGCTTGAAGACCTAGCTCTATCCATCTGCTCCAAGAATTCCACCACCCAACCTTCAATTCAAAACCAAAACCCCATGAACACTAAGAACTAGCCTAAAATCCCATAAAAACAAAGCTAAATTATAAAGAGAGAGCCCTCTCTAAACTTAGGTTGGCTAGAGCCTAAGCCTAAAAGATTGGTTTGTGGTTACCTCGGTTGCTTCCTTCTTCTGATAACAGCTATGACCATCAATAGAAACATATTTTCCAAAAATGAGATCCAAAGGAGACTTAGGAAAGTATCCCAAACATTCTCCAAATGGAAATTTTTGAGGTGAAGAGTGCTTGGCCAAGTTGTAAGCATTCTGAATATAGTGCAAATGTTCATCCAAAAACTTAGGATGCTTTTGCAATACCCATGAAGAAGATGTATCACTTTCATGTTCACCACCTCTGTTTGACCATCTGTTTGTAGATGAAATGTTGTACTCTTTTTCAATTTGGTGTCCAAGAATCCCCACAAGCTTAACCAAAAATTTCCAACAAAGCGATAATCTTGATCACTAACAATGGATGCAAGCAATCCAAAATGCACCCATACATTTTGAAAGAATAACTGATCAGTTTGTTTAGCTGTAATTTGATTTTTACATGGCATCAAAATACACATTTTGTTGAACCTATCCACAACTACATACAAATAGTCATGACCTCTTTTTGGCAATGTAAGACCTCCTACAAAATCCTTAGAAACACTCTCCCACAGTCGTGAAGGGACCGGAATTGGTGTGTACAATCTTAACTTCCTATTGCTAGACTTACTGACTACACATAATGAACATCCTTTAATAAAATGTGACACACTTTCAAGCATATGAGGCCAATAACAATACCTCTGTAGATGTGCCACCATCTTACTTACACCGAAATGACCAGCAATAAGAGAAGTATGTGCCTCTCTTATGATGTTGACTCTTTCTCCTTGTGGAATACAAATCTTGCCAAGATGGTACAACAAGTTATCATGCAAATGATAATCCAATTCCTCTACTTGGTTACCTTGACTCAAGCTTGCATAAACATCCTGAAAGTCATTGTCTAATGCATATTGCTCAATATAACTTTCATGCAAAATAGAATTATGCTTGAGTAAAGTAGTTGCACTAATAATAGGCCTAGAAAGCATATCAACAACTTTATTGTAGATATCTTTCTTATACCTTATTACCAAGTGGAATTGTTGAAGAAACCCCATCCATCGAAAGTGCCTTAATTACTGCAACTTAGATTGAGATTGCAAGTATTGCAATGGATGATGATCGGTGTGAATGATTGTTTCCTTACCCATCAAGTAGTGTTTCCAAATTTTCACACTTTGCACCAATGCATACAATTCCTTGTCATATGTGGGATAATTAATCACTGCATCAGTGAAAGTTTCCGAATGAAAACAAATAGGCTTACCATGTTGCATGAGGGCTACACCCATGGCGCAGTCACTAGCATCAATCTGGATCTCAAATGATTGCCTCAAGTCTGGAAGTGCAAGTACTGGAGTTAAACTTCTCTTTTCCTTCAATGCATCAAAGGCCTTTTTTTGTTTGCCTCCCCACTGAAAAACCCTTTTCACACTTATCAATGCATGCAAAGGAGTTGCTATAGAAGAAAAGTTAGCAATGAATTTCCTCCAATATTGGGTTGCTCCCAAAAAACTTATTACCTCAATAGCTATCTTAGGCCTTGGCCAATTCAAAATGACATCAACCTTGGAGGGATCTATTTTCAACTCACCTCCTCCAATAATATGACCCAAGTAAACTAAATATTTTTTTCCGAACTCACACTTTGAGATCTTTAAATACAATTGTTCTTTCTTTAAGACATCAAGTACTTTTATCACATGCATGACATGTTCATCACGAGATTTACTGAAAATTAAGATTTCATCTAAGTATACTATAAGAAACTCATCAAGAAATGGCCTCAACACATCATTCATCACACTCATGAAGATAGCAGGAGCATTACATAAACCAAAAGGCATAACTAGCCATTCAAACAAACCTTGTTTTTTTTAAATGTTGTCTTCCAAATGTCTCCTTCAACAATTCTAATTTGATGGTAGCCACTCCTTAAGTCCAACTTAGTAAAATACTTTGCATCTTTCAATTGATCAAGTAAATTTGATGGTAGCCACTCCTTAAGTCCAACTTAGTAAAATACTTTGCATCTTTCAATTGATCAAGTAAATCATCTATTCTAGGCAGTGGGTAATGATTCTTTACCGTAATCTTGTTTAATGCACGGAAGTCCACAAACATGTGCCATGTTCCATCCTTCTTTGGCACCAAAACAATAGGTGAACCACATGGCAAAGAAGATGGCCTGATGATCCCTTTATCCAAAAACTCTTGAATTTTCTTTTTAATTTATGCACTTTCCATCATTGACATCCTATACATGCCAATGTTAGGAAGAGGACTATCTTGCTGCAATTGTATCTCATGTTGGATTCCTCTCTTGGGAGGCAATCCTTTTGGTCAATGAAACATATCATCATATTGGTTAACAACATCAACAACTTCAGATTTCAATCTTGAATCAAAACATTTAAAAGCTTCATGATCAACATCATTCTTGGGTTTGATCATAAGAAGCAAAAAAATATTGCTTGAATTCACTAGTCTTTTCATCTGCCCCGCATTAACAAGTGAAATTTAGTTTCTTGCTATGATCTCTCACAATATATTGGCACAACATCAAGCTCCACTTCATCTATGAAATTTGCAGTAATGGCGAAATTCCGTTTACACTTTCTAGTTACCTGCAATTGTGCATTGTCACACACCCATCCAAGTGGATATGGTTTATGATGTGGAATGGTTTCCAAGTTTAAACTTTTGACAATGTTTTCAGAGATAAGATTGGCTTGAGAGCCACTGTCAAAAAGAGTATCAATTTTGCTATGTTTTGAGATTACCCTTATGTGAAAAAGTTTTATCCTCTTCTTTTCATTTGGAGTTTCATTGAGTGAATTTGAAGTACTAGTGTTAGAAATGTATTATTTTCCTTTCATACCCATGGCTGTAATTTTAGTTTCATCACCTGAATTAGATCTCAAATCCTGTTGAGTGGTTGCAGTTGTATTTTGTTTTCCCTTATTGTTGAATTTCTTTGGTTTGATTTCGGGATGAAGCTTCCAACAATGAGCTTCATCGTGACCCTCTTTGAAATAATGCTTGCATGTTAATTTCTCGCCTTCCTTCTTATTGGATGCATTCTTCTTTCCCCTCCCTTTGAAACCCTTTTCTCTTCCTTTACCCTTAAATGGATTTTTACTACCCTATTCTGGAGTGTTTTTCCCTCTTGCCTCAAGATGAGTGGCTTGCACACAAACTTCATCTATATTATTGATATTAAACATAAGGATAGTATGCCTAAGGTAACTGTGTAATCCCCCTATGTACTTTAGCAACATGTCTTGTGATTACAAATCTACACCTAACATTAGAGACCTTTTTCTGAATTCGTGGGTGTAATATTGCACATTTTGACGTTTAATTTGTCTAAATTTATGCCAATTCATGATGGATTTTTGCATATAAGCCAGAGAGTAGAATAGTCTTTTAATTTCAGCAATGAAATCATACCAAGAAATTGAGATCTTAAAGTATTTTTTTTTATCTCTTCTTGTGTCTTTGATTCCCACCATACTAGTGTTGCACCCTCCAGCCTCAAGGAAGCTAATTGAATATTTATGTCATCCTCTTGAAGGTTTTGAATTTTGCAATAGACCTCCAACTAATGAACCCAATTTTCAAGCTTTTCTACATTCACTTCACCATTATACATGGGCAGTTCAAATTTAACATCAAGTTTTAATAAGGGTGATTTACTAGTTCCTTTTGAGGTATGTTAATGAGTATGAGTAGGGGTTTTGTTAGTGGAAGAGGGTGAATATGGCTATGAAGATGAAGATGAAGAAGATGGTGGAGAGGGTGGAGGTTTACCTCCATTTCCATTACCTCCTCCTGAAGAACCTTCTCCTTTGGGAGGTTTGGAGCTTTCACCATGCAATCTGGTATTCCTCTCTTCGTAGAGGACCTTCACCATCTCTATCATATCAAAGAAAGACTTCCTAAATACCTTCTCATCCTCTGTCATGTTTGTATGTTCTCCTTCATGAGACATGATCACTGGAGTCTCAACTACAAATTGAGGAAGAACTGGTGATGGAGATTGTGGCAACCTTTCCCTCCTTCCCTTTGACCGAACTTCAGGGATTTCAACCAACTTCCCTTCTCCTTTCTTGAGTTTTAACCTTGTAAGCATGACAGTCACTTGCAAACAGTTAAATCCTTCTTGCACAAAGAAAACCAAGAGCTCTGATACCAAAACTTGATCTAATTGAGACAACTAGTTTTGTTGTGCTAAAATTCCTTTTCAGAATATATTAAAAGTGCTTGAGGATTTACAAAATTATTTTCAAGTTTAAACATGGGTTTTTTAGTGTTTTTATTCAAATTTTATGTGAAAATTAACATAAACAAATGACTGAACAATAGCATAGAACAGACATAAACATCACCATAAACAATATCACAACAACACATGATGAAGGAGTTCACCCCTCCTGGGCTACTTCTCCTTGGTCTAGCTTCCAATGGCTTGGCTCTCTCTATTATGCTCAAAAGTGTGAATACATCAATTTAAAATGCTCAGAAAGCTCTGAAACTTGTTCCAATGGCTCCAGAATGCCCAAAAATGCTTGTGTAGCCTCTTTCTGCTCTTGATTTGGTCAAAACCTCATCAAGTTATGATTTATCTAGGTTTAGTTGTTATTCTTTCTACAAACTACCCAAAATCCGGCACCTAACCCACAATTTCACCCCAGAAAGTGCTAATGAAGCACTATTTTCCCAAAAAAATTCACAATTTGTGGCCACCTTAATTTGGCCTCTAAGGCCTTAAGTTCGAAAAGTTAGGTCACGTGGGGGGCCACATGCCCGAGGCTATGGACAATGACCCTCCTCGCCATCTGGGCCCCCCATTCCTCTTACCACGGTGGCCGTGTACGGGTGGTGTAACCAAGGGTCGGCCCTCTGTGGGCTAGCCCTACCTTCGAGCTGGTGGGCATGCAATTTTAAATCAAACTCTCACCCCATATATGTTAAGGCTCATATACGTGGTGTATTGGCGGAGGCTTTGGACTTTGTTGTGTGAGGTTGTGGGTTCGACCCCCGTTGCCTCTGCCCAGACTTGAAAAATAATTTTGGTGGCCACCGGGCTACCATGTGGCAGCCTCTAGTTGGGCCACGTGTTAGCCCGTGGTTGGCCACCAACCAACCATTAAAATTCTTCCAAATCGCACCATGAGGATGTGCCACTTAGCACGACGTGATTCATCGATCCCATTGACTATTCAACCTGCCACATACACCTACCCAGTCAACGCCACGTCAGTAGTATGGACTGCTGACTGGGCTGTCAATTTTTTTGAAAAATTTGCCTCTTTAGGAAAGTGAAAAGAACATGATTCCAGGAGCATATGATGTTCGTTTCGCACGAAACGAGTTGTACCGAATTCAGTATGACGAGCACTATGTGGTCATCTAGGTTCCACACCGGTTGGAAAACTTTTAATTTTGAGCTATTTTTTGAGCACCTAGTCAATAATACATTTGAATGCCTTCAATATTGTGATAAGCCATTATTATCTATTGAGATTATGATTTCATATGAAGATAAATGTATCAGTTTCATTAGAGAAAATTTTAGCCTAAAAGAGCCCATGAAATTTTCATGTAATTTCCATGACATAAGATGTAAACCAATCAAAATCCTTTAAATATGAAAAATAGGTACATGTGAATATTTTGGAGGGAAAAGAATAAAAACTATTTTTTTTTAATTCTATTTTTGGCTTATTTCCTTATAGGTTTATTCAAATTTTGAGTGTAAACACTCGTTGGATGCAAAATTAAATTCCACGTCCAATGAGCACTCATTATGCATACTTTTGAGAAGACCCACATTGATAAAAATTGAAGATACATTAAAAAAATATGTTTCAACATGTTTTTTTAATATATCTTCAATTTTTATCAATGTGGGTCTTCTCAAAAGTATGCACGATGGGTACTCGTTGGATGTGGAATTTAATTTCACATCCAACGAGTTTCTTCACTTGAAATTTGAGTAAACCTATAAGGAGATAATCCAAAAATACAATTAAAAAAAAAAAAAAACATTTCCCTCCAAAATTCATAACTCTTATTTTATTATTTTAACTGTTGTTTTATTATTTTTCCTTAGGAGGCCAATTTTAGGCTAAAATTTCCTCTAATGGTCATGTTATTTGCGAGACTTGTGGAATAGTCTGGTTGTTGACATAGGTAATAATATAAGTACTTTAAGTTTTCATGAAATTTTCTCATCCTTATTATTGGAGGAGATGAGATGGAAAAACATAGAAATTTACAACATAAATTCTTTGTCTATAAGAGGATGCTCCTAGATTATAGATAAAAACGGGTCCTCAAATGGGAGATTTAAATCTAAAGAAATATCTAAATATAGAGGAAAATCTGTAAAGGTATGTGGGAGATGTGGAAAAGAAAGGCATAACAAGAAATACTATATATCCAAAATTACTAAGAAAGGGAAGGGATCTAATGATACTCCTTCTATAGAAGCAAAAACCTCCTTAGATGAAGGAGGGGATGTGTACCTAGATTCTTCAAATACGCATGTATATATGAGACATGGCTAATCGACTCAAGTGAATCATTTCATTTGACTCCTCACAAGGAGTGGTTTTGCAAGTATGAAAGATAGGATGTCAATGATGTTTTTCTAGGAGATGACTCGATTGTTGATTTTCTAGTATCCAAGTAGACTAGAACAATTGTCTATTTGATAATTGCTTCCAATGATACCTTTTACCTTCTTATATCATTCAAATCATCAAGTAGTTACACGTAGAAAATTTCAACAATTAATATCAGTAGAGAACTAGGGATCACAGTGAAACAATGAAACAAAAGACACCAAAACTTTCTTGGGATAAAACCCCACAAGGGGGAAAACCCGGTAATCTTTCCTTATGAGAGAATGTCCAAATCAACTAGTTTGTACATCATATAATTCTGGTCAAAAGGTCAACCATTGACTACATTAAATTCCATGTCAAATAGAGTCAAAGGAGATAGAAATTCAACGAACTACTTACGGTTCATAGTCTCGTCAAAAGGGTCAAATTTCGGCCTACAGTAATTGGTCAAAGGGTTGAAATTTGGTTTGCAACACCACATAATAAATTCAATCTAACTACAGGGTTTGACCTATATTCAACCTTGAATCAACCCCCAAAAAATAGTTGTAGAACTCAGTTAACACAGAGTCAATGATGTTGGAAATACTCAACCTCCAAAACAATCAAGGACAGGGTTAAATAGTAGAGAATAGGTTTAGGTCAACGTTGGTCAATGCATAGCACAAAAAATTCAACTCGTTGGTAAAACCAATCTTCTTCTTCTTTCCACATGTGAACATATGTGTTCTAAGGAGAAAGTTCAAATCTACTGTGTTGATATGATGCATAAATGAGAGGGTTGAATCTCTAATATATATTAGATCATTGGGAGGGGTTTTGAAAAAGTGTCAAACCCCTTCAAGAGGTGGGGTTGACTTGACAAGTTGGGCCGACATGGACAGTAGAAAACAAATCAATTTTTTCCTTCATTTTTTATGATGAAAATATCGACGGCAGCTACAATTTATCAGCACTCCCTCTTAGCGAGGGAGATAATTTCAATTCTCTCTATTAGATGTACAAATCTCATCATAAGGAAATGGTGATAGCATCAAGTCCATTCCATAATCCAAAACCAATGGCATCAAGGTCAAAACCCAACTGACCATGGGATAAATCAATATTGTTCATGAGGCCAAACTCTCCAACCATATGAAATGGTTTCTCAGTCAAGCACAATGACCCAAGAGAGTAATCAAATTCAATCTCTCCAACCATCCCATTGATCTCTCAGTCAAACACAATGGCTCAACTAGTAATCAGGATCAAACTCTTCATCCATACCAATGGTCTCTCAGTCAAACCCAATGACTTAAGAGAGTACACAGGATCCATCTCTCTGGCCATAAACAAGGTATCTCGGTCCATGACCCAAGGGAGGAATCCCTATCTTGATATCAAATTCCCCCACTATATAGTATCTCAATCCATGACCCAAGGGAGGAAGCTTGATCTCAATGTCAAAAGAGTTAATCTCCCTGACCATATGGTCTTTTATTCAAACACAATGACCTAAGGAAGCACTCCAAGCCTGAGAACCAACCTCCCCAACCACAATGATTTCTTGGTCAAGCTCAATAACCCAAGGGAGTAACCAGAACAATCTTCCCAACCATAAATCATGTTTTCTCAGCCAAGTCCAAGGAATATTTCCATTCTCTTGATATTATACAATTAATGCTCTCTTTCTCCAAGAGGAATTTTGAGCCACTCCAAGCTTCTAAAATAAGCATTAAAACTTCATATGGGATAGTGGCTTTGTCATAACATCAAAAAACTTCTCAACAGAAGAAATTTTTGTGAGTCCCACAGCTCTTCTTTAGACAACATCCCAGATATAGTGATAATGGATCTCAATATGCTTTGACCTGTCATGGAAAAACTGGATCCTCAGAAAGCTTCAAACATGTTTGATTGGCATAATATATCACAGTCGATTCTAGTAATTGATCAAAAAATCCAACAAACAACAAAAAATTTATAAATCTTCTATCTACTTAGCTTCAGTCGTGCAATAGAGGGTTGCATCCAAAATATCATAGTAGATCTCAGGCTATCTAGAAGTGTTGTTCCTATCTTTAGTGCATCCATCCCAATCAGAATTTGTAAATCCATATAGTTTCAATCCAATGGACACACCAGGGCTCAACCATGAATTTGTTTAAGGATTTCATAGCATAGTGTTGTGCTATACAACAACCCCCTCGCCATTTCAATTTTTTAAAAATATTCTAAGATGATAAATAGGAAATATGATCCCTTTTGTTTGTCAAAAGAAAAAGAAATAAATTTTTTAGATAGGAATAGATTTCTTTATTTCTTTCTTTTTAATAAAAAGTGCTTTACAAGTTTTCTAAGAATCGCACATCATAAATCACATTTGCTTAAGGCCAAGGTTCATTTATCCGAAAAGTTGCGATGCGACCTGAGTTATCGCAAACTCCTTATCGCAAAGGTTTTGAATATAAATTGAAAACAATTCATTTACAAACATGTGATGTGATAAACCTATCGCATATCGCTGATTCCAAAGGCATTTTTTTACAATGATCCAATGCAATTTTTTGATGCGATATATTTTTCGTATTCTGCATGCCACAAAAATCAAAGGAAAATAGCCCAGTAAAAACTTGCGATGCGACATACACTTATCACATATCGCAATTTTAGCAGAAACATGTAACACTCACCCTGGAACTTGCGATGCGATGTTAAATAGGTAATAAAGTGATTCAAAAAAGCAAATAACAAAGGGAAAACATGTTCTAAGTTAGAAATTCACCAACTCTACGTGTCAACTCATCATTTATCGCAATCGCAAAGATTCAAAGGACTCTTAAGAATACAGCATTTACAACTCCCAATTTGCGATATGCGATATGCGATTTCTCTATAATAATTTAAATATTTCATAAATATCAATATATCAAAATCGTTAATCACAAAGCGAAACATTACGACACACATTCTAAGAAAAACCTTTGAAAACTTGCGATGTGATCTATTCAACGAACATTAAATTATCACGTTGTTAGTTACGACCAAACATTAATAACATTTATGACTGCAATCCTGAGAAGATTTAGTTTCCAGTATTTATTTCTAATTCAGATTTCGAAATATTTCAGCTTAAATGTTACCGCTATGATATTCATCTATGTTAATGTTAAAAATGTCTCTACAAGTTTAAGCTGCTCTGAAAGTTTTTAGCCTATCACTACCCTTTGTGTCATTTTGCAGTTTGAATCCAGAAGTTTGCAACTAGATGAAATGTCGAAGAAGGCTAAAAAGACAACAATTATCCCACACCCTGCAACGGCGCAAGGACCCCAAAAGCTTGTGTTAATCTCGGACACTACATGTAAGGAATGTATAACAGCTACATGGGAATACATATATGATATGTTAGAAAAAGAAAATCCGAAGGTAACAATCGTGTAGATAACAACTGATGAATTTGTTCCATCAGGAGATACACTTAATGATTTATCCAACTCTTTTCTTCACCGAATAGCGGCCTGGCCAAAGATTTTTCCATATACTGATATGGTAAAATGGGTGATTGAAAACATCAATACAAAAGATAGGATGCTCTGCACAGCTGATGGAAGAATGTTTGGATCTTTCAAGCTTGAAGACTTGAAGAGAATGTATCGTTTTCCAGAACCCCAGAAGTTCTACAACAAATCATTCCTCCAAGAATTCTCAAAATAAAATGAAGTAGAATCAAATCCCATCAGACAATGGAGACACTTCCCGAACAAACACAAACATGAAACATCGGGTATGTATTCTGTGGACTCCCTAGCATCTCCATATTGTTATGTTGCTGCAATGATGTGTAGACTGTTTGGATATTCCAATACTAATAATTTTTATGTTGAAATGGTTCCATTAATAGAAGCAGCATCGAGCTCTTATGTGATGGATTGGGCTAATATTCTATCAGATAAAATGGCCATCCAAATCCTTAGCTATAGGAAAAACAAATATGTTTCCACTCGAGTCGTTCCCCCATTTTTTATGAGTGCCTACATAGTTGATACTATCTGTTTCAATTATGAGTTTCCCACTATGGGATGGAAATGTACTATCCACGATCCAACTCCTAGCCATATTTACCATAAATTACTATGGAAAAGCCATTTTAAGAAACATTTGTACAGAATTTTTCATGGTTTCATCCTACCCATTAATCACCATTTTTTATAAACCAACTCCTCGGCTGTCCGAGGAGGATGCTATTGATTTAACCTCAATTGGAAGTTGGTTTGGGGAGGAAATGTTTACATACATTAGGGTTTTTGGAAGCATCACCGACCTGCATGTCCTTCCTCTTTATGTCCCAGACAAAATATTGGATAGGGAGATAGCCTATTAAATAGTTGAAAAAGGACTCACCGAAAATCTTAAAGAAGCTAAGAAATTGTTATGGCCTACGTTTCCTATTCGTTGCGACATTTATTCATTGCATGATTACAAACATGCCCAAATTGAGGCTGAAAATGTAAAGGGTTTGAATCTAGCTTCAATTCCAAAAAGACAGTATGACCCAAGCAAAGTTGCCTACAATTTCACTGCTCAGGAGAAGGTTAGACAATTCATCCATGAGAAGGATGAATTGGATGACCAGATCAGCAAAAACATTCTTTCAAGTAGGTCAACTGGAAAACATCAAGCTAGATTCAGAGAAAATGGGCCAATTCATCCAATATAGAACGGAAAGGCTTCAGACAATACCACTAGACTTGTTGAATAGTGTACCAGTCATTCAACAAATAAAGCAAAGCACAAAATAGAATACAGAGAAATCCTCAGGTGGAGCTGAGACAAGCGACAACTTGAGTAATCAATTAAGCACAAATGTTAACATTGATCTAGTATTAATCAAAGAGTGGGAGAAATTTGACCAAGAAATCAAAGGTCAAGATGATACAAGAAATATTATCACACCAGGACCCCCCTTAATACAACAGTCCATCATTCAAAACCCAATGATTGGAAAACCGTCCAACAAGGAGGAAACTCCAAAAGAAATCGACGTAATCCCTGAACATCCTTCATCAAAGATTACACTGGGCATTGAGGAATTCCACCTTTGGACATGTTCTACAACCCTAAACACAAAGTTGTAGTCAAGAGGCAAATAAAGAAAAGAAAGATGGAGCAAACATCAACAAAAATTATTGAAGATGAATCTATGAATATCATCTGGAAAGACTCAAGGGTCAATCCCTCTAAATACTTAACCAAATTATCTCAGTTTGCGAGAGCATATACAACTGCTACAATAGATAAAGCAACTGAAGTAAATCAACTGGTTAAGGAAAAGGATGAAAAGATTAAGCAACTGGAGGAACAATTAATGATGAAAAAATAGGTTATTGATCATCATGTCAAAGAAAGACAACAACAGCTCCATCAAGAGTTTGAACAACTAAAATTAGAACATCAGGAAGAGATAAAAGCTAAGGAAGGGCAGCTAAAGCAACTCCAATTTTCAATGGAACAATTGAAAGACAATCCCAAGGTTGAAAATTTTGTAAAAGAAGCCTTAGAGATAAATATTGTGTTATTTCAACAGCTACTCCAACTCTGCAGGAAGATATCTCTCATTTACCGATTGTGTATCAGAACCAAGACATTGATAGATCAAGCAATCAATTCCAGAATGGAATTTGAAGATGAATATGATAAAATAACAATTTACATATCCTGGCAAAACACAAAAGAAGGAAGGGCTACTAATTTGAAAATAATTGAAGAATCTCATAAGGAAATATTATTTTTTGAATGGGATATACAGCTGAAGAAATCAGAAAGAGAAACCTCAAGGGTTAGGGCAGTAATGAATAACATCATTGAGCTAATAAATGATAACCTACACATCACCAATTTAATTTTTTAATGTTCCCCAGAAAGTCTTCCAAAATCAAAAGTTTTAGAGAAACAATGGACACAAGATTCGAAGACCAAAGAGGAAGCAATTAAAAAGTTAACAAGCCTCAATTGGGAAACATACTGGCTCTACCTAGTTAAACCACATAGCCAGCAAATGATGATAAAATGTCTTGCTGATGCAGCTGAATGCATGATGCCAGAACTCTCGGATGTAGTATACAGAGGTCAGTTGCACTCTAGGATGAGTCAACCGCCAGAAATCCAGACTATGCTGGAGATTTATCAGCTAAAGCCGCAGGATAAATAGTAGACACAATGCATTGTTCAAAATGTTATCAACATTTCTATTTTGAACATGTAATCCCATATTTCATGGAAGGTTGTTCCAACCTCCCTAAGCACTTTGTACAAATAATTAGTTCTTATTTTTCCTCTAAAGACCCTTTCATGTCAACTAAGAAAGGGTCCTCAAATTGTATCAAATTAGATTTAAGAAGATAGCACTTCTTAATTTACTTTTGTGAAAACAGTGGATCAAGGTTCAAACTTGTTGTAAAGGGACTTCAAGAGGACTTGCATTTTTGTATCTTATTGAAGTTTTCAGAATAAGAAGAGTGAACCAGATTGTTTTTTTCATAAGAAGACTCAAATACATATGGTACTTTTATCAGTGTCTCTTTGTCTCGTTTTATGCAGTTAATAGTCATTTGATTTGATATTGTTGTTATATGTACATGTCTCACACAATTCATCATTATATCACTTTTGAATAAGTTAGAATTGATATTCTGAATACATATGTCAACAGTTGATATTATTCTGATATGCGATATGTTTTTATATTACTTTGTTTAACTTCTTATTCGAAGTGATCATCATTCAATCTTAACTTTCTGTAGGTAAGTGATTAATTTTCATTAGCATTTGTCTAATAGAAATCATTATAAAATGCATTGATATTAAATCACCCGAGTTATATAGATCTATTTGTATATTTTCATAAGTTTACAGATCAAACCATCTATCGTCTTGTTATATATTTTAGACACCCATTCATCAAATCACATTTTATTGGGAAACTGGTCCCATACTATCCAGTCGAAGCCGCCATACCAAACGGAAAAGGAGTTGCTTTAAGGTCCGGACTGGGTTGTTATCCCCCAATGTTGGTGCAATAATTTTAGAGGCATCAACATTTTTGGCACTAAAAGGAGGGCCGGCTATGAATGGCTAGAAGAATTCCATATGAATCTAAAATCCATTCAAGAAGTCAATCCCCTTCAAGATCACCTGCAACTTCTAGATCACCATCTAAAGATTCTTCTTCAAGATCTAGAGTTGAGTAGTCACCTCCTAAATATCCTAGTACATTTCCTGAGGTATCGTCTTCAGATTATGATCCAAAATCTCCTGAGATCCAATCCTTGATAAAGAAATTAGAAGAAATTTCAATTTCAGTAGAAAAATCTGGAACATCTGAAACATCTGAAGGAAGTGTTACTTCAATCTTCCAACCAACTCGAATTTTGACTCGCTCCCAAAGTGAAAAACTTGGTATTCCCCCTTTTGAATTTCCCCTTCCATCTTACAAGAAAAGGACCAAGAAATCCGAGTCACAATCTTCAGCTAGTGAGATTTTATCCATTACACCTCCACAAACACCTTCTTTTCCTTCACCAAATCCTACTATCATCATCCCCGCTTCACAATCCCCATCTCCATCTAATCTATAACCTTATTCTTCACCTCAATCACCTTTATCACTCACACAAACTCCTCCCCAAGCTCCAATGGCAGCAAGACCTTGGGCTAATCCTAGAGTTGTGCAGATGCAGGGACCCTTACATGATCTTCCCAAACACCACGAATGATGGCTTCCTAAATATAATCCAGATGATGGATTACCAGCTGAGGAACACCTCAATAATTATATGTTAGCCATCAATCTCAATGGGGTTACTGAAGAAGATTGTGTAGTTAGATTGTTTCCTTATACGCTCCAAGGATCAGCTGGTTCTTGGTATTTCTCCCTTCCACCAACATCTATTAATAGTTGGGCATTGTTCGAAGAGCAATTTTTGACCAAATTTGGTGATGATCGAACAACTGCAGCCTTGATCAATGATCTTTCAAATATCAAAATTAAACCTGATGAAAAGGTCAAAGATTTCAATTCACGATTTAACAAGTTATTGTGTAAAATCCCAACTGCATCACGTCTTGGTGAAGATGTACAAATAGAATGGTATATTTCAGCCTTGCCTTATAATATGGATATTTTTGTAGATAGATCAAATAAGAAAACTCTATTAGAGAATTTGAAAGAAGCTTTGTCTGTTGAAAAAAGAATACTTTCTTTAGATAAGAAAACTGCATAGGAAGATAGCAAAACTAAAAAGGTTACATTCAAAGATGAAGCAAAGAAGAAAGAAAACAAAGACCCATATGATATGGAAGGCCTGAAAAAAGTTCTTAAAACTATGTCTAAGGAAATGGTAGAGATAAAGAAGCAGGTAGTTGAATCTTCATCAAAAAGACCTTTAAGGAGTTTTAAAAGAAATCAGATAGCAAATCCTCAGCTTCTGAACACAATATCAAATGCAGAGTCAGATTTAGACAATGAGGAAGAAGAAGATACAGTCTTATCAGCTGAAGAAATAGAGGAAGAAGAAACAATTGAACTTCATGGAATGTGCGACTTTATTCTACCTAACTCTTACAACGAGAGTGAGCAAGAAGCCCTACCGATAAACACCAGAAGTAAAGGTCCTATAGATCCTAATCAGTCAATTCAAAAGAAAAAACCTCAATTCCCGTTACTAAAGAGAAAATTCCCACAAAGAAATCTCCAATTTGATCTCCCCAATCAAAACCATCTTCATCCAATCCTCCATCATCATCAAAAACTCTAGTAGTTTCAGATTCCATGGATTATAACATAATTGAAGATATGAAGAAGACTCGAGCAAACATTTCTCTTCATGAACTTAGCAAGCTCAAGCATCAACAAAAGTTGTTGCTTAAGGAATTAAATGCAATACCTTATTCTCCTCTTCCAACTAATGTATTATCCAATGCTGCCAGAGGAGCAGGTAGGCCATCATCTGATAAGGTAGATTCTACCAATGCCGTTTTGATTGGGGATAGATCAAATTCTCATACTCCTCCTTTTCTCTTAACTTATGAGATCTACAATAGGAATCTGCATAACTGCTTGATTGACTCACGGGCTTCATCAAATATAATGTCAACGTCAGCTTGCTCCAAATTAAATATTGAACCCCAGAAGTCTGCAGTTCATATTGTTCAATTAAATTGAACTAAAGTTCAAGTTTTATGAAAAATAAATTTAGTCACTATTAGACTATCCTTTGATCCAAGGGTTGTTCATATTATTGATATATTGATTGCTGATATACCTGAGTTTTATGGTTTGATTCTTAGCAGAGATTGGTCCAAAAAGCTTCATGGTTATATTTCAACTTACTAGTCTCACATGTGGCTTCCTTATAATGAGAAGCCAAATCAAATTAGAGTTGATCGCGAAAAACATCTGACTCACACAGTGACAAAATTCGAAGAAGAAAATGAACCAACAGCTTTCAATAATAATATTCTGGGAAACTATTATGCTGAATCATTTTTAGGGAACTTCAATGCTCAGCAATCACCCTTTTAGTTAATGTAATTTTCACAGACAGATACTTCTAAGTGTGTTAATTTTGTAGATAAACGTGTAGTTAAGCCTTTGTTTTGGTCTTTGTATTTTGATGGATCTAAATCTAATGATGGCGCAGGAGCTGGATGTATTTTATTCAGTCCTGAAGGAGAAAAGACAATGTTATCATGTAGATTAGAATTTTAGTGTACCAATAATACTACAGAATATGAAGCATTGATTCAAGGTCTATATAAAGCAATAGGCCTGAATGTCCAATATCTGAAAGTATTTGGTGATTCTGAAATTGTCATCAAACAAGTGAGAAATACTATTCACTGTCTTTCAAGACATCTGAAACATTATCAATCACTTGTTCAAGATCTTATATCTCATTTTCTGGCATTTGATATCTCTCTTATTCCCAGATCACAGAATGCAACAACAGATCTCCTGGCTAATGTAGCTTCTAAGCTCCTTCCATCTAAGGATTATAGTCCAGATAGATTTTCTATTGAATTAATTTTTCGGCCATCCATCCCAAATAATGTCACCAATTGGTTTTTGTTCAACCATGATGAGGATATATTAAATTTCTTAACATCTAAAGGATCTTATGACGATCAAATTATCATTGAAAGCAATCATGATCTTCAATTAAAGCAGAAGCTCAATGAAAATCCTATTCCTAAATCTATAGTTAAACTGGAAGATCTTTATGATATTAAGGATAGATTCAAAAAAGTCACTAATTCAAAGCTTCAAAGTTCAACTTTAAGGTTTGAATTAGTAAACCTTGGTACTGATGCCAAACCACAAAATGTCAATCTAGGACTTGGACTTTCACCTGATGAAAGATTTGCCTTCATCAGCTTATTGAAAAAATATAAAAATGTTTTTGCTTGGAATTATGAGGATCTGAAAACTTATGATACCTCTATTATTCAACATACCATTCCAATGATTTCCAATGAAAAACCTATCCAGCAGAAATTAAGGAAAATTCACCCTAATCTTGAGAGTCAGATCAAATCAGAGCTGAATAAACTCCTTAAAGCCAAGATAATATTTCTTTTCAGACATTCGAAATGGATCTCAAATTTGGTACCTGCCAAGAAGAAGAATGGTGATATTAGAATTTGTATAGATTTTAGAAATCTCAACAGAGCATGTCAAAAGATAATTTCCCATTACCAACAATGGAACAGATACTTCAATCAGTAGCTGGCTGAGAATTAATGTCTTTTCTTGATGGTTTTTCAGGATATAATCAGATCTTGGTACATCCAGATGATAGATTAAAGACTACATTCAGAACCAAATGGGGAACATACGCTTATCAAAAAATGCCTTTTGGTTTGATAAATGTTGGAGCTACCTTCCAAAGAGCCATGGACATATCTTTCAAAGGTTTGATCAAAAAAACAATCGTTGTTTACTTGGATGACATAATTGTCTATTCTAAGAAAAAGAACAACCATTTGTATGATTTAAAGCAAATCTTTGAACATTGTAAAAAGTATGGGATTTCCCTAAATCCTAAGAAATCATTCTTTTCTCTTAGTGAAGGTAAACTCCTAGGATTTATTGTATCCAAAAATGGCATATACATTGATCCTGATAGGATAAAGGAGATTTCTGATATTCCTTTACCACATAATAAGAAATCTATGCAATCATTCCTGAGACAGATAAATTTTGTCAAAAGGTTTGTTCCTGATTTTTCTTATATTGTTTTACCCTTGCAATCTATTATTAAGAAAAATTTAGTCTTCAAATGGGGACATAACGAGAGAGAAGCTTTCAATGCAATCAAACAAGCAATCATTAATGCATGTGCATTGAATACTCTGATTTTTTCTAAACATTTTATTTTATATACTTTAGCCACTCAATCATCCTATGCTATTGTTTTAACACAAATCAATGATCAGTAGGTAGAAGCACCCATATATTCTTTAGCCCCAATTTGCAGGGTGCTTAGCTAAATTATTCAGAAGTCGAGAAACAAGCCTACGCTGTATTTAATTTTGTTAAACATTTTAGACCTTTCCTCCTGAAAACACATACAAAAGTGATAGTCCCATTCTCTACAGTAAGGCAATTGCTAATTCAAAGAGAAGTAGGAGAGAAAAGAGATAATTGGGTAACATCTCTGCAAGAATATGACATTGATCTTAAACCAGTGAAAATTGTTAGAGGACAAGGTATTTGCAGGTTACTTACAGGAGCTTCCAACATACCAAATCACGAAGATTCAGGTAATACTGCACAAGTAAACGAGGTAAGTCTAAATGATTCTGAATCTCAATATTTTGATCTAATTTTCTCTTTGAAAAATGGATATGGTCCCCTTGAATTTAGCTACAAAAGCAAACGGGCTCTGAGGTTAAAGGCCAAACACTATGAAATTACTAATAATGTGTTATTCAGGAGAAACTATGATTCTGTTTTGTTAAGATGCCTTAAAAATTCTAAAGCACAAACGGTTTTGCAGGAACTCCATGAGGGCCCAGCTAGTGGATGCTTTGGAGGAGATACTACAACACACAAAATACTCCATGTGGGGTATTATTGGCCAACTTTATTCAAATATACCCATGAATACGTGAGAAAATGTAAGATATGTCAGACTGCTAGTGGAAGACAAAGGAAACCAACCTTTCCTTTACAACTAGTTAACATTGAGCAACCATTTGAGTAATGGGGGCTTGATATCATAGGAGAAATTGTTCCCCATTCTTCCAAGCAGCACAGATACATCCTTACAACTACGGACTACTTTACTAAGTGGGTGGAAGAAATTCCACTAAAGGTAGCAAATTCTGACGCGATTACAGAATTTATTGATCAATTCATCATCACCAGGTTTGGTTTACCTAATGCACTTATCTTTGATGATGCATCTTATTTTTCTAAAACTAGTATACTCGAATTTTCTCTTAAGAGAGGTTTTAAGTTAAAATACTCTACAAATTACTATCCACAAGGAAATGGCTTGGCAGAATCAACTAACAAAAACCTCATTAGGATTATTAAAAGATGTGTTGATCAGAGCCATAAGAATTGGCATAAATCTTTAATATTTGCACTATGGGCAGATCACATAACTCAGAAGGCCTCAATAGGCACTTCTCCTTTTAGTTTAGTGTATGGGAAAGAAGTTGTTATTCCACCAAATTTAGCCCTCCCATCACTAGCCCTAGTACAATTCATTGAAGAAAGTCCTTCTTCCTCTATTCAATTAAGGTTTGATCAAATTCTTAAATTAGATGAAGAAAGAGAAAAATCCAAGATTACTCTTGCTCGACATCAGCAAATCATTAAATCCTCTTTTGATGCAAGTTCGACTGGCCCAAAAACGTTGCAAATTGGTAATCTCGTTCTGAAATGGGAAAAAGCACATGAGGAAAAAGGTAATCATACCAAATTTCAAAAAATGTGGCTTGGACCATTCCAGATTGTGGAAAATATAGGCTCATCAATGTTTCTACTACAAGATTTATCAGGAAAGAGAGATTCTCTTCCTGTGAATGGACTTATCTTAAAGAAATTCTTTTCTTGAGGAGGTAACTCCTTCTTACTTGTACATATTATTTCATGCAAGTTTTATTTTGCTTTTAGAAATAATGTTGTAAGAAGTATGCCTTTGACTTTTCACCTTTGAAATCTCTTTGAAAACATTTTGTGAATATTCACTTTTTAAAAGTAGAAACTCTTAAGGAAATGATTACAGTTTTTGAAAATTAGATAAAGATCATAAAACTCTGAGATTTTCTTTGAAATTGTGAAATATTTGAAACCTGGAAAACATAGAGAATCATTTTAGGTTTTTTTTATAAAAGTAAAGACTTGGTATAGCTAAGCATCTATAACTCTATAATTGTCATCCAATAACTCTTAAGGAGCCAAAGATTCACCCCATCCATCAGGTTTATGATTTTTTAGAGTGTAATTCTAAAATATATCTGACTTAAAAGATAAGAGGTCTCATCACGAGCCTGCTTACCATGATCATAGGGAAGTAATTAAACTGACATTACCAACACTGCATACCAAAACAGGGTAATGGCTTATAATCATAAGACAAGGGGTCTCATCACGAGCCAACTTGTTCAATTCAATTACAACCAGTGAATGGCGTTGTCACTTTCTGGCCCCCAAACCACGGCAATGGATTTCAATATATATATATATATATAGATGTTTCTGAATTATCTTTAAAATATTACACTCTTATATGGGTGGGATTCATATATATATATATATATAGATGTTTCTGAATTATCTTTAAAATATTACACTCTTAGATGGGTGGGATATTGAATCATTGGTGGTTAAAAGGTAACCCTGTCGAGACTATGGATGTTTGCTGGCAGCAGTGACTCTACCTATGATAAATGAGTAAACTAAAAAGCTAAAGCTAGAAAAACCCCTTACTTTATCTATGACAACCAATCAAAAACTAGAATAAACCAAAAATGTTTTCATTTATAATAAGGGTTTGTAAAATAAATTGCAAAATAGATGAATTTTTCTTATTCAGAGTAATCTTATTTGTCTAATTAATTTCAAAATACTTTCCTTTTCCTCAATTGTTTGTACTTAAGAAAGGATTAGGAATTTCATTATTTTATTCAAAGATAATTGGTTCTTCCATTGAATTGCCAATTGTTGTGCTATACAACAACCCCTCCCCCCCATATTTCAATTTTTTTTAAATATTCTAAGATGATAAATAGGAAATAGGGTCCCTTTTGTTTGTAAAAAAAAAAGCAATAAAATTTTTAGATAGGAATAGATTTCTTTATTTCTTGCATTTTAATAAAAAGTGCTTTACAAGTTTTCTAAGAATCGCACACCACAAATCGCATTTGCTTAAGGCAAAGGTTCATTTATCCGAAAAGTTGTGATGTGATTTGTTATTGCAAATGTTTTGAATATAAATTGAAAACAATTCATTTACAAACATGTGATGCGATAAACCTATCACATATCATTGATTCCAAAGGCATGTTTTTACAACGATTCTTTGAAATTTTTCGATGTGATATATTTATCGTATTCTGCATGCTACCAAAATCAAAGGAAAACAACCCAGTAAAAACTTGCGATGTGACATACACTTATCTCATATCGCAATTTTAGCGGAAACATGTAACACTCACCTCGAAACTTGCGATGCGATGTTAAATACGTAATCTAGTGTTTCAAAAAAGCAAATAACAATTTAAGGGAAAACGTGTTCTAAGTTAGAAATTCGTCAAATCTATGTGCCAACTCATCATTTATCACAATCGCAGAGATTCAAAGGACTCTTAAGAATATGCCATTTACAGCTCCTGATTTGTGATATGCGATTGCTCTATAATAATTGAAATATTTCATAAATATCAATATATCAAAATCGCTCATCACAAAACGGAAACATTACGGCACACATTCAAAGAAAAACCTTTGAAAACTTGTGATGCAATCTATTCAATGAACATTAAAGTATCACGTCATTAGTTACAGCCAAACATTAATAAAAGTTATGACTACGATCCTGAGAAGATTTAGTTTCCCGTATTTATTTTTAATTTAGATTTCGAAATCTTTCAGCTTAAATGTTACCGCTCTGATATTCATCTATGTTAATGTTAAAACTATCTCTACAAGCTTAATCTACTCTGAAATTTTTTAACCTATCACTACCCTTTGTGTCATTTTGCAGTTTGAATCCAGAAGTTTGCAACCAGACGAAATGTCGAAGAAGGCTGAAAAGACAATAGTTATCCCACACCCTACAATGGCACAAGGACCCAAAAAGCTTGTGTTAATCTCGGAAACTACATGTAAGGACTATGGAACAGCTACATGGAAAGGCATATATGATATGTTAGAAAAAGAAAAGCCGAAGGTAACAGTCGTGCAGATAACAGCTGATGAATTTGTTCCATCAAGAGATAAACTTAATGATTTATCCAACTCTTTTCTTCACCGAATAGCGGCCCAACCAAATATTTTGCCATATACTGATATGGTAAAATGGGTGATTGAAAGCATCAATATAATAGACAAGACACTCCTCACTGCTGATGGAAGAATGTTTGGATCTTTCAAGCCTGAAGACTTGAAGAAAATGTATCATTTGCCATAACCCCAGAAGTTCTACAACAAATCATTCCTCCAAGAATTCTCAAAAGAAAATGAAGTAGAATCATATCACATCAGACAATGGAGACACTTCTCGAATAAACACAAACATGAAACATCGGGTATGTATTTTGTGGAATCCCTAGCATCTCCATATTGTTATGATGCCGTAATGATGTGTAGACTATTTGGATATTCCAATACTAGTAATTTTTTTGTTGAAATGGTTCCATTAATAGAAGAATCATCAGGCTCTTATGTGATGGATTGGGATAATATTTTATCAAATAAAATGGCCATCCAAATCCTTGACTACAGGAAAAATAGATATGTTTCCACTCGAGTCATTCCCCCATTTTTTATGAGTGCCTACATAGTTGATACGATCTATTTCAATTCCGAGTTTCCCATTATGGGATGGAAATGGACTATCCAGGACCCAACTCCTATCCATATTTACCATAAATTCCTATGGAAAAGCCATTTTAAGAAATATTTCTACAGAATTTCTCATGGTTTCATCCTACCCATTCATCAAGCCATTTTTAATAAACCAACTCCTCGGCTGTCCGAGGAGGTTGCTATTGATTTAACCTCAAATGGAAGTTTGTTTGGGGAGGAAGTTTTCACATACATTAGGGTTTTTGGAAGCATCTTCGACCCGCATGTCCTTCCTCTTTATGTCCCAGACAAACTATTGGCTAGGGAGATAGCCTATCAAACAGTGGAAAAAGGACTCACTAGAAATATTAAAGAAGCCAAGAAACTGTTATGGCCTACCTTTCTTATTCGTTGCGTCATTTATTCATTGGATGATTACAAACATTCCCAAATTGAGGCCAAAAAATTAAAGGGTTTGAATCTAGCTTCAATTCCCAAAAGACAATATGACCCAAACAAAGTTGCCTACAATTTCACTACTCAAGTGAAGGTTAGATAGTTCATCCATGAGAAGGATGAATTGGATGACCTATTCAGATCAGCAGAAACATTCTCACAAGTAGGTCAACTGGAAAACATCAAGCTAGATTCAGAGAAAATGGGACAATTCATCCAATATAGAATGAAAAGGCTTCAGACAGTACCACTAGACTTGTTGAACATTGTACCAGTGATTCAGCAAATAGAGCAAAGCACAGAACAAAATACAAAGAAATCTTCAGGTGGAGCTGAGACAAGCGACAAATTGAGTAAACAGTTAAAAACGCAGATGTTAACTTTGATCCAATATTAATCAAAGAGTGGGTGCAATTTGACCAACAAATCAAAGGTCAAGATGATACAGGAAATATTATCACACCGAGACCCCCTTAATACAATAGTCCATCATTCAAAACCCAGTGATTGAAAAACCGTCCAGCAAGGAGGCAACTCCAAAAGAAATCAAGGTAATCCCTAAACATCCTTCATCAGAGATTACACTGAGAATTGAGGAAATTCCACCTTTGAGCATGTTCTACAGCCCTAAACACAGAGTTGTAGTCAAGAGGAAAATAAAGAAAAGAAATATGGAGCAAACATCAGCAACAATTCTTGAAGATGAATCTATGAATATCATTTGGAAAGACTCAAGGGTCAATCCCTATGAAGACTTAACCAAATTATCTCAGTTTGTGGGAGCATATACAACTGCTACAATAGATAAAGAAACTGAAGTAAATCAATTGGTTAAGGAAAAGGATGAAAAGATTAAGCAACTGGAGGAACAATTAATGATTAAAAAACAGGTTATTGATCATCATGTCAAAGAAAGACAACAACAGCTCCATCAAGATTTTGAACAGCTAAAATTAGAACATTAGGAAGAGATAAAAGCTAAGGAAGAGCAAATAAAGCAGCTCCAATTTTCAATGAAATGGTTGAAAGACAATCCCAAGGTTGAAGAGTTTGCAAAGAAGCCTTAGAGATAAATACTATGTTATTTCAATAGCTAGTCCAACTCTGCAGGATGATATCTCTCATTTACCCATTGTGTATCAAAACCAAGACATTGATAGATCAAGCAGTCATTTCCATAATGGAATTTGAAGATGCATATGATAAAATCACAAGTTACATCTCCTAGCAAAACACAAAACAAGGAAGGGCTGCTAATTGAAGAATCTCATAAGGAAATATTATTTTCAAAATGGGATATACAGTTGAAGAAAGCAAAAAGAGCAACCTTAAGGGCCAGGGTAGTAATGAATAACATCATTGAGCTGATAAATGGTAACCTACACACCGCCAATTTAATTTTTGAATGTTCCTCGAAAAGTCTTCCAAAATCAAAAGTTTTAGAGAAACAATGGAAACAAGATTCGAAGACCAAAGAGGAAGCAATTAAAAATTTAACAAGCCTCAATTGGGAAACATACTAGCTCTACCTAGTTAAACCACATAACCAACAAATGATGATAAAATGTCTTGCTGACACAGTTGAATGCATGATTCCATAACTCTCGGATGCAGTATACACAGGTCAGTTGCAGTCTGGGATGAGTCATTCGCCAGAAATCTAGACTATGCTAGAGATTTATCAGCTAAAGCTGCAGGATAAATAGTGGATTTAATGTATCTTTCAAAATGTTATCAACATTTCTATTTTGAACATGTAATCCCATATTTTAGGGAAGGTTTTTCCAACCTCCCTAAGAACTTTGTACGAATAATTAGTTCTTATTTTTCCTATGAATACCCTTTCATGTCAACTAAGAAAGGATCATCAAATTGTATCAAATTAGATTTAAGAAGATAACACTTATGCACTTCTTAATTTACTTTTGTGAAAACAGTGGATCAAGGTTCAAGCTTGTTGTAAAGGGACTTCAAGAGGACTTGCATTTTTTTATCTTATTGAAGTTTTCAGAACAATAAGAGTGAATCAGATTGGTATTTTCATAAGAATACTCAAATACATATGGTACTTTTATCAGTGTCTTTTTGTCTTGTTTTATGCAATTAACAGTCTTTTGATTTGATATTGTTGTTATATGTACATGTCTCACACAATTCTACATTATATCACTTTTGAATAAGTTAGAATTGATATTCTGAATACATATGTCAATAGTTGATATTATTCTAATATGTGATATGTTTTATATTACTTTTTTTAACTTCTTATTCAAAGTGATCATCATTCAAGCTTAACTTTTTGTAGGTAAGTGATTAATTTTCATTAGCATTTGTCTACTAGAAATAATTATAAATCGCATTGATATTAAATCACTCGGGTTATATAGATCTATTTGTATATTTTCATAAGTTTACAGATAAAACCATCTATCATCTTGTTATATATTTTAGACACCCATTCATCAAATCATACTTTATTGGGAAACTGGTCCCATACTATCCAGTCAGAGCCACCATACCAAACGGAAAAGGAGCTGCTTTAAGGTCCGGACCGGGTGGTTATCCCCCAATGTTGGTGAAACTATTTTAGAGCCATCAACACATAGCAAATATCAAGTCTTATATAGTTCAACGAGCCTTAATTGATTATACATAGTAGGATCAACAAAGTCAGAGTGAGAGTCTTGTAGCTTCTCATTTTTGTCACCATAGGAGTGTCAAAGGACTTGCATTCCATCATGCCAAATTTTCTAAAGGATCTTAACAAGGACTTCATCAAGCTTCTCATAATGCATTAGACTCGGATCCTTCATCAAAAAACAGCTCCCTCTAACAGTGGATAAAGATATCCTCAGCCCCAGTCAAAAATAGATCATCAACATATAGTAGAAAAACCATGGGCTCATCTTCAACCAATTTATAGTACAAACTTGTATCAGCATTTCTCTTTGAGAAACTAGGACTCAATAGCCTATTATGAGGTGCCTAGAAATGGGAGAAAATGGATCTTCATAATATTCTCCCTCTTATTGAAGCAATCCTTTGCTTTTTACTTCTAACTATATTCATCATGGAAGTCATAACTGAATTCATTTCAACATAGATCAAGGCATACTTCAAACTATCTTCTCCCTCTGAGTCCACAATAGACGTCTTCTTGTCACAAGATTTACTTTGTTCTTCCATTCTTTTCATCTACTACCATAGCCTTGGTATCCTTCATTATGTACCTACAATTCCCACTAGAAGACCAAGGAAGAATAAATACAACCAAGCAATATATACAAAGGCAAGAGACTAATAGTAATAATAGTAAAAATAGATATAAAATACTTATCTTTTGAGAACATGTCTACTCACTCTTGATCTTAGCTTTATTACATCCAACTTGCAAATCAACCTTATCCACATCATCATCATCATGTCCTTTCTTCCTAGATTTTTTTCTTCTTCCTAGGGACTTTCCGTAGGGTTTTACTTATCCAAACCTTGTTGCTTACAAGGGTATTCAAATATTTGATATTCAATTTTTAAATGTCAAAACCCTATATTCTTTATGAGATCAAATCCATTAGTTTCCTTAATCATTCAATCTTTTTTGGTCACATCAAACCAAGTATCTCAGCTTCTTCAAATTGTTGTAGCAATGGATTTCATCAAGGAAGATTTCAGTACCCAAGTGCTTAAATGATACACAGCATCAATTCTTTTAGAAACATAGATATTTAGCAATGATAGAGCAATAAAAAATCTACAAGATCTTTGATCTTCATCCTTGAAGAGGAACTCAACCTCTTTTCCACTATAGGCAAGCTTTCTTCAAAGGTATTAATAGAGATAGTGATGCCTTTCTTTCATCTTTCAAAATTGAGCAACCATAGTTTATGAAACAGAGACCATTTTTCTAAATATTAATGCAGAGATGCATATAGCTTTAAATAACATCATAACACTTCAATATTTTGATATATGAGTAAGGTCACATATTTTCACATGTGGCTATATTGTTGTGAGCCAATGTCTTTTCTCTTTGCCATAATTTTATGCCACACATTTGCAATATCGAATATTATTCAGTAAAGTGGAGGGACACCTTCAGTACTTACAGTTGTCCTTAAAGATTAATAACAGTCCCATAACTAACTAACTCATTCAAATAAGGTAATAACTTAAGGTTCATGTCAACAAATGTTAGTTCTTAGCAATTTTCTTCAACAGTCTGTCTTTGGAAACATCTTCAAGTGCTCAATGTTATTTGTTTCACATCTTGAAATAGATTGAAGCATATCATATTTGTACCTTCAGAACTTTATATATAGGCTTACTGAAATCATTCCAAGTCATACTTGAACACATCATTACAATTGTCCTCCATATAATGCATAAATATAGTCTTCCGATTGAGGCATATCATTAGCTCATAAGAATATTGTAGGCCCGTATTTTATCCTTCCTGAAAAATCTCCTCTAGTGATAAGAGGTCAAGGAGGCATATAAATAACGGTTATGCATAACTCAAATCTAAAGAGTTCAAGGAGGCATCTCTCAGACATTTATGAATCATGCTTTGCAATCTGCTTCATATCCAGCCTTTTTGATAATTGCTTGCATTCGAGGCTTCTTTGATTTTGTTGGTATCTTACTCATCTTAGAACATTATACCCTTTGGCAAACTCATAGCTTTGATGGTCTCCTTGAGGGTAAAGCTTTGTATTTTAATTGTGCTTACATAGAAACATATCTACAACACACATAGATGACCTTATTATTTAAATCTAAATGCATGATTCATACTTATTTTGATCACAAAATTTTAGTAAACTTTTATCTTCCATAGAGGTTCAAGTCAGAGGCTCAATAGGCCTCTAACCTTCATTTCTTCACATAGAATTCGCTATGTGGATCCTTTTTTAAAGCACAATTTATCCATAGGAATCAGGCTTACAATGACAAATCATAAATCAAGATTTCTTTTCATTCTAGGTCACGGTCTAAGATTATCTGATATCTTCATGTTATTTCGGCCTTAACTTCAATGAAAAATCACAACTTTTGTCCTCTTGTCATAATTTAAAGCTTCATATTTCACTTTGACAAGCTTGTCAAAAAGAAAACATTCTTAAGAATTTCAACAAGGGATTTTCCTCTAAAACAAGAGTATTATCTCAGACCTCCAATTTGACAATCCTCATTATTCTTGATCTTCTAAAGGCTTGATACAATATTGATGAGTCTTGCAATATTCAAGATAAAGAGATACAATCCTTCCATACTAGAGCCATACTTGATCTTGACAGAGTTCCTTCTAAAAAAAGGATTACTAAGATGACAATACATACGTTATTTTCAAATGTCTAACTTCAAACTTTGATAGTTGAATTTCCAACCCTTGTCACACTTCAATATTTATCCCTCTTGACCTTCCTTCTTTGATAGATATATTCTTGGCCTACAGAGATTTGGTTCTAAGGTCTATTAGGTCTTTATAAAAAGGTATCCTTTTTATAAAATTCTTACACATGAATCTTCTACTAATCCTCGTAGCCCATATCTTATCTTAGGGTTTTCAAATTCTTCTCTTTTCTTGTGGACATGTTTGATCTTCTGCAATCAAGACAACATATTGAGGTTCAAGGCTTTCAGTATTCAATACAAATATTCTCACGAATGCAAGAAATAAGTTTTGTTCTTGAACCAGGGCTTCAACCCTTTTTAGATTTATTCACTGAGGTTTATTCCTTAATCAAATGTTTTGTAGCGCAACCATAAACAAGTATTTTAAACTAGGAATTCTTCAGACTTTTGGCCTACTTAGGACTTCCATAGATCAACATTTATCATGTGAAATTGATTAGTTAAATTGTGATCTCAATGTTATTCCCTTCACCATGGCTCTGGTTCCATGTTGATTTTCTAGTATCTAGGTAGACTAGAATAATTTTTTATATGATAAGTACTTCCAATGATACATTTTAACTTCTTATACCATTAAAATAATCCAATAATTACACTTAAATAAATTCAACCATTAAGATAAATAGATAAATAGAGATCGTAATGAAACAATGAAAGAAGAGACACCAAAATTTTCTTGGGACGAAACCTACAAAGGGGAAAACCCGATAATATTTCCTTATGAGAGAATATCCCAATCAACCAATTTGTACATCAAATAATTCCAGTCAAAAGTTCAACCATTGACTACATTAAATGCCAATTCAAACATAGTCAAAGGAGAGAGAAATTCAATGATCTTCTCATAGTTCATAATCTGGTCAACCTGTAGTAGCTGGTCAGAGAGCCAAAATTCGGTCTGCAATACCACAAAAGAAATTTGGTCAAATTACGGGGTTTGACCTATGGTCAACCCTCCGTCAACACCCAAAAAATAGTTGTAAAACTCGGTCAACATAGAGTCAAATATTTTGGGAATATTCGACCTCCAAAATAATCAAGGATTGAGTCAAACAATAGAATAGAGCTAGATCAATGTTCATCAATACAGAGCATAGAAAAGTCAACTCATTGGTCAAATCAATCTTCTTCTTCTTTCCATGTGTGAGAAAATGTCTTATAAGGAGCAAGTCTTAATTTGTTGCATTGATATGATGCACAAACGAGAGAGTTGAATCTCCAATATAAATTAGATCAATGGGAGGGTTTTTTACCAGGGGTCAAACCCCTTCAAGCAATGAGGCTGACCTAACAAGTAGGGCCAACTTGGACAACTAAAAACCAATAAAAAATTTCCTTCACTTTTAATGATGAAAATACCAACGTCGTCTACAATTTATCAACATCGACAAGTAGAATCATTGGGCAAGGAAAATCCAAGTTGAAGCTAATGGATGGAAGGATTAAAACACTCCCCGATGTTCTCAAATATCCTAGGATTGGAAAGAAATTTAAATTCCATAAGAAATATGAGCAATGTTGATCCATATTTATGAAGTAATGAAATGAAATATAGAGTTAAACGAAAACACAGAGATACAACAAAACAAAATTTCAATTAATAAATATCAACTGTTGAAAGTTATTTACATGTAGAAAATAAAAAAACTAGCTCGGGCGATGGTAACTTATCTCTGAGAAGAGATGTGGAGGCTACATGCCTTCTGAATTGTGTTACAATGAGGCTCAAAGGATTTTTTTCTCATCAAGAAATAATGGAAAACCCTAAACATCCAAATACCTAACCCTAGGAGATGAAGCGCAAAAGCTTGTGGGCCCTACTGGAGTTAGTTGGAACATCAACTTCCTAGGGTCGTAACTTTGGCATATGATCTTTGTTTGACATGCATAATAGCTTGTTAGAAATATATATCCAAGAAAAAAAAAATTCGACTGCAAACAGAGGCCCTCCCTTTTTCCTGTTTCTCAAAAGAACGTCGTTTAGGATCTCAAAAACGGCTCCAAAAGTTTAGGACCAGAAAAAGTGCCAAAATTAGAAAACTTTTGAAATAGGAAATTGTGCTAGAAATTAGGAAATTAAAAGAAAATAGTGTTGGGGTCCAAGTGGAATAGGTGTGTGGCCACTAATATCCACATGAATCAGATGTAATTGCGCTGAGAGGCACTCTACAACACAATATAGGGTAGATGTGTAAGTGTAATGTAAGTATGTAAATAATTTAAATGTCGGCTCAATTCAAAATTTAAAAGAAAAGTTAAAAGTGATATTGAGCCCATTGGAATGAGTGTACGCATTTAAATGTTGGCTCAAGTAATAATAAAAATTTAATAGTAATATAAACCCGGAAGAGTGTAAAAATTTAAATATTGGCTCAATTAATAATAAAAAGCTAAAAGTAATAAAAATAATGAAACTCAATTTGTTATATTTTGATTTTGTTTTTATTAATAAAATTAAACATTGTTTTAGATAAAAGAAAATCATAATATACATATCACATTAAAAAATATAACATGTAAGTAGTAGCTATAAATTAAGATCCATTTTATGTTATAAATTAAAATAATGATTCCATAACCATATTTAAATTTAATTAACAAGCACATAAAAACATAATACTTATAATAAACTTACAATATGACAAAATTCTTAACGGTGGATATTATTAACTTGTGAATAGGCTTTGTTACAATACAATGGGCTAATATCATGGCTTATCAATATTCTTAACCACAGATACTCACCCTCATTTTACCATACAATACCATGGGAGTCAATACCACATGCCCAAAAACCATAACTTCTTTCATAAATAAGATATTTTATAAATATTTTATTTTAAATTAATTATATAACATTTTTTTAATTAAATCTAAAAGAAAAAAGGTTATAATTACTTTTATAATATATCTAAACCCTTTATCCTCACTAATACCTAAAATATTCCCATAGAAACTAAATCAAGGTTTTAATAAAATTAAAAATTAAAATAGGTTTATATATAAAGAAGTGAAATTTACATAATATAAATAATATTATTAAGAACTAGCCTAGATCCATCTTAACTAAGGATCCAATGACTAATAATAATTAAGGAAAGATAGTGCAAGATTCTTTTAAGATTTTAATTATTGTATTTTCTTTGACATGATTAATCCAAAATATAGGTTTAATATTTTACAACCAATTGTGTTTTTTCCATTTAAATACTTTCTTAAACACAATACAGTGGTATCAAATTTAAAAGGTGGGGGGGGTGGTGCGCCGAGAGAGAGGGAGATAGTGAAAGAGGTGTACGGAAGAGAGAGAGAGATGGAGTTGGAGGGGGGAGAGGGGGAGGAGAGAACAAAGACATAGAGAGATAGAGGTGGAGAAAGAGAGGGAGTGAAAAGGGAGATATGGAGAGAGAGAGGGAAAGAGGAGAGGAGAGAGATATGGAGAGAAGGGGAAGAGAGAGAGAGAGAGAGAGAGAGACATAGATGGAGGGGAGAGAGAGGAGAGAGGGAGGGGAGAGAGAGGAGAGAGGGAGGGAAATAGTGACAAAGATGGAGGGTAGAGAGAGAGAGAGAAAGAGAGTTAAGGAAAATTTTAAGGATGGAAATTTATTTTAAAGTTCAGAAACATTGACGAATCTTACTAATCCCTAATATGAAAACTATAAAATATTTGACTATACTTTTATAGAAATATTCAATTTCTAATTATTTTATATAGGCTCTATAAAATTTTGGCAATTTTTAAGGTAAATAAATTTATACTATATAATTTGGGCAAATTATTTCAAGAAAAAATGAAAATTTTTAAGTCATTTTTTTGGAAAAAGCATAGAAAATTAGCCCACGTGTGAATATTAGCCCCTAAAATTTTCCATGGAAAGAGTGATGGGAGGGGTAGAGACAGAGGGGGGTTAGAGAGAAAGGGAGACAGAGGAAGGAAGAGAGAGATAGGGAGAGAGAGAGAGAAGGAGAAATATGGAGTTGAAGGAGGGGAGAGAGGGAGGGAAGAAGAAATAAATAGAGGAAGAAATTCTTAGATAGAGAGGGAGTAAAAAGGGAGAGATGGAGAAAGAGTAAGGGAGAGAGGAGAGTGGGAGGAAAGAGAGATAGAGGGAGAAGGGAAAGATAGAAAGATAGAAGGGGAAGAGAGATTTAGGGAGAGGAAGAGGGAGGGAGAAAGGGATAGATATATGGAGAGAGTGCATGTATGTTTTGGGGCTGAGATAGAGAGACAAATAAGGAGAGATAGAGAGATGTAGATAAATAGTTGGAGGGGGATATAGGGAAGAAGAGATAGATATAGGGAGTGAGGGAGGGACTAAGAGATAGATATAGGGAGTGTGTGTGTGTGTGTGTTTGGGGAGGTGGAGTAGAGATATAAATAGGAAGAGACAGTGGTAGATATAGATATAGATGGTGTGGGGATAGAGAGGGAAAAAGAGAGAGACATAGAGAGGGAGGGATACACAGAGAAAGAGAGATATATGGGGGAGAGAGGGATCCATCTTAAGGCCGGATCTATAAATCTCTGAGAGGGACAAAATATCTCTAGGTGAAAATATTTCCTCAAGTTTTTAACTCAAAATAGAGGTTTGCACCTCGAGAAATTTCATCCCTCTCGGTGCTTAATAGATACGGTTTTAAGATGGATCTAGGTTGGTTCTAAAAATAGTGTTTGAAAATGGAATCTACAATATGGTTTGAGGAGTAATGGTATTACTAAGGGGATTTCATATTATAAATTTATATGAGTATTGGAAAGCATTATTAGTGATGGGTACTACAGTTCCATTGTTCTTGAGAGTGGATCCGAAGAAGGAAAATTTCCTACAATATCTAGAGAAAAGACTATGTTATGGCATCAAAGTTTGAGACATATCGAAGAGAAATGGTATGGTAGAAGGTATGTTTAATTGCCATCTCGACTTTAATTTATGTGAAAATTGTTTATATGGGAATTAGAATTTCTTAATATTCTCCTCTGGTGCTACGACGGAAGAGGGAATATTATAGTTAGTGCAGGGTGGTTTTTTGGACATGTATTGGTTCCATCATTGGGTAAATTTGTGTACTATGTCTCATTTATATATGACTTCTTGAGGAATACATGGATTTAACTCCTTGGGAATAAATATGAAGTTTTTTATAAATTCAAAGAGTTTAAGGCTCTTGTGGAAAATCAAATAGAGAAAAAAAATTAGGTGTTGAGGATAGATAATGGTAGATAATTCTATGGGAATGAGTTAAGACTTATATAAGTGTGGTATAGCAAGGAAGAACACTACTCTATACACACTTAAACAAAATGGTTTTGTAGAAAGGATCAATAAAAAATTGATGCAGAAAGCAAGGAACATGTGCAATGTTATCGAGTTAGGACGAAAATTCTAGGCAGAGACAATGGGCATTGTGTGTTACCTAGTAAACACATTACTCTCATCAACGTTGGATGACAAGACTCCACATGAGATATGGACTGGTAAAAAAATGGTCTTAAACATCTTAGGGTATTTGGATGAGATGCTTATGTACATGCTCCAAAGGAGAATAGGAGTAAGCTAGATAAGAAATTTGAAAAGTGTATCTTTATTGGATACAAAGATGGTTTAAAAGGTTATGAGTTTTTGAACCCAAAAACTAGTAAGGTAGTGTATAGTCGAGATATAGTAGATAAATCAAAGATATTCTCATATTGAAATTCCTACCAAGGGAGAAAGAAGAAAATAAGATAGAATTTGAGTTGAAGAATGGTGAGTCAAACTTTACAAAAGAACAAGTCCAATTAGAAGAAGAAAAACCACATACTTTCGTAATTAGGAGATTGGTTCTAGAAAGAAGGTAGCCAGAAAGGTACACTGCACCCAATTTCCATTGAAAATTTATTTTTTTATTATTAATTATGATTCTAGAACTATTTGGGAAGCTATGGATTCAGAAGATGGAAAACTCTAGAAAAGGGCCATGTTTGAAGAAATAGAAACCTTAGACAAAAAGGAGGCTTGGGATCTAGTGGAGTTTCTAGGTGGAATAAATCCCATTGGCAGCATGGGTGTTTAAGAAGAAGTTGAATGTAGAAGGAAAAGTGGAGAAACAGAGCCCAGTTAGTAGGAAAAGGTTATTCATAGGTAGAGGGAATTGACTTTTGTGAAATATTTTCTTTTATTGCCAATTTAACTTCTATTATATTTATGTTATTTATTGTTGTTGCTTTTGATTTTGAAGTAGAATAGATGGACATGAACACAACATTCCTAAATGGATATCTGGAAGAAGAAATCTACATGAATAAAATTGAAGAATTTGTGATAAAGGGAAATAAATAACTAGTGTGGAGGCTAAAAAGTTTACTATATGGGTTAAATAAATCACCAAGGATGTGGTATCAAAAATTTGATACTTATATATTGGGACTTGGATTCACAAGGAGAAAAGTGGGTCATTATGTGTATTTCAAATTAGTTAGTGGTCATGTTATTTATTTTATCTTATATGTGGATGATATGTTGACAAGGAAATCATCTAGGAAGTAAAAAACTAGTTGTCATCTAAATTTGACATAAAGGATCTTGGTGCTACCCATTTCATTTTGGGCATGAAAATTAAATGAGATTGGGAAAATAGAAAACTCGGGTTAATTCAGAGTAAATATGTCAATATAAATTGAAAATTTATAGTATGCAAGAATGTAAAATAGTAAAGGTGTTTATTCCTATAGGTGTAAATTTTTCTACAGATTAGTGTTCCAAGAAACAAGAAGAGAAAGAGGACATGTCTCGTGTTCCATATTCTAGTGCAGTTGAAAGTTTGATGTATGCACTGGTATTTACTAGATCAAGCATTTCACATGAAATGGGAGTATTGATCATGTATATGTCAAAATTGAGGAAGGAAAATTACATAGTAGTAAAGAGGTATTTTAGGTTTTTGTATGGAACTACCGGTTATGGATTGTGCCACCAAGGAAGACCAAGATTAGACAATGTTGAACATACATAGTATTGTTGTTACAGATTGGGTAAGAGATTTGGATCACAAAAGATATGCAAGTGGGAATGTACTTAACCTATTTGGAAGATCAAAACATTGGATGATCAAGAAACATCCTATAGCATCACTCTCAACTACATAAGTTAAATACATGGAAACGTCTTGTGTAAGCAAGAAAATAATATGCTTACAGAAATTATGTTCAAGTATTGGGTTGGTACGCTGGTTGTAAGGATAGATTGTGATAGTCATACTGCAATATTCCTAGAAAAGACCCTAGCTTATCATTCTAAGACACAACATATTTATGTTTAGTATCACTTTGTAAGAGGTATGATTGAATAAAAGAAGGTTTTATTGGTAAAGGTGAACACTTTGAAGAATGTTGCAAATTCATTAAACAAATTCATAAGCATTAAAAAATTCTCTAGGTGTAGAGAAACAATGGCATCACTACCTTATATTATTTATCATTTACTCTTGTAATTTCCTATATGCAAAGAAAAAATAAGTGAGATAATGTTGAGTATGTGTTATATTATTTGCATGAATAAACCCACGTGTGGAGTAGTCATAGAGGGGTGAAAAGCTCCCTTGTATGAAGGTTTAGGGGAAGATCCCCCCAAAACAAATGGTGGTTGTTTTCATCCATTTTCAACAGTTTTCAACATAGGGTTTTCACTTTTTACAGTTTTATGGCACATGGTGGTTCAACCTATGGTTTTGTAATTTTGGCTAAGGAACTATGGTCATGTTCTAATCCAAGATAAATGGATTGATGGCTCATGGATGCCATGGGACATACATGTTGTATTGTATTGATGGTTCATAGATGTCATGGGACATACATATTGTATTTTAATATTGTAAAGAAGAAATTTTGGTTTTCCTAGTTTGGGTATCCAAGCTAAAATATTTATGTTATTTTTTGTGTGTGTTTATTGTTGTATATTTTCCATTTTATTAAGAATCTATTTGTAGAAATTAGTTGTATATGTTTAAAACCTACATAAATGTTCATTATCTTTTATTTTGCTTCCTCATAATTTAACGGGCCATAATATAACAAGCCACTTTGATGTGAGAAAGGATTGATTTTTTACTCCTTTACTTCGTGTGGTGCCATACTTCTTGTACATATTTTCCTCATCATATTTTACCCATCACTTGCCAGGTCCCTAGAAACCATTAGTAACCTCCTCAAATTCCATCAAGAGGATCATGATTTAATGAATAGCTTGGATGGTGATGGGGTAAGGCTTGTCAATTTATAAATATCCCTAATGAACTTGAATGATAATAAATTTAACACACCTAGCTATTTCCCCTATGTTTCCGAAAGCAGGAACCTCCAATAAGTTCAATAAAGTGGATTATTTCAAGTCATGGAACTCTTCTCCCTACACCAGTTGCATTTTGCCACTAGCTAAGGTTACTTGTTTCTTGTATACAACAAGTTGTATATTTGGAATTAGGTAAACATCTACGAAATCATGGTCATTACTCAAAAAATCATTATTATTATGTATAAGCACTTATTTAACAAATTACCATTGAGATGATCCATCTTCATAGCTCTTGATTCTATAACCTTTAGAACTAGAAAAGTGTTCATCCAATGCATTTTCAATTACCTAAATTATTCAAGAACATGATGTCATACCAAAAAACCATAGCCCCTTTATTGAAGGTCTTATTAATCCCTGCCTTCAGCATCACAGCGACTATAGTGATTGTTCGACATCGACCCAATATTAATTTGGGTTTACCAACCAATGTATTTAATGTTTTAACCACTATTTAACAAAAATATTCTATCAAACGAAATTTATCCAAAGTTTCAGTTTGGACCTCTTAATTTTGGCATGAATGTAAGATTTTCATTATTTTTATTAAAACATAGGATAACTAGCATTGTATTGAGTCTAAAACGTTTTTGAACTTGAACTAATGCTAACTTTCAAGTTATCATTAGTATGAAACATTTAATGTGACATTTTTTGTATATACAAAATGATGAAAGTTAACTCTCAGGTGTCCACCTACGTCATCGCGTGCCACCTTAATACCTACCTCCCTGCATACCGCCTCAACATCTGTGTCCTCCACATGTCTTCACTTCATGTGGTAGCTTTCCTCTATAGTTGAGATGCCCATACTAGGATATCTGTTGGTAAACAAAATGGAGGCATTCACATGATATCACTCGCGAACGTCATAACCATTCCACTACATTTGAGACACCCAAAATAGGAGAGATGCTAGTAAATGATATAGATGCCCATACTAGGATACTTGTTGGTAAATGAGACAGAGACAACCTGCGCAATTTGTTCATGTTCAACAGTACTAGCTATAGAGATAGCTTGCATAATTGTTAAGTATCATATGCACAATTTTTTTACGTTCAATAGTACTAGTTGCAGAGACAACTTGCACAATTGTTAGGTATTTAATTTTTTCACATTTACAATTATACCTCTATGTAAATCTGCATTTTTAGTAATTTCTACTTCTATGCAAATTTGCATTTTTATAAATAAAAAACTTTTGAAGCTTTCATGATAGGGTTACTTGCGTAACCAACTACTGTAGACCTCCCATCCCATGATATACAAAACAACATATTGTAGACTTAGCATAGAAAATACAAACAAAAAAGGTGAATTGAAAGCTTGCAAATTTACAAAATGAACTTTACTTGCAAGAAAAGAACAATTCAAGAGGTAGTTGGAAGTACACATTGAGTTAATTCAATGGCAGGGGTTTGAACATGCTACCTATAAAAAATGGTATGTTTCCTTCAAGGCAGGCGAAACTTCCTAGCATACACTTGAGATCCCACAAATGCTAACCAGCCACCTACTTGCTAGTTGAAAGACTAGCTAGCCATTCACATAGGTCGACAACTCAATAGATTGGTTACATTATTAGAATTTCCCTTTTTGTATTTCTTTTATAACCAAATGGAATTGTTGTATATGTGAATCCCACTTAATATGGTGTTGTTCTTTAATTTTGGACTGAGAATAGGGACAAACCAAAAGAAAGGGATTTACAGTAGTGTGTAAAATTATATCTTGTTGCTTGATAGGATTCAATCCCTAAAATATCATTTTATTAATCAGAAAATGGGTTTGGTCATGTTTCAAATCCAGTTGCACCATAACTTTGTAGAATTGGATAGTAGATAGCAGCAACAAGCATGATTTACCCAAAAAAACTTTATTACAATAAATGAACTCAAGAGAAAGAGATTTAACATTGATAAGCACGAATAAAGTAAACTTACTTCCAAATATTATTTCAATTTCATTATCATGTGTTGATTGATCTAATGCAAATACAACAAATTTCAAAGGATTTGGGTAATAATGGGTTATTGTATGAAATAAAGATATTATACTAAGCCTCATCACTTGGATAAAATATTGGGTTGAGTCCCAGGTACTCTCTCTCAGGTGGATTTGGAAACTTAATTGTTGAAGGCACAGTACAAAATACAACCCATTGAATTGTTAGTTTCTCTCGATGTCCATTGATTTAATTGTATAAATTGTGAACTCAACTTCAGAGTCTTGGGTTTGTGTCCTAGGTACTTTCTGTCAGATATAAAATACAACCCACCAAATGAGGATAGTCAAGCTTATCAAGTGCTACATGCCCATCATTAGACTCTATTTTCTAACATTTTGCAATTTTATTCCTTGTAGATCTGTGGATACATGGAAATGATTGCAGTGTCCAAGACAGTCGATGAAATTTTCATGGAGAGTATCAATGTTAGTGCATTGATTACATGCCAGTGTGTTCAAAAATGTTTATAGGTAAAAATTACACTATTTCTAAGAATTATGTTTTTATAATGAGAAATTAAATTTTACTTTAACCTTGTCATTTATAATGTGAATGGATCCTTAGTTAATTAAATATTTTAAAAATCGTCATCATCATTAGTTGATTAAATTATTTATGTTAACAATGATTTTTTCTAATATACTTACCTCTTAATTTGATGAATTGTCCCTTTCTTTTGTGCAGGTTAAAGATTGGAACCAGTTCACTATAGAATGACCAACAATGTTGCATTAATCAAGTGTTGTAGCTATGCCAGAGGATCCAAGAGAGCCATTAGTGGATGGGTATCCCAATTTATGTGACTGCATCTCCAGGGAAATTTCATAGAATCCAAATATCGCATTGTAGACTTCGCATAGAAAAGACAAACAAAAAAGGTAAATTGAAAGCTTGCGGATTTACAACAAAGAACAAATGGAGAGGTAGTTGGATGTAAGCATTGATCTAATTTAATGGCGAAAGTTTCAACATGCTATCTGTAACAAATTGGTTTATTTCCTCCCTTCAAAGCTGGTGCAATTGTTGTTTGGTTTTTTTTGTAGCCATGAGGTACCAAAAGACACATTCTTAGCAATTGGTTTTTCCCTGCAAAGAAATCACAGATCAAATTGGTTGTTGTTAGTGGAAAAATAGGAGAACCAAAGCATTGCAAATGGTAATAAACAATGCATACATAGCGTAAACTAAAAACCAAAAACAAAACACATAAATAATGCTTAATGAAAAAAACAAGTCAATAATATATGGAAAAAGGCTCTCTTTATTGACTATTGAAAGTAGAATATGAATGCAATAGATGGATACTAAACACTCGGAGAGAATTCTTTTAGCAATGGTGCTCAAAATTCCTCAACAAGGAGGTTCCTTTCCACTGCCTTTTCAAGCTTATCCTCTCTCTCAAAGTAGTATCAAGTTTCTCTCAATGGTGAAATCCTCTCCTCACTAGAATGATGGATTGCTAAGAAGCAACTCTTCCAACACAATAGTTCTCTACTTCTTATTAACAATGAGTTGTAGGATTGTTTGAGAACAATTTTGCCAACATAACAATACCTTGTATTTGATCCTCCATATTTACATATAATTTTGAATCCCCCTTACCTCTCTTGATCCATCAATGAGAAACTTACCCATGAGTATGACAAGGGTATCCCTTTGGGGGCTTCATGTTGATCTTCATCTTCCAAGTGTGTAAAGTGGTCTCGAATTGTTGATTCACATTTTTCTTATATTGCGCAGTTGTCAATTTTGGCCCTTAGATAGGTCGTGCAGCTCAATTTTACATATTATACATTTGGATAATTTAAATTTTTTAATTGTCATGATGTCTTCATCTGGAAAATATTTACCTGCATGCTCTACTGGACAACTTTGAGTTCCATTTGAACTATACAAATGTGTGTATGATTTTCCAGTGTTAACAATTCCCCCCTGATGTATGAGGTTAGGAGTAGACATATAGTTGAAATACAATACTTTTTTTTTTTTATTGAGAGCCTAATCAACTTCTTGAGAGAGAATAACTTGGTGTAGAGATGAGTCCATGCTCTAAAAAAAGTTTCTATATGAGGCGGGCATGTCCCATGCTCGTTATGATGACTAGTGACTAAGTATTACAATCATATAGGAAATGCTCATTATGATGACTACTGACTAAGTATTACAATCATATAGGAAATATTCTTATAAAGTCAATGTTGAAGTGGATGACATTCTGATGGTTGTTGAGAATTGCTTACACCCTCAAGGGCACTTTTGAAAAATATACTGAATGAGGTAACCCCATGCATCAAAAATGTGAATTATTGTTGAGTGAGGTTCTCATGGGTGCATGGCTCTTCAACTGTGGGTACCTCCCATGCATCAAAATGTGAGCACTGCTAAAATAGGTGCTAAGTGATGTATGGGTCTTCGACTAAATGAGAGAACTGCAAAGGTCACAAAGTATGATACCTCCCTTACATGAAGGCTTATGTTGGTGTTGAATTTTAGGGGGACCAGTGACGTTAATGGGTGACAGTGATTCCCACTATGCCACTCGATAATGTCCCTTAAGAGAGGGGAGCATCCAAGGTACTGCCACGACCTTGGAAAATGTGCGTTGAAGTTGACAAGAAAGAGGCATCAACTGCCTGAAATGTTTATTTGAGGAATCATGTTGTAGAAAGATTATTGTAATATGATGGGTCAATAAGGCATGATAATAAAAGTGGAAGGTATGAATGGATACGGTTAACTTCTCGAGGTTGGAGTTGTAATGCGAGTGATGACAGTCAAACAATTCGTCTGGGGGAAATCCCTGGAGTCGGTAGGACATCTAGGGTAGGGGTGAGTGTGTTTTGACTATCATGATGAATGATCAATGGATGAGGTGGTGCTTAGTGAGATCCAACCAGGGGCGACTTGGGAATATCATCAGGTATAAGACATGAAAACATGGGTGGGAACCATTTTCCTAAAAAAAAATTGTACACTTCCCAAAAGAATGTAAATTTTGTTTGGGATGTACAAACGCGAATATGGGTGCCCCATGAAAATGTTGACTTGCATCATGATGAAGGCACAGTGTTTTGTGTGGAGGGAGATGGCCCCATTAGTTGGTATTGGTGTGGGGTTGATGAGGCAGATGAAGTGATGAAAATGGGCTATGAGAATTGAGGGATGATAGGAAGAATGTAAAACATAGTAGTGCATTCGACTTGATCCATTGAAAAATAAATGGGGTGGCCCAAGAGTGGGGTTGGTAAGCAATACATGAAGAAGATGAGAATGAGGTTAATATTCAAGGAATGAAAGTGAAATGGCTCTTGGGCTTGAGTATATGGTCATGGATCCAATGGTGTGAGGGGTTTACAACATGGGGTGGTCCATGAATGGGAAAGTTATATCGACCGACATGGACACTTACCATGTGCAAGGGGAGAGATTGGTAAACATGGTCGAGATTATGGATCCTATGGTGCATTTTGGAGAAATGATGCCAGGATATGCAAAGCTTTGAAGGAAGCCTATCATGCTAGGTGGAGAATGATACCTTCACTATCAATGGCCACTAATAAACTGAATCTGATAGAAAGTTGTTGAAGTATCTGCGACTTCGACAACCAATACCCTAAATGAAAATGACTTGACAAAAACATATAGAAGTGGAAATGTGTTGAACAAGATGGGTAGAAGAACATCAGAAGGTGCACTTGGAATGGTACTCTAAGCATGCATCAGGCCTAAAAAGGTTGGTGGAGCTCAAGTCTTTTGAGCGTATTTTTGGCACTGCTCACATAGTTTGATTGCTTGGATGCAATAACAGAATAGGGTAGGCCATAAATAACAGGCACAGAGAATTTTTTGAGCGGTGTCCATCCCTGATAAGTGGCCATCGCAGGCTCCACTGTGGCCATCATTTAATACCTACTCATCTTGTTCAAGAGTAAGGCATCGGTGAAGGATGGTGTCAATGCCTTGATGATAAAGGGTGTATCCCGTAAGGAGGTAGTGGGGGGGCCTTGTGGCGAATGTATATTTGATCGTCATGAGTAAGATGAGGTTTGAACTTTTGAGTCCATAAAAAGAGGAGGATGTCACCGTACTAAGGGTCATCTGTTGATACAAAGAACATGTGTTCATCAGGGAAGGCATCATTAACAGGGGACCCTTGGTCTCTAAGGGGAGATCAGTGATGAACTCAACAAGGATAAGTGCCTTCTTGCTTTTAGGGGAACCAAATTTTAGGTCAAATTCTTACAAAATAACTACCCATCCGGCGTATCTGTGGTTCATCATACAACGAGTGAGAAAGTATCGCATGGGAGTGATATTTTCTATTATGGTAGTGGTCCGTAGGATGCTGTAATGCCAAAGCTTTTTTACAGAGTGTACAAGGGCTAAGGTAGTTTTTTCGGCTAACTCATACTGCAAGGCAAAGCCCAGAGAGGTTCTTGTTGATGTAATAGATTATGTGCTCTCTATTATCAGGTCCTTCTTGAAATAATACCTCAGCAATGGCAACGTCATATGTTGATAGGTAAAGAGTGTAATCCTCATTGTGGCCAGGAGGACTAATCAATGGAGCTTGAGATAATGCATATTTTAGGGCTTCAAATTATTTTTGTGCCTATTTATCCTAGTGGAAAGGAATGTCCTAACGAAGGAGGCATAAGAAGCCATATGCACAAGTGATGTAGTCAGGTACAAAGCGGTGTAAGAAGTTTTCCTTACCTTGCAAGCTTTGTAACTGCTTTAAAATTTTTGGAGGGGCTACTTCCTGGATGGCCTGGACTTTGAGAGGGTCGACTCTAATACCTTGTTGGGAAACAATGAATACTAGTAGTCTTCCTACATTGACGCAGAAGATGCACTTGAGAGGATTCAAGCGTAGTTTGTATTGTCAGAATCTCTGAAATATGAGGCGAAGGTCCTCCAAATGATCGACGTACTTTTTGGATCATACAGTAACATCATCCAAATAAGCGAGGATGAGGTGAGCTAGATCATGGAAGATATAATTCATGGCCCACTCAAAAGTGGTTCCAGCATTTTTAAGACCAAAGGACCTAACTCGGTATGAAAATCTGCCCCATGGGGTTGTGAAGGTAGTTTTATACTGATATGTATGGCGAATATGAATTTGATTATACGCAGAAAACCCGCCCATGAAGGATAGGGCCTCATGACTAGCACAATCATTAATCACTTCGTCAGTGAATGGTGTAGGGTAATTGTCCTTGGGATAACCTTTGTTAAAATCTAGAAACTTAGTAAAAACGTGTGCCCTGCTTTTTCATGACGAGTACAGGATTAAAAACCCAAGAGGTGTAAGTGATTGGATAGATGAAACCAGTTTTTGGTAGTTTATCAATTTCCTACTTGATCTCTTAGGCTTTATAAGGGTGGAGCTGATGTTTTTTTTACCAAACAGGGTGAGCATCAGGCTATGTGTCAATATGGTGCTCCACGATGGTGGGATTGATGCTTGGCATCTCATAATAGGTCCATGCGAAGATATCCCTATATTCTTGAAATTGGTATTTGTATGAGGTTACCTCATTTGGGGAGCATGTTTCCCCCAATGAGATTTCGTCGACAGTGCCAGGTTTGATTGAAATATCGACCTCAGTGGTAGTTAAGATATTAGACATGTTCACTTCCTCAAATGTGTCTAGTGCAGGGATGCTATTTTTAAACCAGTCTACCTATCCTAATGGCAGTAAATCCTTTGAAAATATGGTGCAAACATCATGTGTCGGTGCATCGAGAGGCACAAAGGCTTTTTCAAGTAGGGAGAAAGAGCAGTGATGCATGGCATCCCAAGGAAACTCGGGCTCCATCATGGCCTCTAGAATATATTTGTCTAAGTAGAAAATATTATCTACTATTGAATGGGGTAGTATGAGGTCATGAGGGAGGAGGTATATCTTTTCTATGTTGAAAGATGAGCAAGATAATGATTCAGTGGTCAATTTTGTAGAACCTAGTGAAGTTGACAATGTATAGATGGGATGGGTTTACATAGACGGTGGTGGTACCACCGTTGTGGTGGGTTTAGCAATCTCGAAACTAAAAAATTATGAGAAGACAACACGAATCACGGTTCCTATGGAAGAGGAAATGAATAGTATGTGATGTTGTGTGTCGTTAGCATTAGATGGTGGTAGAATTTCCATAATGGAAAATTGATGGTGAGTGGGAGCAAGTTCCTGTGATGCCATTGGTGTCCTAGGAGTCAATTTATCTTCCTCTATGTGATGTTGGTGCTGAATTTTAAGCTTTCTAAGTGTTTGTAACATAGGACATGTCTCAGAACTATGAGAATTACTAGTGAAAATACTACACATAAAACTAGTGCTAACAGAATAAATGGTGTGGGTGTCAATATCGTCCATAGTGTTAGATGATAATGCCTGGTTGGTGTCATGAGGTGGGGCATTCCTCGGTGTTGGAAGCCTCGGGATATTAGCATCAGAATGATGTGTGTCCCCAATGTGAGGTTGCCTCAATGCTACTCTCGCTACTCGAAAATGTGGAAGGTATTGTCTACATATGGTGTGCTTGATAGAAGATGTGACATTGATGGCATGAGCGTCTACCGCAGTTAGGTCACAGAATATGTACCAATAAGCAAAAGACGGCTCGAATATTTCCCAATTCCCAGGATTGATTTACTAGGTGGTCTATCACATTGGGCGCATGTGTGGGGTGATTTTTACAATGTGGTCGAAGGTTGTTTTGTCTTTCTTCTAGATCCTGACCGATGGTGGTGGGGGTTGACACATTGATAGGTTCCTAAATTTTTCTAAGGCAATGTTTTATCCTCGAATACGCACAAGATTGACCTAGATCCATCATTCCCCACTGGTGTGGTGTTATCTGGGGATTGGGTACTTGGTTCGACTAAATCTAAGTTCTTAGTGATGAATCGACCTATGAAATCCAATGTTTCGTGGAATCGGTGAAGGTGTGGGAAACACTTAGTATAATGGTTTCCTGCACAAATGTGGCAATTATGACACCTATGTCTAGGTTCGTTGCTTGAGTTGATGTGTAAGGTAGGTTAATAACTCCTAAATTCCAGTAACTCAGGACATTGGTTTATGAAATGGTCTAGTTTGTCACATAAAGCGCACACGGAGGTATGTTTGGGTGTCACCGTTTCTGGTTGTCTCCATGTAAGGTGGGAGGTTGAGTGACTACAAAAGGGATATGAGCATGAAGCTTCTTCCCTCGTGATGTAAAAAATAGTTTTAGATCCATCATATTCCATTGGTGTGGCTAGTAGTGGTGGGGTCATGGTATTGGCTTGGGCAAGTGCACCTAAATCATCTCTATATCAAGAGATTTTGGGGAAATGATGAGTGTAGTGTTTGTATTATGCGCATATGGCACATGCATTATTGGCGCGTAATTCCTTATTAGGCGCAGGTGTGGTATTTTCTCCAGTAAGGGGAGGAGGGTTCACTGGCACTTTTGGGGCATGCAGAAGAGATTTAACTCGTCTAACTTGAGGCACATATTGGTATGGTTACCAACTACTTCACACACAGCACAGGGCAGAGGTACCCTATAGGAGGAAACATTTGAAGCTTCCACCTTCTCTCCTTTTTACTTATACATTTTTCTGGCACTAGATGGTGTTAGGGCATGCATTTCTTGTTATGGGGTGTTGTCCTGAGGAGGGGCTATAGGAAAGACGCATATCGATGTGATATCTGAGTTTTATGACATGGCCTAAGGGGCCAGATACCATACTAGTATCACCAGAACCATATTGGGAAATGTGAGTGTTGTAATGACTTGGTGCAAGACAAAACCAGGTGGAGGGAATAAGAAGGGTGCTTGGGTGATAGCATATGGTAAGACTAAAGGATCAGCAATTGCATTGGTTTTGGTATCTAGAATTGGTTCCTAACATTGATGGGTGTTTGATGAACTCATCATGCACACTAGGGCTCCTGTGGCTGAAGGAGTATCCTCTATCACATGTGGGTCTTCTAGGTATGTCTCGAGAAGTGTTGATGGTTTAAATTATCTAGGTCCAAATTTAGTATAGGTTGTGATCAACTCGGGAGAAGATCCGACAAAATGTAGCACACTGTCAGGGGCAGTTAATGTCTTCTTCTCATATATGTGAGTTGATCAATTGTAATAATTTTCTCGTCGTGAGGTAACATCATTACTCTAAATACGAAGGATGTCATTGCTTTCATCTCATACATGCAAATTTGGCCAATAAGGATATTGTAATCCAACTATGCATCCAGGACTTCTATGTCAATGAGTATCGTTTTAAGGCAAGTTGTACTGGGATACCTTGGTATAGGCCTACAGGAGCGAAAGGGCACCCTTCATATGCTCTGAGAGTGATGTCAGATGGTTTGAGTTCGGGAGATCCAAGTTTTTTCCAAATTATTTTGGACATGATACATGTGGATGATCCCTTATCGATTGTGCAACAGTGAATGGTGATATTTTATACTAAGACCAGAATTTGAAAAGCAATGGCTAATGGCAAAAGTGGGGTAGCTTAATCCAAGTCAAAGACCATTAAGCGAGAATCGGCAGGGTCAATTTCTCCTAATGAAAAAAGTAAGGCTTTTCGTTGGGCTGGGCATGATTGCAAAACTTCCAATGCTAAAATAGATGAAGGAGTTTGGGCTAAGTCATCAACTATGTTATATCTGTGAGTAGCCTTTGAGTTGTCTAATTTGTTGTAAAGGTCCTTTAACCATCTTTGGGATGGGCTCTATGGTGTGTCGAGGGATTGTCAAAGGTGTTGTATATGTTGCAGTAGTCGAGGTGGAATTTTTGGTTTATGGTAGATTTTTGTATTCTTAGTTGCGCGTCTACACGAGAACTTCTTCACCTGCCATGTAAATGTCATGGTTTGAGGTACTTTGGGAACTTCCTCCAAGAGGATTTTTATAGTGTTGTTGGGAGGGTTGGGTATTTACCACTCCTTGATGGGGGGAGGGATATTTCATTACTGCAGTTTTTTGGTCCCCCCCCCCCCACTTTCCCCCTGCTGTCTTCCATCCTCTTCAACTCAAGGAGTTGTGGGCAATGATGGGTATAATGATTGTATTCCCCAAAAATGGCACAAGAATGAATCGTTTGTAGACTCGAGTTCATGTTTTTCCTTGGTGGGTTTTTATTGGTTTGTCCCTGATTTGGGTTTCTGTTGGGGTTGCCCCCAACTAGTTCCTATTGGGGTTGTTGTTGATTGTGCCCCACCCCCCATGGAAGCTCAACCTTGGGCTTGTTCTTTCCCTTTTTCTTAGCAGCGTTGGGGGGATTAGCCATGTTTATTTGTTCAAATGATTTTTTTTGTTGAGGGAGAGAGGTTATACAAAATTAACGTCTACATTATTTTGTGTTGGTGGGTTATTTTGTTGAGGTGGGGGATAAGGGAAATATTGGTTCCCTTGTCCTTGGTTAGCATATGTGCTTTGGAAAGTGGAAACATATTCTGTGGTCCTAGGAGAATATGTGTTTCCATATGGAGGAGGATTTAGCTCCCTTGTGTAGGGGGATATTGGCTACCATGTGAGGGTATGGGACAACCTGCATAGCCGGGTTTTGCATCTGGGTAGGTTGGTTGGGGTAATATCCTATGTTTTGAGGTGGGGGTGTTGCATGTGTGGTACCATATGTTTGGCCAGTATATGTATTTCTAGAGTAATGGAAGGTGTTTCCTTGTTTATTTTGGGTTATGGTTCCAATTAATCCATTTGCAGCATTGGATGCGCCTAGTAACTGATATTTAAAGGTTTGTGGGTGAGGTGCATCTGGAAGCACATGGTAGAGGTATCAAAATTGTGTGTATATGAGCTCTAATTGTTGAGCTTTGGCGATGGCTTCTTCTTCATTTTATGGAGAGAAAATTTCTATATCTTTTGATATTTCTGACATGAGAGATCTCAGAAATAGGTCTAGGAGGAGTTTGGCCTATAGATTAGATTTGCACAAACTATAGATTTTATGCCACTCATGGATATGTCTGATATGTGCATAGCAGATGTTTGTGAAATGGGTTAAGAGTTTCGGTCCCTAGTCTTGGTGGACCGAGAGTTAGAAGAAAGTAAGGAATGATATGGCTAGGGAACTAAAGTTCCCATGTGACCCAAAAGGTTGGTTTATATACCATTTTTCTACAGGCCTTGTAAGGGTGCGTTGAAACAGTCGTAGACGAATAGTATATTTTGTAATACTATTGGATGAGAACTAGAGGTGAAAGGCCATGACATGGTTTTCTGGGTCTTCACCTTATTTCCCTTCAAATTTTGGAATGTCTGAAGGAAGCTTGGTGGGCATGGGTGGCCAATTCTGCCCATTTGAAACAGGATCATTAGTTAGCTTGCTTAAATTGAGAAGATTTAAGGAATCTAAAAACAAGACTTGCAAGTTGTCCGCCATCGCGAATCGATTTTTGAACAACTATATTTAAAGGGGTTCCCTGGTGAGAATGGTTACCTTGGTGAGAACCATGTGGACTCCTAGGAGGGAGTTGTGTGGGCTCCCCTAAGGGATAGCATTGTAGAAAATCTGATGGTAGGTTAAATCAATAATGCAATCTAAATCAAAGCAGAATACTATAACCTACTTCTGCTATCAATTTGCGGAAGCTTAAATATCGAGTTGAACAATATAACTAGAAGAAGAAGAAACAATGCACAATACACATGAAAATACTTTGGAGAAAGCCTCAACTAAAAACCCCACTATCTGTATTATCATACAAGGTGGAAATACATAGGAAGTATACAAAGCCTTAACTCTCAAAGCTAGTCAGCTCTCAGTACAATCCTCACAATTTCTCACAGGAAATCTTCGCTTCTCTTTAGCCTTCCTCTCTGCCCTCCAAGCTCCTATTTCCTCACGATGTTCCTTATGGATGATTCTCCTATTACCAAGTGGAAAACCAATTTACCAAGTGGATGATAACCTTCCAAAACTACGCAATCCTCAAGGATTAAATCCTTGACTGCATGCATGAGTTTTCTCTTTGAGAAAACGCATGCAACTGATAGTACAATATCCTTGACTTTAATATCAACTGGGTCTTTCTCAAAATAGACATTCATGAGTTTCTGATGAGGGAATCTTCAGTTAATTGTAGCACTAGTTGAGTGCATGCATCAACTGACTATTAACTCACCATTAGTTCCTCAAATAGTTTGGAGCTAATTTAATTGGACTTAACTCAATAAACTGAGTTAAATAATTACAACTCAAATATAACTCAATCTTATCTCCTTAATTTAATGGATAACTCTTGCATGACCTCAGAAAGACTTCTAACTTGAATTTCTCCAACTAATTAATTTAAAATAAATAAATTAATTATTTCCAAGTAGTTGTTAATACTAAATTCGACTTTAATTCACGGACAAATTGAATTGGAATATTCTTGTTTCCCTATTTCAACACTCCCTCTCAATAAGAAAGGGATTATCTACCACCCCAATCCTATCTCTATGGAACCTGAATTTACACTTTGACAATGCCTTTGTCAAAATGTCAACATCTTGCTCCTCTGTCGAAATATATTGCAGCAACATGATCCTCCTCACTACATAGTCTCTGAGATTATGATACCAGGTGGCGATGTGCTTGGACCTATCATGAAATACTGGATTCTTAGAGAGTTTGATACAACTCCGATTATCACAATAGATCAGAGTTGGATCCATCCTCTTATCAAACAAACCAACTAGGGTTTTCCGCATCCATATGACCTCACATGTTGCCTGACTTGTAGCTGTGTATTCTGCCTCTACCGAGCTGAGTGCAACCAACCTTTGTTTCCTGTTGTACTAAGAAACTGATTTTGACCCAAGGTTGAAAATACCTCCTGATGTGCTCTTCCAATCTAATGGACTCCCTGCCCAATATACATCAGTGAATCTTTATAGCTTCACTCCCTCTATCTGTTTGTACCATAATCCATACTGAGATGTGCCTTTGAGGTATCTCAATAAATGCTTTGCCACCTTCCAAAACATCTTGGTAGGATGAACCATCGCTTGACTCAGTTGTTTCACCGCATAGCACAAATTTGGTCATGTGTTTACTAAGTACATTAGTGAACCCACAAGCTTCCTTGTTACAGTAGCTTCCACTACTTCCCTTGAAGTAGCATCCTCCTTCCTCCAATTACCAGCTAGAGGAGTCTTCATGAGCTTGCACTTCTCCATGTGGAATCTCCTGAGTATCTCGTTGGCATACTTGCCCTGAGACACAAACAACTCCCCATCCTTCTACCACACTTCCATGCCAAGGAAGTAATGCATGAGACCCATGTCTTTCATCTCGAATTCTCTTGCAAGGTCCTCCTTTCAAGACACGATCAACTGATCATCACCAGTCAATATGAGATCATCAACATAAAGTACGATGATCAACAACTTACCTTTCACCTCGATGTGGTACAGGTTCGCATCCGCTTCACTCTTTATGAAGCCCAATCCAGTGAAGTAGTTTTCTATCCTGGTGTACCAAGCACAAAGTTCTTGCTTCAGCCCATACAACGCTCTCTTGAGTTGGTACACATGTGACTCATGTTTGAAGGTCTCAAAACCTTCTGGTTGCTCTATGTACACCTCTTCCTCAATCTGGCCATTGAGGAATGCAATCTTCACATCCATTTGATGGATATTCCAACCCATCTGTGCTGATAGTGCCAACATAGATCTGATAGATGAGTACCTTGCGGCAGGAGCAAAAGTCTTATCATAGTCAATCCCCTTGATCTGTGAAAAGCCACAGGCAACAAATCTTGCCTTATGCTTCTCCACACTACCATCAACATCTTGCTTTACCTTGTAATTCCAATGGGAACTCACAACTGACTTGTTCTCCAGTCTCAGAACCACGTCCCAAACATTGTTACGAACTATGGAGTCATACTTCTCCACTAGAGCATCAACCCAAATCAGTTGTTGCACTACTTCCTTAAAGGAAGATGGCTTGGTCTCAACACATTCCCCAGCAAGGGCCATGTATCCAGTGTACCTCTTAGGTGACCTCAAGGGGGATTCACTTAGTGAACCTCTAGCATATCACGTGTGTTCCTGGAATATTAAGCAATACCCTTACTTTGACTACATATTGGAAAATCCCTCTAAAAATCACATTATTTAACCCCCTACCAATATGAACCCAATACAACTTCCCAATTTAAAAAACCCCTACTTTCAATAGATATTGTAGGTATCCAATTTTTCATTAACATTTTTTATACCCCTTTATATTTTTTCATTAATTTTAAGCTCCATTTTTTATATTAGTTAATATAAAAACCCTTTACCCCCTATATATCCCCCAATATATTATTTCATTTTTTCCTCAATATATATCCCCCAATATGAACTCACGTGGTATGATATTGCTCCCCCAGTGAAGCCCCCATGGGTGACCTCCTCTATCTGCGCTGAGAAGATGGTGCTTCCACATTCTCTCTTGCATCCTCCAATAATCTGTCAGCTTCTCTTGTGCACTTCCGTTCATCTCCGAAAGACTCTGCCTGAGTGGATGTCTCCACTCCTGGAACCTCTGCATGCGGTTGCTTCGTATCAGTCTGAGGATCCTCCTCCTCAAGAACCAACAGTTCCTCCACAACTTGTAGTTGGAGCTCCCTCTCAAGGGAAACTCGCATGGCCTTCTGATCATCAAACTTGAGATCTCTACGAACCATTGTCCTCCGACTGGTAGGCAAGTACACCCGATAGTTGTGAGGTGTATCAGTGTACCCCACAAATATCCCCAAACCTGTTTTCGGCTCAAGCTTCTTTTGTGCATCCTTTGTCACATGGACATATACCGATGAGCCAAAGATCCTGAAGTGACCCACATCTGGTCTCTTATCGGAGAAGGTTTCCTCTAGTGTCTTCATCCCAAGTATGCGATGTGGGCTTCTATTCTGCAAACAGATCGTTGTGTTGCATGCCTCAGCCCACAAATGAAGTGGTGGGCCTTGGTCATGCAGCATTTACCACGCTGCCCCTACAATAGTTTTGTTCTTCCTCTCGGCCACCCTATTCTCCTGTGAGTTATGAGGTGTCGTCAACTCTTGTTTAATTCCTTCCACTGCACAGAAGTCCTTAAACTCTTAAGAGACATATTCTCCACCATTGTCACTTCTCAAGGCCTTGATCTTCTTCCCTGACTCTCTCTCGACCAAAGCTTTGAACTCACAAAACTTTGTGAAAGTTTGGTCCTTCTTCTGCATGAAATAAATCTAGCACTTACCAGAATAGTCATCAATGAAAATCACATAATACCTTTGCTTCATTGTGGATTTCGTCAAGAATGGTCCACACACATCAGTATGAACTCACTCTAAGATAGCCTCTGCTCGACTGTCTCGATCATGAAAGGAAGACATGGTGTACTTTCCCAAGGTACAACATTTGCATGTGTCATCTTGCTCAAGTTTACCTTTGGGAAGTCCGGTAGATATCTGCAACATTATCTTCAAAGCCCCATGATGCAAATGGCCCAACTGCCTGTGCCACTACTCGCCAATGTCTTGGCTTTGCACCAATTCTACTTTCGTACTCAATGTTGCACAATCATCTACCTCTAGTTTATAGAGATTCTTCACCTGAATCCCTATCCTCTTGGCCTAACCCATGGCTATGTGTCTTAGGAATGCCTTTCCTTTATTGAAGACAACATCACAGCCTTTGTCCTCCAACATCACGACTGATACCAAGTTCTTCTTCATTCCAGGCACATACTTCACATCTATCAAGGTGAGAGGAGCTCCATGCTCTCTATGAAAAGAAACCGTGCCCACTCCTGAAACACTTATCTTCTGTCGTCACCCATCTCTATGTGCATCTTGAGGTCTTTCTCCTCCAAGGCACTAAATAATTTTTTATCACTAGTCATGTGGAATGAGGCTCCACTGTTAAGATACCAAACACAACCCATCATCGATGACACCATGCATGTGATGAGGGTAAAGTCCATTTTGAACTGAGAGGCTAATGCCTCACCTTCCGATCCTTCCGAGGATCCCTTCTTGGACTTCTTCGATGGGAAATTAGTTGCATAATGTCCCATCTCGTGAAAATTAAAGCATCTCACTTTAGACATGTCACCATTCTTCCCTCCATGAGAAGAATTCGATTTGGAATGGAAATCCTTCTGCTTCCCTTTCCTTGCCGTACTCGCTAAGGCCAGATTTTCTTCATCATCATTCTTGGATGAAGAACCATCTCTGGTACTCCTCCTAATCTCCTCCTGCATAAGATCTGACCACAATCGTTCCCAATCCAGCAGTTTCTCCCTTCCATTCATAGAGTCCTGGTAGTTATTCCAACTCTTTGGAAGGCCAAGGAGAGTGAGGCTCACCATATCATCATCGGCAGTAGTTATTCCCACACTGCCAAGCTCATCTCTGCATGTGGTGAGCTTGTTCAGATATGTGGAAATGGTATTGCCCTTCTCCATCTTGATTCTTCGAAGCTTATCCTTGAGCGCTAATTTCCTCTGGTCGCTACTGTTCTGGTAGAGGTCTTTCAATGTCTTCCACATTGAAAATGGAGTATCCTTCCAATGGAGACTCGAGACAATATGGTCTCGAACTCCCTCAAGGATGATCCATCTCGCCTTTGCCACACACTTCTTCCACTCATCCAACTCTTGTGCATTAGTTGAAGCTGGCTTTGGGATTTCTTGATCAATGAATTCCTTTCAGCCATTGTCTTCTAATACAACCTCCATTCTATCTTTCCATGCTATGTAATTTGAGCTACCTTCCAAGGCATACTCGAGCCTCAAGCCATAGAATGCCATTGGCCAACCTTGAAGTATGATATGAATTCGATTTTCACCTACAACCCCGAACTTCAAACTTCGGATTCTCTTCTCAGTATATTATTCACAGCTCCGATACCATGTAGAAAATTTCTACAAATCCAGCTCTGATACCATGTAGAAAATTTGATGGTAGGTTAACTCGATAATGCAATATAATTCAAAGCAGAATACTATAACCTACTTCTACTATCAATTTGCAGAAGCTTAAATATCGAGATGAAAAATATAATAAAAGAACAAACAATGCACAATACACATGAAAATACTTTGGGAAAAGCCTCAGTTAAAAACCCCACTATCTGTATACAAAGCCTTAGCTCTCACAGCTAGTCATCTCTCAGTACAATCCTCACAGATGCTCATAGGAAATCTTGGCTTCTCTTCAGCCTTCCTCTCTACCCTCCAAGCTCTTATTTCCTTGCATTGTTCCTTGTGGATGATTCTCTTGTTACCAAGTGGAAAACCAATATACCAAGTGGATGATAACCTTCCAAAACTGCGCAATCCTCAAGGATTAAATCCTTGACTGCCTGCATGATTTTTCTCTTTGAGAAAACACATGCAACTGATAGTACATTGTCCTTGACTTTAATCTCAACTGGGTCTTTCTCATAATAGACATGCATGAGTTTCTGATGAGGGAATCTTTAGCTAACTGGAGTAGCACTAGTTGAGTGCATGCATGCATCAACTGACTGTTAACTCACCATTAGTCCCTCAAACAGTTTGGAACTAATTTAACTAGACTTAACTCAGTAAACTGAGTTAACTAATTACAACTCAAATATAACTCAATCTTATCTCCTTAATTTAAGGGATAACTCTTTCATGACGTTAGAAAGACTTCTAACTCGAATTTCTCCAACTAATTAATTTAAAATAAATTAATCAATTATTTCCAAGTAGTTGTTAAGACTAAATTCGATTTTAATTCAAGGACAAATTAAATTGGAATATTCTCGTCGCCATATTTCAACAAGCATTAGGGGTCCCCTAAAGGGTAGTGTGAGGGGTCCTATGAGGGGTAGTGAATGTGGTGCTTTGACGAGGAGGGGTCCCAATCAAAGTTGCACTGATAAATGAAGATCCTAAAATAGTGGTTGTTTGGTGTCTTCTACGCCTAAACAATGAGAGACCTGACACACCTCTTAGTAATGGAGGGAGGTTTTGAAAATGTCTAGATCGACAAAGATTCATGGGGTCCCCTATGGTGTCAAGTAGAGTGTGTGTTACTTGGCGTGATGAGGGAAGGAGATGAATATCATCACAATTAAATCACATACATAAAAAAAAAATGATTGTTATCTCATTAACTTGTGCTAAGTGATCAATAAAACAAACAAAAAAATGGTTTTCATTTGTTTTTGTGTATGATAAAATATCCTATAAATACTTGTTCATCCTTGCCACTCTCAAAGTAAGTAGTTATTGCAGAGATATCTTATGATGGGTACTAGGGTAGTGTCCTGAAAGGACTAGTGGCACTTTCCAGTAGCCGAAGGATCAACTAAGGTCACGGATGAGGCTTCATTGTTTCCCACACCTCCACTTATAGGGATGGATGCCCTAATTTTTTCCACTAAGATACCTTTGTCCCACAGGAGCAGTCAATTCTTTAGCTTCTTGGTAGCCAATTACCAATACCGAGAACTAGACACGTCAAGTAGCCCCAAATAGTACCGCGTGCACTAGACCTAAGTCGAATCCCCTCTGAATCGGGTCTCTGACATGCTCGGGTAGTCTTTTCTGTGGGATGATGAAGGATTTTAAACACCCTAAAAGTCAACTTCTATGTTTCAAAGATGTAACATGTATGATGGTGGCTTATGGGATGCCTACCCACAATGGTCATAACTTGAACTATTGATTCTTTTGTGGCCCCTGTGGGGAATTTAGTTGGTTCAAGTTATGGTTTCTTTTAAAAGTCCATTTTTTTTTAGGGTGTGATATGTAAGCAAAACAAGATAAGTACAAAAAGCTTCGGAAACTGGATGCCTTCTTATAAAAATCTTATAGAAGCTTAGTGTGCAATGTGTAATGTGTGTGCAAGTGGCATAGTGAACACAGAAAGTGTGATAATATATGGATATGCGGTGATCCGTTGCAATATCCTCTAATTACACTATGTTTGGATTGTTCCTTGCATGTAAAAAAAATAATTTGTGGATAATGGGCCGCTTACTCTTTTTTCTATTACACTATGTGTGCCTAAAGGGAGATGGAAGCACAAGTGCTTTAAGAAAGATTTAATATGAAAACCCAGTCTCACATAAAAGACATAAGGGAAGAAAAGATTACTTACTTTATGTATTGACACTTGGTCCTAGTCCCAAAATCTAATGAAATAAAAAATTCTTTGGTTAGTAACAAGATGTGTGGATAATGGGCCACCTAATCCTTACTAATTAAGTTATGTGAGTTATGAAAAATAGCAAAAGAAGTTGAAAAATATGTGTGGATGTGACCATTTACTTTTACCCTAATTAAGCTAAGTGATAAATTGAAATAAAAACAAATATAATCTAATTACTCTACTAATAGTGATTAGTAAAGAAATTAGACAATCTAAACTAATTGGAAAAAAAAGTGCAGAGGTAAAGGCAATTCACTAAATGTTGGAAATCACCCAAGATGATAAAATTGCAATGTTTTATGTGCTCTCTGTAAATTGCATGGGTTTTCTTGTGCACAGATGTGTGTGTGCATCTATCTGAATAAAAGTTGTGAGGACAACATAGTAGTTTGAACAGTCAAGTTTTCCAGACAAGAACAGGTCCATGAGGTCCTGCGAAAATTCTAGAGAGATGTTGAACGTAGCAAACAATGATAATGCAAAGAGGAGGTCCTACAAAACAACTGTTAGAATGAAAAAAATACCAGTAGAGTCGCCAAATCTGTTTGGGTGTTTTTGTAGCAATTAGGTACCAAAAGACACCTTCTTAGCAATTGGTTGTTCCCTACAAAGAAATCACATATCAAATTGGTTGTTGTTAGTGGAAAAACAGGAGAAACAAATCATTGTAAATGGTAATAAACAATGCACACATAACATAAACTAAAAAATAAAAACTAAACACATAAATAATGCTTAATGAAGAAAACAAGTCAATAATATGATGGAAAAAAACTCGCTTTATTGATTGTCGAAAGTAGAAGATGAATACTAAACACTTGGAGGGAAATCCTTAAGCAAAGGTGCTAAAAAAATACTCAACAAGGAGGTTCCTTTCTTCACTCCCTTTGCAAGCATCTCCTCTCTCTCAAAGAAGTATCAAGACTCTTTCAATGGTGAAATCCTCTCCACACTAAAATGATGGGTTGCTAAGAAGAAAATCTCCTTGTTACACAGTAATTTGTCACCATCCCTGTTACTCCTCTTGTCGTACCTTAGAGGACTCATTCCGAGGGTTATAAGAAGTGACAAGGGCTAAAAACACTTACATTATGTTCCCCTGAGTATGTACTCCATGTTCCCTGAAGACACCTTCTGCAGATCATCCCTAAAAAGTGCTCTTTTTCCATTGGCGCAAGTCCACAGTATCCTACCCGCGCCAATGATGGAAATCCTCAAAATAGGGCGCGACCATTGGCGCTCTATCTTAGAGCAACAGTCGCGCCAACCAAATTTAGTCGTGCTTTTTGCCTTAATGCACGTCCGACTGTTGTTTCCTTCATTACATGGAGCTTTTCTGAGGATAGAAAATTAGTTTTTGTCGAGCTTTATCCATCTTTATGGCTTTTGCTAATTCCACGAAAGGTGTCCCGGTTCATCGTATCCTCCTCCCTTCTCCATCTATATAAGCTTGTCATTATGCATTGGACAAGCTAGAGCTAAAGAGAGTGTTGGTGTTAGCGTTATGCTAGTGATTTGGTGATTGATAGTAGTGATGATTATTGGTCATGGAGTGTTAGATGTTGAGTTCTTGGAGGAATGCTAGTGAGTGCTAGAGAGGTTATGCTGCCGGAGAAGAGATGCATGTCAAGACACATATAGTTACTCGCCCAGCCAGGAGAAGGGTCGACGTCAGAACAATGGTTGTAACTTTTTCTGTTTATTAATTGATGAGCGACTACTATTATAGTTCCAATCTCATTATCTATCATGGTGATATGTTGATTTATTTCCTTTCTGACTGAAATATAGTTGTGCCTTGGTAGTTTTTATGTTGGTATCTGTCTCTTCCTTTGCATGTGCAGGTATTCGTTATGATCTGTTGGAGCAACTCTGCTTCAATCATAGCGTTGGACTCCAGGTTAGTCTTCTTGATTCACCTTTGAGGCATAACTAGGAACTTGCGTAGCAGCGTGGTTTGTTTGTGGCTAGTTCTGTGATAGGCTAGTGGGATCGCCTCTGTCCGCAGAGGGGATTTACCTTACCAACAAATTGGCGACTCCGCTGGGGAGTAACTCTTTGATTTCTGTCTTGCATGTTAATTTTCTTCTGCTTGCTTGAGTGCATGAGCTTCCTGAGTCAGTTTTGAGTTGATTCTTTACTGTTTGACACATCTGAGCACTGTCAACCCGACCTGAGGTCGTATCTTTTATCTGACAGTCGCGCCAGTTGGCGCACGTTTCTCAAAAGCTTAATTGGCGCGGTTATTTCTCTGACAGTCGCGCCAGTTGGCGCACGTTTCTCAAAAGCAACTCGCGCCAATTCTGTAGTAGCGCAAGTTGCAAACTGACAGTCGTGCCAGCTCTGTAAATTTTGCCTATGTGTGGGTGGAAAGCTCATTCAGTCTCTTTATATATCTCTTTCAGCCTCTGGAACTGTGTTGAACCTCTGCTTGACAGGTTTTAGCCTGTATCCCTCAACTGTTTGCTTATTTCCAGTGACTTTGCATGTCTAGCCTTCTATTGGAAGTTTCGGTCTCTTGATCATCCAGTCAGCTTGTTGATTGTTCTACACTTATCCAGTGCTTTGTTAAAGCTTGATCTTCTATACTCTGAATACTTCACTTCTAGCCTCTTTGAAGTTCACTAGTTTTTGTGTTTTTCCTTGCTTGCATGGTTCATTTTGTGTTTTAGAATTGGTTCTATTTCATTGACTGAACTTGGATTGTGCATATCTCTTAGAATTTGTTTACATGCATCATGCCATCTTAAAGGAAAGAAAAACAAAGAATCTCTTGCATTATAGTAGTTAGCATTTATTGTTATTTGTTGCTAGTGAAAAGAAAAAAGACAAAATTTCGTTTCTTGTTATTAGCTGCATTAGGATCTTTGTTCTTTGTTGGAATGATCATTTCGTTTGTGAAAAAGATCTCAACCCTCCTGTAGATAGAATTCATCGAATCAAATGATTTAATTCCGGCATATAGTTTGCATGTAAGAAGTTTTCGAGATATCACATACGGTAGGACCAAAAAACTGAAACATAATCAAAGATAAACTTTAAAATGAACTCAATGAACATAACAACGCATTGGAACATAACGCAAACACTCTAGAGGTCTAGGTTAGAGACGTGTTCCGGCATCGTTAAACCTGGTAGTTTATCGTCGAGTGGTTGGGTGATTCCTCCACGGTGAAACGGTAGCTGCCAATACGGACTGTGCTCCCACGTACCGTCGAGTATATATTGGGAGACCCCTATAGGAATAAAGTCTTTATCCATAGGAAGCCGTGTCAGCCGCCCTACGATTCGCAATGCAGTGAACACAGCATTCACGAAGATCGACCACCCGTACCCTAAAAAGTATTCTGTGGTTTTGTGAAAAGTTTGGCACACCCTCTACCTAGAATTCCAGAGCAGTCACTTTTGATCCTTTTCGGACTCCCTAAACGAAAAGGTGCCTATGAGCGTCTTGTCACTTTGTGCTCATTAAATATTCGAAGGAGACTAGAGTCATCTTTTACCCTTTTCTCGACTCTTAAAAAATGAAAAGGTTAAGTTCAGTGTCTTAAAATTTATTGGCCACAATAACATCTTCCCAATTAGATTTTGTTTGCGTTAGCTTGAGTAGGGTTATTCCTCGTTCAATGGCAGCCTTTCCGGTGCCCACCGGCCAAGGTGTTCCTCCTGATGGGTACCCTCGCCCATTTCCTTCTGTTGGAAATGTTGGTGTTCAGTATATCGCAACATTGTCTTTGCCTGGGTTGACCATTGGTTTACCCGTATGGTTGTTTTCAAACTCGGTGGTCTCAAGTGTGATGAATCCTGTCCCACCACCACCTCCTCCACTCGAACAACACCATGTTGATTCTAAGGTGGACCCCTTCCCTTCTTCGCCTATTGCTGCGTCCTCATCTTCTACTTCGCCTGGTGAAACCTTGGATTTCACTAACCAGGTGGCTAAGAAGAAGAAGAAGAAGACCAAAAAGAAGAAGTCTCCTAAGGGAAAGATCGTATCTACCACTAAGCTATCAGAAGTGGAACCACCTTCTGCTCCTCCGCGGAAGCTCCGGTCTCCTTGTCGATTATGCAAAGGGGACCATTTTCTTTCTGATTGTCCTGGCATTCCCAGGATCCTAGATATATGGTCCCGTGACCCGACTCGCCCCTTGCTGTCGCAAATTGACGACACCTTACTAGTTGGTAACAGAAAAGGGAAGGTTCGTTTCCCTTGTCGAATTTGTGAAGGTAATCATCTCCTTCGCCTTTGTCCACTGATGGATGAAGCTTCCCGTCTTTTGGCAAGTCTGTCGGATTCCTTACCCCAACTACCCGCTGGATATCAGCGTCTTTTTACACCTGCAGAGCGTCTCTCCACTAACCAAGTGATCAAACATGATTCCTCTTTGGTCCAGCTTTCTCTTCCTGAACCTACCTGTGCTCATCCTGTTCCAGACCAGTACCTAGTCGGAAAGAGTGTTGCTCAGCCTGTTCCAGACCAGTACCTGGTCGGAAAGAATGTTGCTCAGCCTGCTCCAGACCAGTCCCTGGTCGGAACAAGTGATTTATATTCATCATCTACGCACTACTTGATCATCAAAGATGAACCCCCTGAGTCCAAACCAACCGAAAGTCCACAGTTCAAGCTTACAAGTAACCCGGTCTTTCAAAAGGTCCAGCTTACAAGTGACCTGGTTTTGCCTACAGAGGTTCCATCTTTAGCTGCTCTTACATCTGAATCTAAACCAGACGAAAGTCAAAAGGTCCGGCTTACAAGTGACCCGGTTTTGCTTTCAGAACTTCCACCCCTAGATGATCCTACATCTGAATCCAAACCAGACAACAGTCAAACGGTCTGGATTACAAGTGACCCGGTTTCGCCTTCAGAAGTTACCTCCTCAGATGATGTTATCACTACCAAGAATGACGAACCCACCGTCCAAATTCTATTCATTGACGTAGACGTTAATGATCAAGTGAGCATCCCTCTCATTTCTTCACAACAGGAAGAAAGTCCATTAGAGGCATATACGGCTGTCTATCTAGTCCCACCTCCGAGCAACCTAGTTATTTCCTTTAATTGGGATCAACTAGTCAATCCTCGGTTACCAGCCTCCATACCATTTCGAATTGTAGTTCAAGTCTATCGCATGGTTATGGCTGGTACAATTATTGATGAAGGATCTCCTGTTAGTATCCTTTCTTCAACAGCTTGGGAAGCACTTGGTTCCCCACTGCTTCTGCCCGAGATGAGAAGCCTTGTAGGTTTCCATCGAGAAATCACTCGACCTTTAGGAATTCTTCCCAATGTACCTATCACGTTAGAAGGGAAGACTATTCAAATGGGTCTCATGGTAGTCCAAGGTCCGTTAGATTACAATTTACTCCTTGGACGAGACTATATTTATCGCATACGTGCTATTGTGTCCTCACTCTTCAGAGTGATGTGTTTTCCGCATGAAGGAAGAACGATCAAAATCGTAGACCAACTTTCATTCCCCGGTTCACACTTCACATATAGCCATTTGCCATTCCTAAATGGTCTTATTTCCACAGGAAATGCCCCAGCACCCACCCCGTCATTCTGATGATGGCAGCTCACCCGGGCGCGTGACTGAAGCCCGGGGGCATCCTCCAATCGAGTCTTTCCAAGTAAACCTTCATTCCATCCACTCCGTGAATGCCATGAAGCTTGGGGGGCATGTATCTCGATTGGTATAATCATGCTGGGGGCATGCAACAAATTTTTTTTTTAACAAGCATAGTTTTTCGTTTCAAGCTTGTGTAAACATGAAACCGAACCCAAGCATAGTTTTTCGTTTCAAGCTTGTGTAAACATGAAACCGAACCCAAGCATAGTTTTTCATTTCAAGCTTGTGTAAACATGAAACCGAATCCAAGCAAAGTTCTCTGTGGTTCAAGCTTGTGTAAAAATGAACCCATACCCCAGTTACGTCCCGTGATTGCCTTTTATCCACTAAAATTCTGCTAGATGAGCCCGGGTTGTTTCATTCCATCGCTACCATCTTTTTTGCCGATCATATGCTTTCACTTGGTTGTTTCTCCTTTCCTGAGGAACCGCAGCGATGAGTGGTCTTGTTAGCCAGCCTCTTAACCATTACATGTTTCAAGTAAAGTTCCACCATTACCGGAACCAGTTGCTATCCCTTATACCACTCGTTCCTTCAGGACGAGTCGCCTTTACGCTCTTTTCTGACTCGTAAAATATGAAAAGATTGCCGAGTATTTTTCCCTTTTTGACTCGTTAAAGAAAATAAAAATGGAGGTCCGCTTTCAGCTCTTTTCTGACCATTTAAAGAGGAAAAGATTGTCGAGTCCCTCCTCTTGACTCGTTAAATGGTGACAAGGGGTGGTCGTTTTAAGTTCTTTTTGTCGACCGTTAAAACATAAAAAGATTACCGGGTTTTTGTCGTTTCAAACTCGTTAGTGGTTACGAAACGACGTGGTTTTGACCGCTTTTTTACTTTTTCAGGTCGAAGTCACTAATCATGAAAAGTACTCCTCGAGCGTAATGATCGGGCGGTTCTTTCGGGTATTATTTTATACTTTTTCGGGCCCGAGAGACACAACTTTACGAAAAAGGACATCCCTAGAGTTTCCTTTTCTGTTGTCTTTTCAAACTCTTTAAACAAGAAAAGACGCCGAGTTCTTCCTTTGTCAGACTCGTTAAAACTTAATGACATCGGATTTTGTCACAACACAAGCATATGCTATCCCCATCAAGCTTGTTAAAAATAACTGGGGTACTCGCCAGAAATGGTGGGGGAAAATAAAATTTTTTGAACCATAATTATTACCGTAACGGCAGTATGTCGCTCTTGAACATGGCACTTTTTGCTTTCGTGTCCAGGGTGGGGATATTTCATCTCATATCTTTCACTTGCTTCCATGGATTTGGGTACCCTATTTGACCTCTCATTCACTCATTGCCTCGTCATAATGACCTTTGATACATTGATGTCAAATACTGCCAATTCCGTTAATGTGCCGCCGATATGTTCAAGAGAAGTTGACCTCTGCAAATAAACAACCTCCATCTGATAGTTCGCACAATCTTGATTCACGACATTATCTCTCTGTCTCGTGTCGATAATGTTGGAAACATTATGGCCCACCTTCGATCAAGGTCACTCCCTGTCGACTTCAGCTCATTATCTAGGAAGTTGACCTAGAGACTCCCTTCCGGTGCCTTGGAGCCTGCATGCCTCAATGGCAGGTTTTTCGTGTTCGACGTGAGGTTTTCATCATTGGCCTCCGATCGAATGATTCTACGGGTGTTCGACTTCAGCTCATTAATTCACACGCCGTAGATTGTACCTATAGTACCTTGAGGGCCATTGTCATTATTGGTGGTACCTCTCGCGTCTGTTAACAGTTTCCATTATTGACTGGTAATCAGGCGATGTTCATGCATGTTCGACTTCAGCTCATATATTCACATGCTTGGACTTGTACTCTTGTTCGGGTCGAGATGGAGCGCAAGACCCTGGATTGTGTCTGTTGTAATCCAGGCGTGATTCTTGGTACTTGACTCATTCACTGGATGGCTGCGACCATACCTGAGTCAATTCATTGATCCTAACCAGATGGCTGCATCCATACTATGGATCCAGATTATTTATGTACTCTCTTATGGATGGCTGCGACCATGCCACGTACATCATGTAATTGAACTATCAGTCATGTCTCTTAATACAGCTCCTCGGCGGCAGTAACTATATGTGCTCTTGTGTGCTCTTATGTGCGTTCTGGTAAAGCATTTCACCCCTCTCCACCTCTCGGACTTCATGCTTTAGGGGGCATCTGTTACACAGTAATTTGTCACCATCCCTGTTACTCCTCTTGTTGTACCTTAGAGGACTCATTCCGGGAGTTATAAGAAGTGACAAGGGCTAAAAACACTTACATTATGTTCCCCTGAGTATGTACTCCATGTTCCCTGAAGACACCTTCTGCAGATCATCCCTAAAAAGTGCTCTTTTTCCATTGGCGCAAGTCCACAGTATCCTACCCGCACCAATGATGGAAATCCTCAAAAGAGGGCGCGACCATTGGCACTCTATCTTAGAGCAACAGTCGCGCCAACCAAATTTAGTCGTGCTTTTTGCCTTAATGCACGTCTGACTGTTGTTTCCTTCATTACATGGAGCTTTTCTGAGGATAGAAAATCAGTTTTTGTCGAGCTTTATCCATCTTTATGGCTTTTGCTAATTCCACGAAAGGTGTCCCGGTTCATCGCATCCTCCTCCCTTCTCCATCTATATAAGCTTGTCATTATGCATTGGACAAGCTAGAGCTAAAGAGAGTGTTGGTGTTAGCGTTATGCTAGTGATTTGGTGATTGATAGTAGTGATGATTATTGGTCATGGAGTGTTAGATGTTGAGTTCTTGGAGGAATGCTAGTGAGTGCTAGAGAGGTTATGCTGTCGGAGAAGAGATGCATGTCAAGACACATATAGTTACTCGCCCAGCCAGGAGAAGGGTCGACGTCAGAACAATGGTTGTAACTTTTCCTGTTTATTAATTGATGAGTGACTGCTATTATAGTTCCAATCTCATTATCTATCATGGTGATATGTTGATTTATTTCCTTTCTGACTGAAATATAGTTGTGCCTTGGTAGTTTTTATGTTGGTATCTGTCTCTTCCTTTGCATGTGCAGGTATTCGTTATGATCTGTTGGAGCAAGGGAGCGAGGATATCAACTCTGCTTCAATCATAGCGTTGGACTCCAGGTTAGTCTTCTTGATTCACCTTTGAGGCATAACTAGGAACTTGCGTAGCAGCGTGGTTTGTTTGTGGCTAGTTCTGTGATAGGCTAGTGGGATCGCCTTTGTCCGCAGAGGGGATTTACCTTACCAACACTCCTAACACAATAGTGCTCTACTTCTTCTTAACAAAGATATGTAGGATTATTTGAGAACAATTTTGCCAGCATAAAATTGCCTTGTCTTTGGTCCTCCAATGGCCTATTATATAGAATTTTGAATCCCTCTTGCCTCTCTTGATCCATTGTTGGCTTGTATGGGCCTGACCCAGGTTCAGAGGTGATTTAGCCAAGAAAATCCTGGTACTACTGGCCCTTTCGGCAACAGTCCACGGAGCGCGGACTGAGGTCTCACCTGAAGTAGTATGGGAGGGTGCTAGAACAAGGTTTCCGCACCCTGGGTATATCTAATGAGCTTCTGGAGATCTGTGGTTTGACCCTGCACGCTCATCGTTTTGCACACTTGTTCATCCCTCACAACCTGCGATGTTTCTTCCATGCAACCCTACTCGGGGCGCGACCCGTATTATACCCAAGTTCCTTGTTGTTTAATATGTTTTTAGCCAATTACTCAACTTATTTGTGTAAGACTAGTGATAATTTAATGGCATATCCAGCAATCATATCAGTGCGTGATAAACAAAATAGTATAAATGTAAAGAAGGCAATACACAAGCAGATACACAGAAATAGGAGCCAAATTCTCTTTATTAGTCTTAGATCAAGATTACAGACTTGACACTGCCTTGCGCACTCAGCTGCAAGGGTCCACGCACATAGCTGCAGGGGTCCGCACACTCAGCTGCAGACTCTACTAGGCCTCTACATACTCAGCTGCAGAGCCTCTTCCTACTACTACGACCCAATACACTTAGACTCTTACTCTATGCTTAAACCATGCATATTCATCTATCTCTCTAATTTTGATTCCCCCTTTTACAACTTTAGAGCCTCGCTCTATTTATACAATCTCATGGTCCGCAGACCATGGGTAGGCCAACATGACATTACATTACTTTACAATACTTAGGGCGGACAACCCTATGACTCATCCTATATTTCGTGCTTCGCACCCATAATTCACGGAGTCTTACAATACATTTGACCAAAACTTGGGCTTTGAGCCCCAAAACATGTTGTGGGGGGATTCCATGCCAACAGGCTGATGAGCCCCAATTTTTGGTAACAATTTGGGCTCATTTGGCCTACTTACCTTTCTCAACCCTTCATCTTTTAACACTTATGCATTCATTTCTTAGTATATTCGTGTTATTTGTAGGAAGAAGGGCAGGCATTATATCTATGTGGCTAATACATGATGATTTCAGGTTTTTTGGCATTAAAGAGAGCAAAGACCACGCAAATGGAGACAAGGAGACAACAAAGGTGGCATTGCGGGTTCATAGGGAGGTTGTCCACAGTCTTGATGACCTTCCTCGTGATTTCCACCTTAACTCCGAGCTCCAACAGTTCTCCCCACCGAGCTTAAAGGCAGCCAACGGATTCTACAGGAACAGCAGTTTAACTTTCAGTTGGACAGCCAAGCTCCACGAATTGAGGAAGCCAGCTTGATCTTCATTATGTATAAATATGAAGGCCGTAGCCTTTGATAGGAGCTTTTTGAACTTTTGAACTACTGTTGCACTTTCTAAGCACGAGCTACAGCTCGGTTTTTGCTCTTTGTAAGCCAGTTTTGGCATGATGTTAGACTCATGATTATTTAATAAAGGCAGGCAGCTTTGGATTCAATTCTGAGTTTTTAAGGGAGCTATAGCTCTCAGGTTAGGGCCCAACCTGAGAGCAATAGACCTCCTTTTCCTTGTATTGTTACTTGTTTTCCTTTCAGCACTTTATTTCTTTGCTTTGACATGCATTGGAAAAAATACAGTCTGCTGATTTAATTTCTTTAATGTGATTGATAGGATTAGTTTATGGTTAAATTGATTTTAGTTGCTTAGATTAGAGTAGGAGGATTGTAATTCATTAGAGCTCCAAAAAAGGTTGATAGTGCACTCGCTGCCATCTCTGTTTAGAGATTGGGGGTGTGGGCTGTGCCAACCACCAAAAAACGCAGTCTTATGCTTTCATGCAAGCTGCCACACAGTCATTTCAATTGTAGATCCATCCATGCATTCTGCTCTTGAGCACTACTGCTTTGTTCCAACACCATGCACGATTTTTCTCCACACTTTACATTGCTGATTCATTGGGTTAATAACACAGTTAGAATAGGTTGATGGAATTCTCGGTTTTGCACAAGAGATAGAGGATTTGTTTCTTTTACACTGCATAGCATCACTTTATCGTGTTCTTCTTCTTCTCAACCACACCTAAAGCCACTTGCTCGACCTTTGTTCAGCTCATTAGCCTTCCAACCCTTCTACTTCTCATGTAGCTCCATCTTTTTAACTTTCCCTTGCTTCCTCCCTTCTATCCACCAACCAACTGTACCCACTCTTTCCTCATCTCATATCTTTGTCCCTGAGCCACCAAAAACTCCTCCTTCACCTTACCCATCCACTCATACCACTCCTCCATCACCAAAAACTCCAACTATAGCACATCTTGTAGAAGTTAGCAGCCTTCCTGTAGAAATCCCGAGCTTCCTGTAGGATCCCCTGCAGACATCCTGTAGAAACCTTCAAACTCGGTTGCCGAGCATCTGAACGTTGTGGACTCCTGTGGAATGATGTTAGGGATCCCCTGGAACCTCTCCTAGCCCTCTTGACCTTTCCCAACCTTTCTTTCCCTTCTCACTACCCCTGCACAGTCAAACCCTAATAAGAAACAAAATCATAATCACTCCAACCACTTAAGAAAAAATACAAAAATAATGTTATTTTCACTAGAAGTAGTTTAAGTTCATGCATTTCATATCACTAGAAGTAATGGCATCATTTCTGGACATTTACACTCCCACCATTGCATCATAGAGATTAAGCTAGTCATATTAGGGTTTACTAGGGTTTCCATGTTTTGGTTGGCTTTCAGTTCATTTTTGCAAAGTAGATTAATTTCCTTTGAGATAGCCTTCGTCCATCATTTAGAAAGCTCCTTCTGAGAACATATAGAAGTTGGCTTGAGCCCTAGCGGACTTGTGCCAGCTGACCAAGTGACAGCTGCAACAAGAGCTAGTACTTGTGCATACAGCACCGTCGCTTCCAAGTTTGTTACGAACTACCGGGTTGATAAAATTTGAGATAGGAAGCTCCAGGAGTTGTATCATTATTGCTACAATACTGGAGCCCACCATCTTTTTGGTGCCGTTGCCAGGGAAGCGTCAGAGTATTAGTAATTGTTGCTTTTCTTCTATTTTCTTACTCTTGCCTTCTGCCAAGTAGTTTATTTCATTTCCATTCTGCAAAGTAGCATAGACATTTCCTCCTTTCCTAGACTAGCCTTTCAATTCCTCAATTTCAATTATGCAAGCATAGATTAGCATTTCAATTCTGCAAGCGTAGATTAGCATTTCAATTCTGCAAGTGTAGACTAGCATTTCCATTCCTGCAATTTCATTTGAGCAAAGTAGATTAGTTCTTTCCTGCTTTCAATTCAATTCTGCATCTTTATTTCAGTAAGATAGTTAGTTGTAGATCAATCTGTTTCAGTTTTGCAGGTACCAAAGAAAAAAGCAAAAGCAATCAAAAAAAAAAAAAGGTATTTCCATTTCATGCCTCGTAGGAACCAAGATAAAACAGGCAAATTCCTACCCAATACCCCCACCACATCACTGAGTCACCCTTCTCTCTTCTTAGGTGGCAGTGATCCAGAAGAACCTATAGGTGAACCTCCTGAGATATACGAAGATCCTATAGCAGAAGAAGAATTAGAGACCACCCCATCTGAAGCTATGGCTGACAATGGAAGAGAAGATGAGAGAATAGAAGGTGCCTTCCCCATCTGAGAGACCAATGGAGAGATGAAAATGAAGAACATTAGCCCCTCCGCTTTACCTCACTTCCATGGACTGACCACTGAAGATCCTGATACCTTCCTGTTTGAGTTTGTTGTCCTTTGTAGAACCTATGACTATACTGAAGATGAGCAGAAGCTGAAACTCTTCCCTTCAACTCTTAAGGATGCAGCATTACGTTGGTTCATGGGCTTACCTGGAAATAGTATCACTACTTGGGCTCAGATGCAGCAAGCTTTCAATACCAAGTACCAGGATTACTGTAGGTCCAAGGAAACCAAGGGAGAAATCTTTCGGATGACCATGGGAAATGATGAGTCCTTATAGGATTATGAGGAGAGGTTCCAACTTAGCTATAAGCGGGCCAGGTGCACACTTGACCCTGAATCCCTCAAGTTGGTCCTACTCCGAGGAGTCCCTGAAGACCTCTCAGATACCCTTCACTTGTTAGCTGGGGGGGACATTTACCAACTACCTTATGAGGACATCAAGACTGTGTTTAGAAACCACTCCAGGGTAGCTCGGAAACGTGGTAGAGGAAACCTCCTCTCAGCTGGTGTTCCTTTCACCAAGCATGAGTTTGCAAATCAATTAGAAGATCTTAAGAGTGAGGTGAGACAGACCATCGCCATGAAACTGGACACATTCAGGATCCAGCAGAAGAAGGAAGAAGCTGAGAGAGCCTTGGCTATCTTCTGCCCTAGATGTACAAGGAGACACCCTAAGAATGAATGTCCATTGCATTCAGTTGAAGTGTGTTTCGTTTGTGAGGAGGACCATCCCACAAACCAATGTCCAACCTTACCTGGATTCAAAGCCATGTACCAAGGGACAGAAGCTTCCACTGAACCTCTCTACTACCTCAACCAAAGGAGGCCACAAGGACCTAGACCTTACCAGCAGGGGATGCAAGGGGCACCTCAAGCTTATTACAGCCCCAACCAGTCGACTCCTATGACTTCCTGGGGTCCCCCTGCTCATCCTTCCTGGTCCATGCCTCCTCCATGGTCTTATCCACCTCAGTACCCTACTCAACCTACTTCTCATTCATATCATTCACATGCCCAGCCACAGCCTCAGTGGAATGCACCTCAGTCGGGGTGGAGGCCCCAGTACAACACTCCTCCTGCCATTTGCCTCCACCACCAGTTCAACCTCAGCCATTACCTCCTACTCCTCCAAGGCAACCTCAAATGCCTGCTCAACCGAACCCGAACCCCAACAATAGACAGGCCCAGCAGGTATACACTGGGGAAACCTCATGCCCTACCTATGATGTGGAGATCCAGAAGATCAATCTTCGATCTGGAAAGACTCTTCCAGATTGCCAACCTCCTCCCCCAGAGGATGAGGAAGATAAACAGGAAAGTGAACCAAAGGCTATTCCACCCTTTCCTAAGAGACTAACAACCACCACACAACCCAACCCAGAGGAGGATGAGCTTCTGGGTGAGCTCAAGCAGTTGTGTGTGAAAATACCACTTCTCCAAGCCATCAAGGATGTGCCAATATACAACAAATTGGTTAAGGAAAAGTGTTTCAAACACCCAGGCAGGCGAAAGAGGGATGCTTCAACCATCAATGTCTTGGGACAACTGTCTGACCTTATGTTAGGACAAGTCATCTGCCCAAAGTATCTAGATCCTGGGAGTCCTGTAGTAGATGTCCACATCAATGGCACCATCATACCACACACCTTGATTGATCTGGGGGCTGCCATTAATGTGATGACCAGGGATACCATGCTCAAACTCAATCTTCAGGGTTCCTTGAGGATGACTTCGACAGTACTGCAACTAGCAGATCGCTCCACTGTGACTCCTGAAGGGATTGTGGAGGATGTCTTGGTCTCTATCGACTCTTGGGAATACCCTGCAGATTTCTTGGTTCTGCAACCCAAGGCAAAGCTTACTGGATATCCTCTCATTTTGGGAAGGCCTTGGTTAGCCACTGCAGATGCTTACATAAGTTGTCGTGCAGGAAACATGACCATCAAAAATGGTCCCATGTCCAAGCAGCTAGTCCTCTAGCCTCTGCCCAACCCTCCTTAGAGCATGACTTACCATTGTGGTTGGAGGAAGGAGAAGAGGATGAGGTGTACTCAGCATCTTTGTGCACCCTAGATACCACTAGAAGAGACCTCCCAACCGAGGATGACTTGATTGAGGCCTTGATCCAGAATCCACCTTCCAGTGCACTATCCTTAGAAAAATTGGTGGAGGATGCCCAAGCCAGCACCTTAGTGGATCTTTGTACAACCAACCCTGTCACTCCCAGAGTCAAAAATGTGGAGTTCAGCCCTGAGAGAACGTTAAATATCAGCTCCTCCCTATCTCCTTCCCAGGAAAAGGAGCTGTGTAGCCTGTTGGCCAGTCACCTAGATGCTTTTGCTTGGAGCTATAAGGAGATGAAAGGAGTCCATCCTTCGGTCTGTACCCATCACATATACATCAAAGAGGATTGTAAGCCGGTTAGGAAACCTCAGAGGAGAATGAATCCAGCCCTTAAGGACATTGTCAAGGAAGAATTGCAAAAACTGTTGGATGCCGGATTCATTTACCCCATCTCAGATAGCGAATGGGTGTCCCCTCTGGTCTTGGTTCTCAAGAAAAATGGGAAGTGGAGAATCTGTGTGGACTACCGAGAACTGAACAAAGCTACCAAGAAAGACCATTTCCCTCTACCTTTCATAGATCAAGTGTTGGATGGACTGGCAGGAAAGAAGTTCTTCTCTTTCCTGGATGGGTTTAGCGGGTACAACAAGATCCAAATCAGCACGGAAGACCAAGATAAGACCACCTTCACTTGTCCTTGGGGTACCTTTTCCTACCGTGTCCTTCCCTTTAGGCTATGCAATGCTCCTGCTACCTTCCAGAGAGCTGTCTTGAGCATCTTCTCGGAGCTGGTCCATGATGCAGTGGAAATCTATATCGATGACTTCACTCCTTATGGGGCCAACTTCCAGGAAGCATTGTCCAATCTGGGAAAAGTCCTAACCAAATGCATTGAGATGAACTTGTCCCTTAGTCCTGAAAAATATGAATTCCTAATGACTGAAGGGGTCGTGCTAGGCCATACCATTTCTTGCCAAGGGTTACAGGTGGATCCTAACAAAATTGCTCTCATCAAGAAGGTTCCACCTCCTCAAAAGGTAAGGGATGTTCGGAGTTTCTTGGGATTAGCAGGATATTACCGGAGATTCATTAAAGACTTCAACAAGCTAGCCTCGCCATTGTTTGGCCTATTGGCAAAAGATGTGGAGTTTAAATGGATTGACGATTGTCAGAGGGCTTTGAATGAATTGAAGGACAAGTTGGTGTCAGCCCCAATCCTGAGAGGTCCAAACTGGGCCCTACCTTTCCACATCCACACTGATGCCTCGAACAAATCCATAGGTGCAGCTTTAGGACAAGTTGAGCAAAAACTTCCATATGCCATTTACTTTGTTAGAAAAAACTTGTCCAAAGCCGAGCTGAATTACACTGTAACCGAGAAAGAATTCTTGGTTGTGGTCCATGCACTGAACAAGTTCCGACATTATATCACTGGCTATCAAAAATTTGTACATACAGACCATGCTGCAATTAGATATTTAATGAATAAACCAGATGTGAATGCTCGTATTATTAGATGGTTACTTTTATTGCAGCAGTTTGATTTGACCATTGTTGACAAACCAGGTAGAGAAAATGTTGTTGCTGACTTTTTATCTAGATTGGATTTGTCTGCAGATGAGGATGGAATAGTGGATGACCAGATGCCCGATGAACATCTGTTTGCTATTTCAGTACTCTCTCCATGGTTTGTTGATATAGCAAACTACCTTGTTTCAGCACAGTTCCCTCCGCACCTATCTTCAAGAGAGAAGAGCAGAATCATCAGAAAAAGTGCCTCATTTACTTGGATCGGGGGCAATCTGTTCAAGCTTGGCCCCGATCAGATCTTAAGGCGTTGTGTAAGGGAGGAGAAAGTCTTTCATATCCTCCTCACCTGTCATGATGGACCTTGTGGAGGACATTTTGCAGCAAAGAGAATTGCCTTCAAAATCCTGCAGGCAGGCTACTATTGGCCCACACTTCATCAAGATGTCAGAAGATATATAAGCCAGTGTGACCAATGCCAAAGAATGGGGAAACCGACCCAAAGGGATGAGATGCCTCTCCAACCTCAGGTGACTCTTGAGCCATTTGAGAAGTGGGGTATGGACTTTGTGGGCCCAATCAACCCTCCTTCGAGGCAAAGGTCTTACATCATTGTGTGCACTGACTACCTAACAAAGTGGGCAGAGACCAAAGCAATCAAAGCAGCAACAGAAGAAAAGGTGGCCGAGTTCTTAAGAGAAAACATCTTCTACAAGTTTGGTTATCCAAGAGAGCTGGTCACCGATCAAGGGAGCCAGTTCACATCCAACTTGGTTGAAGACCTACTAGCTCATCACAAGATCAAGCATAGGACTTCCACCCCCTATCACCCTCAAGCAAATGGGCAGGTGGAAGTCACCAATAGAGCATTAGAAGGGATCTTGACTAAGGTGGTGAGCAGCAGTAGAAAGGACTGGGCAGATCGCCTGGTTGAGGCCACATGGGCTTACAACACCACTTGGAAGACCACCACCGGCTTCACACCTTTTGAGCTGGTCTATGGGAAGAAAGCTTTGCTGTCCACTGAATTTGAATACAACACTTTGAGGATGGCAGCTCATCTGGACCTAGATCTCAGCCATGCACAACAATAAAGGTTATTGCAGCTGAATGGACTGGATGAGCACCGAATGCAGGCCCTCCTTCACTCGGAAGTGGTTCAACTTCAGAGAAAGGTGTGGCATGACCAACACCTCCATGACAAGAAATTCCAGCTGGGAGATTGGGCCTTGTTGTATGACTCTAGATACAAAGATTTCAAAGGGAAGCTGAGAACCAGATGGCTAGGGCCATATGCAGTGGAAAAATGTCATGACAATGGATCTGTTCTTATTCGGACCATTGATGAGGAAGCCATCCCCATGCTTGTCAATGGGCATCAATTGAAGATCTACAGGAAGCCTCTCTCAAGACAAGAGTTCATCAAAACTATGGAGAAGTCAGTGTTGGTCATAGAGAAGGGTTCTGCCTCTGCTTTGGGCATACCCTGAAAAATCTACAAAAATAATAATAATAATAATAATAATAATAATAATAAATAATAAAGATCCTTGGGTGAAAACCTTTCTGAGGCGCCCAAGGCAGGTGGTAGGGGTGAAAACCTCATTGAGGCGCCCCTATTGTCTTTCAAAAAAAAAAAAGAGAGAAAAAATTTGGAAAAGATCCCTGAGCGAAAACCTCTCTAAGGCGCTCAGGGCAGATGGCAAGGGTGAAAACCTCATTGAGGCGCCCCTGTTGTCTTTCAAAAAAGAAAAAAAAAAAAAAAAAAGAGAAAGAAAAAAACAATAAGCAAGAAAGACAAAAACAACAAGTTTATAATGTGAAATTGCATGCAGATTGCAGGTGTTCTATGGAGGAGAGGAAGCCTATCAACCCAGAGCCAAGGATCCTCATCATACTGCCAGGATACCTCACCAGCACCTCCTCCAAGAATATTCAGTTCCTCCAAGGTATGTGCGCAATTTCATCATGGCTTGAGTCTTCTACAGGAAGATGCAGACCTTCTACAGGAAGATGCAGGTTCTCTACAGGAAGATGCAAATTTTCTATAGGAAGCGCAAACTTTCTACAGGAAGCTCTGTATTTCTATAGGAAACTTCCTGTAGAAGTTCAGGATGGGCCAGAATTAATTTTATGAGGAGATCTAATGGCTAAGGATCGGTTTGGACGCATGCAAGCTACTGTTGTCACCTTGTTCCACCATCCTTGTCGACATGCAACAAAGTTACCTGCACCAGCAAAGCAGATCGATGAGTTTTCAAGGAGAAAGCAATTTTTAAGATAAACAAAGGCTGAATTCTCATACCATATCCATCTCAGTCATCCAAAAGCTCTGGGAGCGTGATCGTGAGGCCAGATCCTTCGTCGTGCAGCATGCACCCAAGGAGGAAGAACTGTTACAAGACATCTCGCGGGAGTCCTGTAACAGTTAAGCCCGCTAGAGTGGATACCATTCACAGCGCTGGCCATATGCAATGAAACGCGGGCGCATGCAGCCAAAGCATCCAATCCATCGTCGGCAGCCTGTAAACATGAACCTCCGAGCCTGTGCAAATTCATCAGCGGCAGGTAGATCCACTCATCATCGTCCAAAAGGCGAAAAATCGTGTTGCAGCCGCGCAGGTAAGTGTCTCAACCCTTCCTTCCATCAGATTGCATGAATTTTACTTTAAATTGTTTGCAAAGTGTGAGGTGAATGGGTTGAACGGTGGTATGGTCATTTGAATGGCCACGTCGACCGGTTAATGGTCCAGTCGGATGTTTGTGTGGCGGCCGTGACAAAAGGAATGGGCAGCACGCACGTGAGAAAAATCCCATTGGGAAAAACGAGTCTAACGATAATGGTGGCGGCGGATCTGCTGGGGGATGATCGACAGTAAGTGAACTCGTAAACAAATGATGGAACAACGTCATCCAACGGTCCGGCGGGGACAGCTCACCCCCGCGCCACGGATTCCGCCGATTCAAATCTAATCGGCTAGATTGCCCGCATGCATTTATCATCCACCGTTTGAACCTCAAGTGAACATTCGGATCCCTCTGCAGTTCGGAACTCCGAGCCTTTGGCTATCAGAACGCCTGTGAAGCATCACCGAGAGCGCAGACCAACTGCAGTCTTTCCCAGAAATCACGCGTTGCTCCTACAGGAAAGCTGCTCCTACAGGAACGCTGTTTCTACAGGAAGGCGGGTTCCTCACGTAAAAAGGTGGCAGATTAAAAAGGTAACCCTGAACTCTCAATGCAATTGGTTTTAAAGGTGGAAGAATCGTCGTCTACAGTCTGGTCATAGGAAGTTATTGCAAGTATTGTCTGTTGTGCATAGACTGTCGTTCTACAGGATGTCAGTATAATTAAAATGTGTTAAGGTCCTCAGGGATAAATTTCATGGATTATGTGCATGACAGAAGCGTAATTCTACGCTCTGTCTCAGTAAGCTAAATTTCCTTCGCATTCGCCACCTCTAGTTAAAACCACAGTTTTTATCATGCCGGGTGGGTTTATTAGACGGGAACCCACTGATTCATCAAAGTTAAGGGAAAACCAGGAAGTGGTGGAGCTCTTCACACGAGCACAATGGATATCCTTTTGTGACAAGTTGCAGGGTTATGACGACGAAGTGGCAGAAGAATTTTTACAAGCTTTGAGGCCGAAATCCAAAACATTGGCCACCGTGAATTTCAGGGGCCTAAGCCTCAAGCTCACCCCGCAATATATCAGTCGAATTACTGAACTTCCAATGGGTCTGCCATGGGATAAGGAAGAAAGGAAGTTGAGCCAGCAGGCCAAGAAAGAATTCTTTCCACCTGAGGAGGAATTCTCGGAGGACAAAAATGGGGTGCGTAGAACAAGTTTGTTGCCACCATGGAATGAAGTTAGCTTGCAGATCATGAAGTATATAACCTGTGAAGGCCGTTTTAGCATTGTGTACGGGTATCACTTTAGGTTGCTCACTGAATTGAGGCACCAGATTGATCTTCCTGTAGAAAATAAACTGAGCATCCCTTATTTCCTGCTACAGTCTTTAATTGAGTGTGCCACAAAGTTAAAAGAAGGCATACCAAATCAGGTATCCCACCATGGATTGATCAAACTTCTTATGGAGGATGCACTTCATTCATATAAGGTTCCCCTCTCATGGGAAGCATTTAGAAATTTGACAAGATATGGAGACATAAGGATGTTGACCGAGGAAAGTGGTTCCTCCAGCAGTGAGGAAAAAGAATCAGTGTCCGCGGGAAAGAGAGAAACAGGCTAGAAGACCCCGACCACAGTGCAGAAGAAAGAGCAAAAGAAGAAGCATGAGAAAAAGGATGACAAAGAAAAAGGTGACACACCCATCTTGTCAGCAAGAGAGAAAAGGTTGTAGAGCAGAACGGACAAAGCTGAGAAGGTCCACATCAGCCCAAGTACCTCATCAGCACCCGCAACCAAACCAAAAAGCAAAACCCATGCAGCAAAGCAAGCCAAGGTGGCGACACCTGTGTCTACAGGAAAGCAGAAACAGGCTTCTACAGGAAGCCCAAAAACAGAGAAAGGGTCTTCTACAGGAAGCCCAAAAATTATTGGGAAAGGGTCTTCTACAGGAAGCCTGAAAGCTGTTGAAAAAGGGTCTTCTACAGGAAGCCCGAAAATTGCTAAAACAGGGTCTTCTACAGGAAGCCCTGACAAAGTGAAACCCAAGGAGAAGAAAGCTGATATTCGTGAGAGGGAGGCAGCAGCTGTGTTGGCCGCCCTCAGCACGCCACCTAAGCCAAAAGAGAAAAGAAAGAGGGAGACCCCTCTATATGTTGAGGCTCAAAGAAGTGTCAGTATAAAGACGGGCAAGCCACAGCCTCCATCCAGCAGCCAAACCACTACAGGGGATGCCCCTACTTCACCCGGTGAGAGGTCCCCCTCGAAGATATCGGTCACCTACGAGAGGGGGAGCCCAAAAACAACTGCTTGGAAAGGGAGGTTGGACCAATCGGTTTCAAAAGCCCGGCACAAAGTCAAGGAAACGGAGAAGGGGGAAGGAGCGGCACCCTCATCACCACCAAGGACAGAACAGGCAGAGCCACCGAAAGTAGGAAAGAAAGAGAGTATTCTAGAGCCTAGTTCTCAACCAAGGACAACGAGCCAGAGCAAAATTGCTCAAGGATGAGCAAATGTTTTAGCTGGGGGGTGATGATGAGCCCCAATTTTTGGTAACAATTTGGGCTCATTTGGCCTACTTACCTTGCTCAACCCTTCATCTTTTAACACTTATGCATTCATTTCTTAGTATATTCGTGTTATTTGTAGGAAGAAGGGCAAGCATTATATCTATGTGGCTAATACATGATGATTTCAGGTTTTTTGGCATTAAAGAGAGCAAAGACCACGCAAATGGAGACAAGGAGACAGGAAAGGTGGCATTCCGGGTTCATAGGGAGGTTGTCCACAGTCTTGATGACCTTCATCGTGATTTCCACCTTAACTCCAAGCTCCAACAGTTCTCCCCACCGAGCTTAAAGGCAGCCAACGGATTCTACAGGAACAGCAGTTTAACTTTCAGTTGGACAGCCAAGCTCCACGAATTGAGGAAGTCAGCTTGATCTTCATTATGTATAAATATGAAGGCCGTAGCCTTTGATAGGAGCTTTTTGAACTTTTGAACTACTGTTGCACTTTCTAAGCACGAGCTACAGCTCGGTTTTTTCTCTTTGTAAGCCAGTTTTGGCATGATGTTAGACTCATGATTATTTAATAAAGGCAGGCAACTTTGGATTCAATTCTGAGTTTTTAAGGGAGCTATAGCTCTCAGGTTAGGGCCCAACCTGAGAGCAATAGACCTCCTTTTCCTTGTATTGTTACTTGTTTTCCTTTCAGCACTTTATTTCTTTGCTTTGACATGCATTGGAAAAAATACAGTCTGCTGATTTAATTTCTTTAATGTGATTGATAGGATTAGTTTATGGTTAAAGTGCTTTTAGTTGCTTAGATTAGAGTAGGAGGATTGTAATTCATTAGAGCTCCAAAAAAGGTTGATAGTGCACTCGCTGCCATCTCTGTTTAGCGATTGGGGTGTGGGTTGTGCCAACCACCAAAAAACGCAGTCTTATGCTTTCATGCAAGCTGCCACACAATCATTTCAATTGTAGATCCATCCATGCATTCTGCTCTTGAGCACTACTGCTTCGTTCCAACACCATGCACGATTTTTCTCCACACTTTACATTGTTGATTCATTGGGTTAATAACACAGTTAGAATAGGTTGATGGAATTCTCGGTTTTGCGCAAGAGATAGAGGATTTGTTTCTTTTACACTGCATAGCATCACTTTATCGTGTTCTTATTCTTCTCAACCACGCCTGAAGCCACTTGCTCGACCTCTGTTCAGCTCATTAGCCTTCCAACCCTTCTACTTCTCATGTAGCTCCATCTTTTTAACTTCCCCTTGCTTCCTCCCTTCTATCCACCAACCAACTGTACCCACTCTTTCCTCATCTCATATCTCTGTCCCTGAGCCACCACAAACTCCTCCTTCACCTTACCCATCCACTCATACCACTCCTCCACTCCTCCATCACCCAAAACTCCAACTATAGCACATCCTGTAGAAGTTAGCAGCCTTCCTGTAGAAATCCCGAGCTTCCTGTAGGATCCCCTGCAGACATCCTGTAGAAGCCTGCAAACTCGGTTGCCGAGCATCTGAACGTTGTGGACTCCTGTGGAATGATGTTAGGGATCCCCTGGAACCTCTCCTAGCCCTCTTGACCTTTCCCAAGCTTTCTTTCCCTTCGCACTACCCCTGCACAGTCAAACCCTAATAAGAAACAAAATCATAATCACTCCAACCACTTAAGCAAAAATACAAAAATAATGTTCTTTTCACTAGAAGTAGTTTAAGTTCATGCATTTCATATCACTAGAAGTAATGGCATCATTTCTAGACATTTACACTCCCACCATTGCATCATAGAGATTAAGCTAGTCAGATTAGGGTTTACTAGGGTTTCCATGTTTTGGTTGGCTTTCAGTTCATTTTTGCAAAGTAGATTAATTTCCTTTGAGATAGCCTTCGTCCATCATTTAGAAAGCTTCTTCTGAGAACATATAGAAGTTGGCTTGAGCCCTAGCGGACTTGTGCCAGCTGACCAAGTGACAGCTGCGACAAGAGCTAGTACTTGTGCATACAGCACCGTCGCTTCCAAGTTTGTTACGAACTACCGGGTTGATAAAATTTGAGATAGGAAGCTCCAGGAGTTGTAGCATTATTGCTACAATACTGGAGCCCACCACAGGCCCCCAACATAATCATCGTGACTCATCCCGAGTCACTTTGTTGGTGTGGCGATCTTGGCGCGGAGCCCCTCCAACTGGTCCCGTACTGCTTGAAGGTTCGTGGGGCACTTTTCTATAGTTTGTTGGACCTGTTGCATGCGCTCTTCTGATGCTTCTTTGTGAGGATCAGCTGCTTGCCTTAACGCGTAGATTCCCTGCATCTGTGGGAGCTTTCCCTCAATATCTGTCGTAATATTGAAGGCATCAGCAATCCATGGCTGGACGCACGCTTTGGGAAGTGCCTCTTTTTGTCTTGCGGCATCCACCTACTCTTTTAGTGCCCTTACTTGTTGCATCTTTTCCAGCCGTTGAGTGAGGACGACTGTCTGCGCAGTTCCCCTTGCATTATCGTACTACTCCTGAAGCTCGCGCGCCTCTATTTCCAGGTGTTGTATGTTGGGGTCCTCCTGCAAGGATGTGAGGACGCCAAAGGCTTGGTCCAACCTACCGGTACACTCCTGCACTACCCGTCCAATTTCATCCAATTCTTTTTGAATAGCGCTAATGCGATGATCTCTAACTTCCAAAGGAGTGGAAGGTTGCGCCTTCAGCCGCAGCTCAGCAATCTGGAGATTAAGCTCCAGCTGCACATGTTTTGTTTCTTCACGCACGTTTCAGACTCCACTTGCCAAACAATGGATCCGCATCTCTATTGGTAGGTCTGCGGCAATGGACAACTTTGGGACTCACCAGCACACTTCATCAATTGTATGCATGATCTGTTGGTTCTGTGACACCAGTTCATCATGCTGCAGGCTGACCTGTTCGATGTTGATCTTTTTCTCTCTCACCACCTGAATTACGCAGCCCTCCCTGGCACAAATCTCTGTTGTTATTCCTTCCTGTAGTTGGTACAGTGTGTGTCGCAGAAGGGTAGCCAAATTAAGGCCAATTCCCTTGATCCTGCCCACCATGAATCTGTCGTCCTCATTCCCTGTTGTTAGCGCTCCTTCCGGTAGCACTATGGTGTTGGCCATCATTGCACGTAGCAGCTTATGTTCCTGCTGCGTCGTAGGTGACTATGGTTCCTTCCTATGGGGGCCACACCTCTAGTTCCTACAGCTGCGCTCGTAGGCCCCCAACACAATCTGTTGCTCTGTCATGGCTTTCTGGAGCGCTTCCTTGGTGACCTCACGAACCGTGTCGTTGATGTCGTAGAGGTCACCTTCTATTAACGTGATCAAGTCGATGGCCAATTTGGAGGCCTTGACCTTTTTTCGTGGACCCGATCTCTCTATTATGCGTGGCCTTTTCAGTTGGGTGGAATTTGCGCCCAAGTCTGCACCTTCTTCTGCGAGGTCTGTGTCCTCTACTTCCTATCTTATAGACAAGTTCTAGCCCTCCTCGTCCTATGTTGTGGTGGCCCCTATTGCCTACGCTACTGCTGCTATTTCGGCGACCTTTGCCTGCTCCGCAGCTACCCTTACTGCCTCACAGATAGCCCTTACCTCCGCGGCTGCTTTTTCATTGTGGCTCTTCTTGGCCAACTTTGTGACATGCAACTTGGCCTCATCCTTTTGTTTTTGTTCTACTGTCCTATCCATATCTGCTAGATCTGGGCGCGCCACTCGGGAGGCTATGATTCTAACACTGAAAAGATTGCATCATCAATGGCAATGAAGGGGCACTTAGTCCATTGTTGAGCCATATCCTTATGCACCTTGATGTAAATATTATGCATGTCCACCTTGAAGTCTGTAAAGCTCCACAGACTATTGTGCACTATGGGGGACAGGCGTGGCTGTCTATTGATCCACATTTGGATGCTCGCCTCCATGAGCACCCAGAATATCTTTGTTTCGTGAATCCCCTTTGTGTCCTTGGTAGCCAGAGCAATGCGTACTTTACTGCCTTTGGTAAGTCCTATTCAATGCTAGGGAACTAACTATCCTCTGGCAGTTCTCCTGTTACCAGCAAAATGGACAAGAGCAACCACGCGTAGTGGAAGGTCTTGCCCTACTCCTGGGCTTCCTTACAGTTGGTCAAGAATTCCTCATAGAGGAACTCGGCCCAGTTGAATTGGACCCCCTCTGCACATTGTTCGGCCAATGCAACTACTGGCACTGGTACCTCATCATCGCGGCATTTTCTCATTACCTTCCTGGCCAGGAGTTGGGTGGCTACGCGCACCCCTTTATCTTTGATGCTACTGATTGCATAACCCCTCTTTTTCTTCTCAAGCTTGTATTTTTTCTTCATGGCCTCTGCGAGCGCCAAATCTCCACTTTTTCCTGCTATCGTCGTAGGGTCCTTTCCCTTACAGGGGATCCGGGAAATTCTATGGATGAGATTCGTCGTGATGGGAATAATCTCCCCTAGCCATAAGTACCCACATGCACCAGGCAAAGCAGCTGCCTGCTGACGAAAATAGTGATAGGTGGCTAGTGAAAGTGTGGAATCCATATCAGATGAAGCAGTCTAGCCCACTTCACACCGTGCAGCCATTTTCATCGCTCTAGTGTTGTGACTAGCCCCTCCGTGCTCTGCTTCATGAGGTTCTCTGTCTCTAAGTGTGGGAACTTCTCGTTGTCCGCGAGGTCCTAATCTTCAAACTTCATTGTGGGCACTCGGCCCAGTTGTGAGCCCTCAAACACAATTCCATCGAGGAGGAGCAGGGTCTAGAGTGCGCTCTTAGTGGCATCTAGATCCTTTGGTATCTTAGTTTTCCCTTTCTACAGAGGAACGTACTTGGGAAATTTTGCTACAGAGCGCACCGGCTAGATGTCCTCTTCCATGTCTTCTGCATAGAAAATTTTAGGGGCGAATTTTCGCCCTTTGGCGAAATTAAGGGGTTTTAAATTTTTAGTGGGCGAATATTTTGTATCATAGTACATTTTTACAAATCACCTCAAATAGCCCACCTTATTTTAAGGGAGAGGGTAAAAAAGGTAAATTTAGCCCTTAAAATTAGGAGTTACAGCCTTCCATTCACCCATTTTCAAGAATAGGTTTTATTTAAGTGAATCCATTAGCCCATTTTCAAGAATAGGTTTTATTTAAGTGAATCCTATGGGCCAAAGGCACAAATACCATATTTATAAAAGAGGCATGGTAAATTAATAAAAATATAAATAAATGAGAGGTATGGTAAATAAATAAAGCATTTTTTTATATTTACTCCATAAGTCACCTTATATACATGCAAGGGTGTAAACAAATAAAAATATAAGTAAAGTGGAGGTATGGTAGATAAATCAAACGTATTTTTTATACTTACTCAAAAGGTATGGTAAATAAATATAAATATAAATAAACTAGACGCATGGTAAATAAATAAAACCTCTTTTTATATTTAGTCCATAACCCTAGTTCTATTTATGAAGGCTCAAGAAAGAGGTTTTATTTAAGTGAATCCTATGGGCCAAATACCATATTTGTAAAAGAGGTATGGTAAATTAATAAAAATATCAATAAATGAGAGGTATGGTAAACAAATAAAACATTTTTTTATATTTACTCCATAAGTCACCTTATATTTACCAACACTCAAAAAATGTGTTATATTTAGATGAAACCTATGGGTAAAATGCTATGGGACAAATACCATGGACTAGATTGTTATTAATACCATGCAAAAAAACATTATTAACCCTAGTATTAGTATTAATAAAAATAAAAATGGCACATGGTATTGACCCATGGTATTCACCAAAATGGCACATGGTATTGACCCATGGTATTCACTTGGAATGTAGCCTATTTAAATGGGGGAATTAAACCAGCATAGATCCATCTTTACTTTGGATCTACTAACCCCCGAGAGGTGTCAAATATCGTGATATGCAAACTAGCATAGAGTGAAAAAATATTTGATCCGATCAAGAGTAAAAATGGATGTTGTAATTTAATGTATGTTAAACATTTTATCTTGGTTAAAATAAAAATCAACTATTAATTTTATTAATTTTTATAAATTACTAATAGTAATTTTTGAGCTCCAGGTTTATGATAACCCATGGTAATACCATGGTATTCATATGAGCATAGACTATTTAAAGGGGAAATTATGTCATCTTATATCCATCTTACTTCTAGGTCTACCAAGTGCTCAGAGGGATAAATAGATTTCATCCCCCTAAGAGTGGTAGATGTGGAGTTAAGATGGATATAGGTTGGTTTTTATGATAATGAAGATATTAAATAGACTTAGGAAATTATATTGTAAAAACATCTTAAAATGAATGGTTAAAGCATAGACATTGGACAAGTAAGTATATTTGTATACTTCTGTTTTAAACTGAAACAAATCCAGGGCTAAAAGGAATGGATTGATTGCACTAGTCATCCTTCTATAACTTTCCAACATATGCTGGAGTAAACAAATTATAATTTGGGTAATTTTTCTAATTGCAAACAGGAACATACTTGTGTATTGGCAGGGTGGTTACGAGGTCCCTAGAAGTGATGAATTTGAATTTTTCTTGGTTTTATATATAGTATTAGGTTTTTTCTCATGCTTTCTGTGAATGGCACGGGTGAGTTTTATCCTACACCCACTAGGTTATCGATATGTAATTTCGGTAATTTTGATTTCAAAAGATATTTTAAAGAAATGCAATGATTTCATTTGTGTATTCAATAAACACAAGATTTTATAATTGAGTAAAATATTCGCCATGCATGGTGAGAGATTCGCCAAAAAATTATATATACATATCATATTATTGATAAAATCGCCTTCCATTTTTCCTATATACCATGGAGATTCGCCCATTTATTATACATGTAAATTTGGGGGGGGTTCTTAAAATTTTCCCTGGTCTTCTGCTTCTTCTATCTCATCGACGAGAGCCTGTGCGTCCTCCTCCTCGTCATCTGTCTCAATGGTGACAACCTTGCCCTTTTCTTCCATTGTGAGTTTACCAAAACGTGGATTCCTTGGGGACATGCGAACAGGTCCCGCTGCCTGCTTATATTTCTTGGGCCTCAGCATCCGAGGTGAATTCGAGATTTCCTGCGTGACCCCAGTGTCTCCGGGAACATTATGTACCATGAGGTTCTGCGCGGCCTCATCGGTGGTTCCTTCTGCAGAGTCCAAACCTCTCTTGGTAGCCGTCATCCTGTTTGAACTGTCTGTGGTCGTTCGCGAACTTCAAGGCTCGAATATTGCTTGGCGCTCAACACTTTGTGCTCTAATCAACTGCTCAAATCTCAAGTGAACAAGTGCTGTGTCGTGGATAGCCCCTGGATTTTTATAGCGCCTTTTGAATTCAAATTTGACCGTTCCCCCCAATTCTGGGCCATCAATGCTTTCTTGGTGGTAGATTGCCCCAAATCTTGTCCTTAATTCGTGTCTTAAATGCTCGTCGCCCACTCCCTTTTGCCTTAAATTGGACATCTCATCATGAATAGTGACACCAATGCTCACTTCCCCGCCTACCCACGCGGCAGCACAGCCCCCTGTGTGTGGTCGTGACCCTTGTGACATGTTGATTCTGCGCACACCTCCCTCATCGTGCAACTCCCAAACAAACTCTTTTGTAGTCTTGCACTCTCTTTCAACTACCTAGAGCACTGAGACTGTGCTCCCTACGGCTAGTCAGGTGGTCGCACCACCTATGCGAGACTCCAACTCACCTTCCAATATAGTCCACGGAAACTCCTCAATTTCCTTCGCGACAGCCGGTGCCACGCTTTCTTGGTTACTGCGTTTGTTGAGGTGCAGTCATAGCCATGGCAAGAGAGTCATAATTTCCCAACGACAATCTTCTAATCCAGTGGTATGATCATCCGCACCTTGTCTTGTTATTCTTGGTTGATCGACAAGACCTGCTTGCTTGATCTCGTATTCCAACCTTTTGATCTCGGCATCCATCAAAATGCTTTTCTTCCTCAGTCATACCCGATCTTTCTCGAGTTCGCAAAGTCTAAGGTTCCCTCGCCGAACGGCTTCCTAAATCTCTATGTGTTCGACCTTGCATATTTGTGTGATTTCTTTGTCATAGTCTTCGCGTACTGTCACCACAGTGGGAGCTCTTACATGCGGATTCCTGTTTGCATTCTCTTCAGAAATTACGGTCGCTACTTTATTTCACACCTTCGGAATCGTTTCCACGGTCGGGGTTTTGCACAGCGTCCTATAGGCCCATCGAACCGCTGGTATGCGGAGGTCCCAATCAGTGCGTCTTGCCTAGTGAACCTTGTTCAGTACTCCACACAACCTATTGAATGCTTCGTCGTGGATAATTGGTAGCGTGTGTCGCCTTTCCTGTTGCTGCAATTTGTTCCCATTCTCTATTCTGGGAGTGGTGTGCACTTGCATGGGCTGTATATCATATGTCTGTACCCATCAAGAAAGGTGGGTGGGCACATTGTTCGCCCCTGGTGACTGGCTCGAGTTCTGAGTTGGGGTTTTCCAAAGCGTAGACGCATCATCCTTCTACATCTGCACCAGTCCTCAAAATTTCCTTGATGCATAACCCACCATCGTGCGGGCGTCGTGCGCAGTGCCCACTTTAGTGAATCAAACCGCTACTATTTTGGCACTGCGCTTTCAAATTTTCTCAGGAATTCATCCACCACTGTCAACCCATCATATTTCAGCAGATCCCTTACTTATGTTGTCATGCAGCATAGTGATCTAACCATCATGTTGCAATTAAGTGTTAGTACTTCGTGTAGCCGATTCTGCCATTGCTCTATCTCTTCATCTGAATCTGAAGTGCAGGAGCTTTCGCACTCCCACGAAATCCTTCCATCTGCAGTCACATTGACCCAATCCTCTTTTCACACAGTTATCTTGTAAATACAATCGAGATCGTTATCACTATCATCGTCACGCACCGGTTCAGTGTATCGTACTCCTTTAGTTGGATCTAGCGGTACTACTACGCATAGTGACTTTTTGTCAAAGATCATTTTGCACTTCTTCAAATTTATCACTCCATTCATATCGGTGGCCCAGTCTATTCTTAGTAGCACAGGATAGGGATTACTATCATTGACAGTCTCTATCACTTCAAAATCCGCTTGCGCGCTCACACCTTCAATATCTATTGTTACCCCTTGTAATCTTCCCATGGGCAATATCTTCTGTTGGTTTTCCATTCGTAACTGAATAGGAGACCATTGTAGCATGGGTCTGCCCATGCGTTCCCATGTTTGCTTTGGTAGTACATTGGCGTCTGATCCCAGATCTAGGATTAACTGATCCATTTCATACTCGCCAATTGTGCAGTCAACCTCATTTCCCTTCCTGTGCACAATGCATGCTTTCCAAGTTTCCGGACCACGCGCAGTTCTCCTGACCCTGCGCACCTAGTGATAAGTTCCTATAGCCCTTTTATTGCCTTGTTGTCACGTAGCAGTTTCATGCATGTCTCCAGAAAGGTAGTGAACATTAAAGGATCCATTCCGGGTTCTAAATGATCCTTACTACCTGAAGTGGAGGCCTTTGTGAAGCTCTTCTTAGCTTCCACGAATCTCTCCTTTGCGCGTTCTAAATCAAATTCAGGTTCCGTAGTAGGAGCCTTGTGAACCCACGCACTTTATTCTAGCTGCTTACCTTTATCATCGCCAGTGTTCATACCGCTCCTGAGCATCATGTTTACATTCGGGTCTTCTTCACGCAGTTCAGACCTCATCATCTGTAAATTCTGAGTTGGGGGGGGCTGAAGTACCCCTTTTTGGCGCAGTCTCACTATCAGTGTAGGGTAGTCTTCTTCCTCATGATCAAACTAAGTGCAGTATAGACATGATTTCCTCCTCGGTTTTATACAATCACCGGCATAGTTCCCTAGCCCTCCGCAATTATAACAAATTAACTGTCCACGACCCCTTCCTGGTCCCATTCCACCTCGACCTCGACCGTGCCCTTAAAATCCAGTACACGTCGTTCTTGCATTCAATTCGAGGGATCGTGTTTTGATCAACACTCGGTAGGTAGGGGTCCAATCCATCATTAGTTCGTAGCTTCTGCAGGTGCACTCATCATGGCCTACTGACCTGCAGAAGTTACAAAACAATTGTTGTGACGTCTACATATACTTCTGCAATAGATGACAATTGTTCGTAGTGTGTTTTCCTCCTATCTGACAGATCACGCACCATAATGCAAGTTCCACCCTTGGCCCTACCTATGCCTCAGGTCTTAACGGCATCGGCCCTCCTCCTTCCAAGTAGTTCATGAACACTAGACAGTGGTCCTTGTCATGCCCCTGGCCTTTGCATTTTATGCACCATACCTCCTCGCTTACCTCCACCTGAGGTGTCATGTCCTGTTTCAAAATTTGCATTTCTAGACACAGATTTTGCAATTATGCGTGGATTTGTTGGACTCCCAGACCAGGGTCTTGTATAGGGGTCTCATGCAATCTCATTGCCATTTCTAAAGCTTTGGCCTGGGTGGAAAGTTTTTGTTGTGAGAACGTTGTCCTTAAGTGCGGTGTCAGTGATGCTACAAACCATGCGCAGCGATGTCCATCTGTCAATGTCATGTTGGCTTCATGAATCATACCCTTCAGTCTTTGGTCCAAATCCCAAGGGGTCTCACCCAGGAGCATCGTGATCTCCTTAAACCTGATGATTTTTTTTTTTTCCAACTTTGGCGTGCTAAATTCCCTATTCAGCGTAGCTCAGATCTCTGCGATTCCTGCATTTTGATGGTCATTAGAATGCTTGATGTACCATGTTAATGCGCAATCCTGCAACGCGCTTACCAACGTAGCCTTCCTAATATTTTCATCCGCGATGCCTTGTGATTCCCATACTGCTCTTCCACGAATCAAAATTGGTCTGGATCTTCATTCCCTACTCCTTTTAATACTGATAGTTTGATCGCACTCGCCATACTGAACTATGGGCATGGCGGAGGTGGGGTGGGTGGATATGGAGGTGAGGAGGGTGAGACGGGTAGTGGTGTGGGTCGAGGTGGTAAACGCAGAATGCGCTACCTTATCAGACTAACTTCGCTTCTCGGAGAAACTTTTGCGAGCTCTTCTTCGCTTTCCCCTAAGGGGGAAATTAAGGGACTATTTTCCAATTATTCTCTACTTCCGCTTATGTAGATCTTCCCACTTCGCATAGTCCCAATCATTAATTTATTCGCATAACCTACTTTTCACACAATAGCATCTTAATCTAATTGTTAGAAGATTTAATATACTTATCTCATGGTCCCTTGAGGAAACATCGCTCCGCCTCACTGTAGCTGATGGTCGTATCTACCATGAGCTCAATGATAAATCCTCCTATACTTCAGTTGAGCCAATGGTCCATAGCTCGCGCGATCTTATCTCCTGATGCTTCTAGTCTGTGCACTTATTACGTAGTCCACATGATTGGTTTGTCGAGCCTACACCTTCCCTAACTGTCTGCTAGCTTCGCAATCCACTTATACAGCTAAGAAGGAAAGGATGCAAAGAAAATTTCGTGGATTTTCGTATACAAGTAGCGCTCCAACCATCGTTCTTTAGTTACTCGCGGATTTATGTTTTCCTGCGTCGCGAACTCATGAATCTTCTTATCCAATCACTCTTTAATTTCTTTCTTTGTTGGATTCCAGCACCCCGACATCAGACATCCCTTATGCATATCCCGGTCCCGGCAACGAAACCATTTGTTGGCTTGTATGGACCTGACCCAGGTTCATAGGTGATTTAGCCAAGAAAATCCCGGTACTACTGGCCCTTTCAGCAACAGTCCGCAGAGCGCGGACTGAGGTCTCACCCGAAGTAGTATGGGAGGGTGCTAGAACAAGGTTTCCGCACCCTGGGGATGTCTGATGAGCTTTTGGAGATCTGTGGTTTGACCCTGCACGCTCGTCATTACGCGCACTTGTTCGTCCCTCACAACCTGCGATGCTACTTCCGTGCAGCCCTACTCGGGGCACGACCCGTATTATACCCAAGTTCCTTGTTGTTTAATCTGTTTTTACCCAATTATTCAACATATTTGTGTAAGACTAGTGATAATTTAATGGCATATCCAACAATCATATCAGTGCGCGCGATAAAAAAAATAGTATAAATGTAAAGAAGGCAATACACAAGCAGATACACAGAAATAGGAACCAAATTCTCTTTATTAGTCTTCTATCAAGATTTCAAACTTGACACTGCCCTACGCACTCAGCTACGGACTCTACTAGGCCTCTGCACACTCAGCTGCAGAGCCTCTTCCTACTACTACGACCCAATACACTTAGACACTTACTCTATGCTTGAACCATGTGTATTCATCTATCTCTCTAATTCTTATTCCCCCCTTTTACAACTTTAGAGCCTCGCTCTATTTATACAATCCCATGGTCTGTAGACCATGGGTAGGCCGACATGACATTAAATTACTTTACAATACTTAGGGTAGACAACCGTATGACTCATCCTATACTTCGCGCTCCGCTCCCGTAATTTGCAGAGTCTTACAATACATTTGACTAAAGCTTGGGCTTTGAGTCCCAAAACATGTTGTGGGGGGATTCCATGCCCAACATCCATCAATGATAAAATTGTCCATGAGTAGGACAAGGGAATCCCTTTGGGGGCTACATATCTTTAGAGTGACTCAAATTCGGTTTTCCTTGACTGGAACATGTCAAGGAATCTCGTATTCCAAGTGTGTGAAGTGGTCCCAAATTGTTGAGTCGCATTTTTATTTTACTGCACAGCTATCAAAGGAAAAGTCATGTGGTTGTAAATTTTGGCCTTTAGATAGGTCGTGTAGCTCAATTTTACAATTTAGACCTTTGGAGAATTTAAATTTTTTAATTTCCATGATGTCCTCAGCTGGAAAATCTTCACCTGTATCCTATACTAGATGAATTTGGGTTTCACCTGAACTATACAAATGCGTGTATGATTTTCTGGTGTTAACAAGTGCCTAGCATACACTTGAGATCTCGCAAATGGTAACCAGTCACTTGCTTTTTGGTTGAAAGACAAGCTAGCCATTATAGTAGGTTAACGATTCAACAGATATGTGATCTTGTTAGAAATTCCCTTTTTCTATTTCTTTATAAACAAATAAAATTATAACAAGATGGAATTGTTGTATATGTGAAGTTCACTTAGGATGTCATTTTTCTTTAATTTTGGACTGAGAACTCAGAAAAAAGGAGGATTGTCATCAGTGTATAAAATTATATCCTATTACTTGATAGGATTCAATCCATAAAATATCATTGTATCAATTAGAAATAGAGCATGGTCGTATTTCTGTAGTGCCCTGCTCTAGTTGACTGACAGCGATATGAGATTAACATTGATTTAGCCCTAAGGCCCACACTTTATTATTTGAGGACCTCAAGTTGAGGATCCGGACACATGACTCTATTATTATTGGTTGTGATATTAGTGGTTGTGATGTTATGTATGATCTCCATTGATATTATGATGAAGATAGCATTAATGGTTATGCATGTTCTCTATTGATTTTATGATGATTGTGGCATGAATGGTTATGTTTGTTATCTATTTGATGTTATGATGTTGATAGCTTTGATGGATATGTATGCTTCCATTAATGTTATGATGATGATAGCCATGATGGATGTGTCCCCTATGTTACCTACTTGCAGTAGTTCTGGTTCACAATGAACAATGATGTGAATGACCAAGTGATGGTAATGATGCTATTATGACAATGACTAACACTGAGAAACCTTGTTACTGATTATTATTGAGTATGGCAGGAAACCACCAGAGGCACTCACACATGACGAGTTGACGACACCTGGTTTGATGAAAATTTATATTATTTTATCTTTGAAATTCTAAGTTGATTTTGAAACCTGCTATATATGTTTATCTATATTCTGATGAGGTGTTAGTGGTTGCAGGCACAGATTAGTTGCTTGGCCGAATGACTCACATGTGGGTGATGGGGTTGTACAAGTGGATGGAACTACATGGGAGGGGTGGGACAGTGTCCCTGATCTCACCCACTAGAACTCCAACCGTGACTTGGGCTGGAAAGGTTGAAACACCTTCACTTTGAAGATCACGATGCCATGAGGGCAGGTCCCAAAGTTGGGTCGCTCATGAGGATTTGACTGTGGGCACGCATCAAGGTGGATTCCTTGATCCCCGACACCATTAGTCTCACTATAGCAGGAAACATAAGAGATTATAGTGGTCTATGACGTTGCACCTATACTTTCCCCTCGTAGTCACTGAATGCTTGAAGGGCAAGTGGTGTGGCACCCTTGGAAATTCAAGGGAATTTCTTGAAGGGCACAACCAACTTGGCACCCTTGGCATCACAAATAAACTATTAGGTGTGGCACCCTTGGCATCACAAATAAACTATTAGGCGTGGCACCCTTGGAAATGCAAGGGAAGTTCTTGAAAGGCACGACCAAACTTGGCACCCTTAGAATCATTAAAAATAAATTAATTGATAAATATAGTCAAGAAATGAAAACTAGGTAAATTTACATCAAGGGTAAATGATGTTAGAAACCGAGGCAATTAAATCAAAAATAAAACTTGGGTTAAGAGGATCATAGGAAGAAATAAAATAGATTACCTTAAAAGCTCTACCCTTCCCATGTTGGAAAATATTAGGTAGATTATGTAGTTTAATTAGGTAAAAAGGGAAAGAGGGACATAATTGTAAGGATAAAGATTAATCCTAAACTAGTTAAACCTAATTAAGAGAAGAGGAAGGTGAATTAAAATAAGAATAATAAATTAAATTTAAAGAAATGTAGAGAACCTCCATGTGGCAACAACCAACTTAAGAATATCCATCTAAGAGATAACTTGAATTAAATTACGGAGTAGATAGGGGATACTCATTAATTGACTTTAGTAATAAACACAAATTAAGGAATAAAAAGGGGGATCAAAAGGCAACTAGGAGAAGAAATAGGAATCTTGTTGAGGTAAGGAAAATATTAGTTCTAAATTAAAATTTAAGTAAATAATTTTGGGAGACCCTTGATGAGAGAGTGACACATGGGTGGGTGAATAATCAAACTATTGAATTATAAAAAAATAATTAAATATGCATGGCATGCCAAGTGTCACCTATGAAGAGTCCTATAAAAGAAGGGGCAAGTCATGGGAGAAGGGACTTTTCTGGAACCCTATGGTTGGATGGATGAGCCTATGTCAGAGCAGTGATTACGGAACTATAGTGAGTTTGGTTAGGTAGAGGATTTTAGAGAGGGGACTTTTGAACCAAGGAGTGCTCTCCTCTACCAGCTATTGCATTCCTCCATTGTACAACCCCATTGTAGCTCGGGGTTCCGCGGGGAAGAAGAGTACTTAAGGAGTATGCTGGGAGGTTAACCGGTGGGTCATCGCATTCGTATCAAGTACGACGTCATTCACGCTCAGAGGTGACCAGCAACAAGGGAAGACAAGTAACGGAAAATCAAGTGGAGTCTCGTCTTCTGGTGAACGGTACATGTGTGTTGCAATATTATTTTGTATGATTTCTTTATGGCCTTAGTTAAATATATGTCAATTTTATGATATGTAAAATGAAATGAAATTAGGAATGTGTTAGACAGTCGCTGAATTAATTTGAATTCTCAATGTTTTTCTCTTCTGGTTGTATTTTATTGTGAATTGTTTAAAATATATATATATATATAGAACTGGTCCTTATAATTTAAAATACAGTTGCACTACAACTTTGTAGAACTATATAGTAAATAATAGCGACGATCATGATTTACAGAAGAAAAACAAAAAAAACAAAACAAAATAAAACAAAAACAAAAACTTCATTTACAATAAATGAATTTAAGTGAAAGAGATTTAACATTGAAAAGAAATAATAAAGTAAACTTAATTCCAAATTTTATGTCAATTTCGTTATCATGAGTCGCTCGATCTAATCCAAATACAATAACTTTCAATGAGTTTGGGTGATAATGGATTATTGTATAAAATACAAATACTATTCTAAGCCTCATAACTCGGATGAAATCTTGGGTTTGAGTACCAAGTACTCCCTCTCAAGTGGATTTGTCAACTTAACCCTGGAAGGCATAGTACAAAATATAGCCCATTGATCTGTTCGTTTCTCTTAATGGCCATTGGGTTTGACTCTCAGGTACTCTCTCAGCAACAAAATACAATGCATTAAATGAGGATATTTGGGCTCATCAAGTGATACATGCACATCATTAGACTTTGTTTGCTAACATTTTGCACATGTCTTCCTTCTAGATTTATGTATACGTGGGTAAAAGATATGTGGAAATTATCACAGTGTCTAAGACAAATGGATGCAATTTTCATGGAGGGAATCAATGTCAGTGCATCGATTGCATGTCAATGCATTGAAAAATGTTTGCAAGCATAAGTTACATTGTTTTAAAGAATTATATTTTTAAAATGATAAATTAAATTTTACATTAACCTCATCATTAACTTTTGAATGGATCCTTAGTTAATGAAATATTTTAAAAATCGTCATTATCATCACTGGATTAAATGCTTTAACCAAGTGGACTATAAATACAATCCATCATATGATTGGTTATTGTATATGACTTGGGTAACACATAATAATTTTCATTTCCTTTGTTGTGTTATCTTAAACATCAAAACAATTCTAACTTGATTTTTTTTATGTGTAAAATTTTAACTTGACTTTTTTGGGTAGTTGGAGAGGTGAAAAGCCTTTAAAGAAATAACAAAACATTTATGTAATCAGATAAAAACTAAATATTTTATTTACAAAATTATAATTTAAAAATAAATATATTTTTTTATATAATTAGATATATATATATTTAATTAAAATATATTTTTGAACAACAAAACAAATTATCGTACTAAATTGAAAAATTCACATTCATCCTTAGTAACAATTTTAATATTTATTTAGGTAAAAAAGTCTAACAATTGTATTTCGAAATTTAGATGCAAATTATGTCATCCTTATGTCTTCAAGGGTTGACATATTTATCTTCACCTATTACAGTAGGAACAAACTTAAAATTGTGTTTAGAAACAAAAGGAGAAGAGAATTTTTATATCATAACCTTGAGGATTTATTTACCCAACTTTCGATGAGGGATGGTATATAGACGTGCATTAAAGTACAAATACAATGCTAACTCCTCGGATGGCCAAGTTAGTTTAGGGTTCTAGGTTAACACCTTGCCTCAAATGTCGTCACTTCAAACTCCACTCTCAACAATTTAATTTCCTTTTTACTAATTAGAGGACTCAGGTTCTATTCCATAAATTCTTAAGTGCCATCTTCAAAATTTTATGAGGCATTTAGGGTTATGGCATATAATGAATATTTCTATTATGTGTTTCAGTTTGTAGTTAATTACTCTAAATATGGTGTGTTAAATTTTATGGTATGTTCTATGCTTGCAACAATTACTTCGATGTTTTATGAGCCCAATAACAACTTTAATTCATATTCTAATAGAAATCACATTAAAAAATCAGTGGCATTCACTTTTTTTTTCCCCTAGGAAAAAATCGTAATTTTATTCATATTGATAAAATTACATTTTGTAGATGCTAGAAGCATATGCATATGGTTGTACCTGTAAAAACAGGCAGCTAAACAGAATATAAAAATCTCAAAGGAGCAAAAAACTGTTCCTGTGATGACAGGAATACAGCAGAAAAATAGAATATCTACGGACCTATGTTTTCCTTCCTTTTTTCTTCTCTACTTTACGCCAGAATCCAGCATTTGGAGTGGGGACAATTATGGCAAGTTGATTTTCTTCTGTGTATACCAGTTGTTCCTTTTCTGAGTCCGATCCTTCGGAGCTATGTGCTTGTTTGGCCCCGCTAATTTCCAGCTGTGATTCTTGCTGCCGTCCCAAGTTATTTGGTTCCAATTTGGGTCCTTCGGTATTCTCCTCCTGCATTTTTTCCTTCTTGCTTTGTACGTCCAAGGGATCTGTGTTCAGTGCAACCTCCTCCAGTGGTTCAGTGTTCTGCCAGCCTTTTGGCTTTTGCTGTTGTTTCTTGTTCCCTTTGGGCTCCTTACTAGACAGTGGGCATGCATATTGTAGGTGCCCTGTCTGCAGGCAGTCTCGGCATCTGAATGTTGTGTTCTCGTAATCAAGTTGCCGCGTCCACAGTGAATTATTAAAATTCAATGTGGCGTGATCTGGGAGTCCTTGACTTAGATCCACCTCTACACATATTCTGGCATATGTGAAAATTCCCCGGTTGGCTCTGTCCTCATCTATTTTAAGGTGTTTCCCTAAGGAATTCCCAATGGTTGTTAATGCTTTCCGATGCCAAAAGTGCAGTGGGAGGTTATGTAGCCTCACCCATACTGGCATCGTCGATACTACCATGGTATTGGCATTAAAGTCCGGGAACCAGGGGGTGATAAAGAGGCCAGCATTGCCCCAAAACCAAGGCCCCTGATTAATGGTATTGTCCCGTTCCAGTTCTGTGCTAAATCTGACTATGAAGAATCCTTTAGGGCACAAATATATTTCACAATTGGGTGTCCATGAAGCATATACCCATTGATGTAGTGCATCGGCTTTGGGCCAATAACCGTTGAATCTGCATATAACAGCATTTTGAGTTAAATCTGTGTATAGATCTGTTACCTCCGGCAGTGATACTGTAATCAAAGGTGATTCTGGCCTCTGTTCCACAATGTATGGCCCTGGAAGCTCTGGTGTGGGTTCTGATCTGTGTTGCATTGGTTCCTTTCCTTTGACAGCATCACGGAAGGAGCCTGTATTCTTTGAGCTGGTTCCCTTGCAGCCGCCTCGAAGTCTCAGATTGAGGATGATGGTTGAATCCTTAACAACTCCATAGTGCTGGAGAGTGTGTTGGTCTTGCATGCACAGTCCTGAGAATAAAAGATTTTGACATGTTACTGGAATTCCCAGCTTGGTCTGGATCTGATTTTTTAACTCCAGAACATCCATCCCTTCCTTGATTTGTACACTATAGTGTCTGCCTTCTACCGATCTGATGAATATTTGTTTCAGATCTGACAGATCTGCTTTGACCCGGCCCTGATTTGCATGTTTGTTCTCTGGATCTGGCGACTCGTTGTTGGTTCTGGAGTTTGTATGTCTACCTTCCGCGTATAAGGGCTTTCTTTTTACCCCCAGATGCATCCATAGTGGCTCCAGATGCAGCCACAGTAATTCTGTTATCAGTTCCGAGCCGCCATGCGCAGGTAAATTCTCAGGCATCAGGACTGTGCCTCCCCTCCTTATCCCGATCGATTGTAGAGGTGCCCCCTTCTGTTTGTCTCCTTCTCCCGCGGTTACTTCTGGGCAGATCACTTTCTTCGTGCCCTTATGCTGAGTTAAAGGCTCAAGATTGAGTTGGTACTGCGTTTTTGAATTCGGATCTGGGCGGTGGCGGCCTGCTCCGACCGTGCCATGCTCTGCTATATTAAAAGAAATCGTCACCCTGAGTGAAAACCCCTGGAGCAGATATTGGGAGTTCGTCCGAGATCTGGAGGAGGCTTGATCTGTCGCCGAGGGCCGATTAATTGCAAAGGTAAGCCAGATCCATGGATCGATTATGCTACAACGCAGGTTCATGCAGGGTTTCCCTGCATTCGTTTCCCCTTCGATGGATTTTCTTGTGTCGGCGGCACTGAGGGTTTCAAGAAACCTAGCCATCTGTTCTCCCGAGCCGCAGAGCTTCCTCCGAATATTTTGATTCCAGTGGCATTCACTTTATATCATCATTAAGAGTAATTGTAAACAGAACATCAACAAGAAAGAATTGAAAGAGCTTAGGTCACAAGACCCTACCACTCTTGCTAAAATGACAGAGGCAAGTCCTCATGTCCAGGGATAGAACCCCTACTAAGCCTGATCCTTAGTGATTAAGTTGTTGAACATCATGCATCCTAGTCATAGGGAATACATTAGTACCTAACATGTCTGTCAGTGGTACTAATTAACCCTAACCACTTTTTCCAACTCATTGGCCAAATGAGAGGTACTTCCCAAGAGTCCAAACTACAAGGGTAGGATGTATGTTGGGGTTTCCATAGGGGAGGGTTAACCACTCACCCTATTTTCATATATTATACTCCATAGAGGAAGGTGAACCAATCACCCTATGCTCACATGTTGGGGTATGTACTCCACAAAGGAAGGTTAACCACTCACCTTGTGCTCCTATAGATCCAAGAAGTACCTCAGGCCCCCAAGATATCCCAAAGCTCAATGTGTAACTCAATTGGGACCATCATGGGAGGTTCTTTCCATGACTCTAAGTCTCTCTTTGAACACTAAGAACTTGGCCTTTCCCATAAGATTTTTGAGGATGTCAGCAACATGTTCATTCATCTTGATGTGTTGGAGCCTTATTGCTCTCTGTTGTACCGTATCTCAAATAAAATGGTACCTAATATCAATTGCTTAGATCAGACGTGGAACATGGGATTCTCTAAATGATAAATCCCACTTTGATTCTCACAATAAATGATGGTGGTATCTAGCACATGCCCAAATATCTCACTAAATAGCTTCCTCAACCAAATGCCTTCACAACAAGCCATACTAGCTGCAATATATTCAACCTCAGTGGTACTTAGTGAAACATACTTTTTTTTCGGCTCATCCATGAGATGGAATTAGATCCCAATGAGAAACAACATCTAGATGTGATTTTCTATCCACCACACTATCAACCCAATCAGCATCGGTATATTCATGTAAACTCAGATCTTTGACATTATACCTCATTTCATGGTTTATAGTACCATGAAGATATTTTATAAGATTATTTGCAACAACCCAATGCATATGATGAGGCTCAACAATAAATTGACTCAATGTATTAATAACAAATAAGATGCCTAATCTTGTTTTCACCAAGAACATCAATGCTCCCACAATTTTTCTATATTTGGTAGGACTTTCCAAAACCATTCCAGCAGTACTTCCACATAGCTTCTTGAAATTTAGTTCCATCGATGTAGATGCAGACTTGCAGTCCACCATGCCACATATTTCTAATAGCTTCATAATATATTTTCTTTGAGAAAGAAAAATCTCACCTTCTTTTTTCTAGACCTTTAAGCCTAGGAAGTAATGCATCAATCCTAGGTCCTTCATCTCCAATTCAAAAGTCAACTCCCTCTTACGTTGATAAATGAGAGGGTCAACACCAGTCACAAAAAGATCATCAACATATAAGACCAAACTAAGTGGCATGTCTTTTTCAACCTTGAAGTAAAAGTTTGGATCAACATAGCTCCTTGTAAATCCAAATTTCATGAGATAGATATCAATCCTCTCATACCAAGCCCTAGGGGCTTGATTTAACCCATAGAGGGATTTCTTCAACTTGCACACATGAGTTTTTCTATCTTTCTCTTCAAACCGTTGAAATTGTTCCAAGTAGACTTCTTCCTTAAGTGAGCCATGTAAGAATGTGGTCTTGACATCCATTTGATGGAGGCTCTATCCTTGATTTGCAGTAAGAGTAACTATGGATCGTATAGTGGTGTATCGGGAAACCCGAGAAAAAATATCATCATAGTCGATTACTTCCTTTTGTGATAATAAACAAGCCATGAACCTTAACTTTTATTTCTCATCACTTCCATCAACTCCATGTTTAATCTTATAGATCCATTTCGAAGTGACTAGATCTTGTCCTTAGGTCTATGCACCACTTCCCAGACATTGTTCTTCATCAGAATTATTTTTCAAATAACTATTAATAAGCTCTATAACTTCACGCTCTCTCTTCTCAAATACAAATCTCATTGCCCTGATGATGGACTCACTAAGCTAGGCTGAAACGTTGGTTTCAAAACTGTTCGCAGGTTTTTCCACAAAATTCAAAAAAGATTGTTCTTCATGGTTGACTCATATTTCTTAGCCATAACATATTTTCATACATGGTGCTTCACAGCTTCTTAGAAAGTGCAAGGTTTGGTTTGAATTATAGTACTTATGGTAGCCAAGTATCCTTGATACTTGGTAGGCTTCTTACTTTGTCGAAAATTTCCTCTTAGGGTAGCATGATTTTCAGCATCTTGAAGTGTATATCGTGTTATCACTCAGAATTTCTCAAGGTTAAAGAAAGAAATCACCGAGGTAACCCCAAACCACTTTTGGAGCATAGGCTTTAGCCAACCTAGGCTTAGAGAGGGCTCTCTCCATATGATTTAGCTTTGTTTGTTTGAACTTTAAGCTAGTTATGAATGTTCAGGGGGTTTTTTATTTGTATTGAAGATTGGGTGATGGGGTTCTTTAAATAGATGGATAGAATGATGTCTCTAGACCATTGGGCTATGGAGTCAACAGAAGGGTAGTAGAACTAGATCAAATCACCAAAGGGAATGTTCAAAGGGAAAGATAGCATAGTAGAGTGTGGGTCTTTAGGCGAGAGGGATGAAAAGGTTTTAACCAGGGTGAGAGAGAAATTAAGCATTCTTAGACCGGGATTGAAATGAGGAACAAAGGGTAATTGGAAACAAAGGGAAACTAAGAATCCTTTGCTATATATTTTAAGGAAACAACCTAAACTAAGGAGCAATTAACAATTCCTTAACTTAGATATCAGTAGAAAACATGTATTTGCCTAACTGTTAAAACAGAGTGTATTTTAAAAAATTCTAAGATAATACTCCAGTTATAGCATTCAGATTCAGATATACATTATGGAAAAAATTTAAGAAATATAACAACAACGTGAGGAAATACTTGTTTGTACTTCGCTCAACACATGAATCCTTTGAAATATCTAGTCTTTATTCATCAATCCAGCTTGTTGGTCCAGTCCGTGATACAATAGCTTTACAGTCTTTTGATCAAGAAGTCTATAGAAATGTCTAAGAATCCACCCAAAATACTTCAAATCAAGAAGCATTTATACAAATTCTATACTGAAATATCTTGAAAAAATATCAAGATTGGTTTTACAAATATCTCAAACTGTTTTACGTTAATAGAACTTAAATAAAGGACACCTAAAACTAATGAATCTATTTGGCACTATATTTATGGATTGATGGTGACAAAGAAGAGAAATTTGAATTTGATAGAAATTCTTAATTGATGATGAGGCTTCCAAGTCACTAACTAAGTCCTTCCTTCGTGCATTCTACCAAAGAAATTCTGCAAAATTAGGGTCCAGTGATACCTCTGTATATCTCAATCCGAGATATAAATGTAAAAAGTGAAAGAGTTTATTGTAGATAAGTATGTCATTGAGATAAACCTCTTTCATTTTCCCAAAATTCAGCTCCATCTTTTCACAATATTCTCTTCAAAAAGATGTCAAAAACAGGACTTTGCACAGTCTGAAACATAGACTCTGAAGATATGCATTTATATCCCTTTTTGTAATACCTGTGTAAAAAGTGAGATAGGTTTTTGTAGATTGGCCTTTTAGGAACACAGACTCCTCCATTTTCTTGAAATTCATGCTGTAATGGCCACAGTAGTTTCTGAAAAATTAAGACTTAAACAGGAAATTTCTGGAAAATGTACCATTTCTGCTCTGTTTTTCATCTATCTTCACTTTGATTTTTCAATCTGATACACTTTTACTTTGATGAACTATCAATATCTTTTACTGTGTTTTTACTTTTACTGTACATTTTAACTTTTTATTGTGTATTTCAACAGTAAATTATTTATTTTTTTATATGTATCAACATATGGTAATGGATATTGATAAACTTTTTGTATGTTTGACCTGTTTGTCCTGTGACTGTATGCTCTGTCTAGTTCCTTTGTTTTAACAATCAATGTCTCTATGTGAATGATTTCTTTCTATGTTCGGTGTATAATTTTTTTCTTCTTCTGAATGAAGGTTTTTAAATAGATTTCCTTTCGAGTCTTGGAGTAAACAAGTTTTGCAACTAGTATCAAAATTGTTTATCCAAGCTCTGGTCTTCTTCCAATTTCCTGCAAAAATTCAACAATTATTAAGAAAACACAAGTTGTCAGGAAAGTCACTTGATAGTTTTATTGCACAGGGATGTCCAAGGAATGAGTCGTGGCAACGTTTTGAAAGCAATCGGAGGTCGAAATGTGTTGCAGAGAATCAAGGTGGCACCAAAAGGTTTTGATAGGTTTTACTGTGAAATGGGAAAAAGGAATGAAAACGATGGTTTTCAAGGTTTAACAAGAAACTTTTCAAATTTGGTGTGGAAATTCATATTTATGAATAGTAAGTGGTTTATCGGGTTGGCGGGGAGGTAATATTGCAAGTTGATGCACCGCTTATCAGGCAAAGGTGGAATTTAGGAGGGGTCACCCGATCTACTCCAGTGATTGACACGTAGACTTTGGGGTTCGGGGGGAAATCGCTTTATCGAGCGGGTAATGATCGGCCATTGGGCACGGCCGATATGATTGTGGACCGTTGGATGAGGGGGATGGTGATCGGATGACAATTGAGCGAGGGAAGCGCACGGGAGATAAAAGCATTGTTTTTTTTTTTTTGGGGGGGGGGGGGGGGGGGGGGGGGCCAAGAGCTTTAATCATTGGCGGATTGTAATTATTTAAGAAGTTAATGACGGGTTAAAATGATCGAGCAGGGCTGAATGACGGGGTTAGTTTAGCTTCATCACGCAAGGGTGTATTAAGAGGGTTTTGTCAGGATAAGGAGTAAATTTATAGTTTTTATTAAAACTAAGGGTTGGGATATTTATATAAGGGTTGTATTTAATATACGGAAAAAGGTATTTCGGGATTTACATAATTAAATTAATATGAAATATGATGGACGGAGTGGATATACCCCTAAGTAAAAAGGTGATGTTTGTGCATACGCTTTATACTTAGGATAAAATGTTTTTTATGGGTTTTTCGGATGAAAAGGGGCTTACAAGGGGGTTTTCACTTTTCCTAGGTAAATGAAGTTTATCCTTAGGAAAAGGGGTTTTATTAGGGTAATGAGGGGGAAATGAATTTCATGAAGGGGATTCCAACAGTTGATGTCCATAAGTCATTAAGCCGAGGGTCCGGTCCCACCAAAAGTCAGAGAAATTCTCTAAGCCTCTTTGACTTTAAAGGATTTAAAGTGCTAGAATATACTTGTTGATAGGAAATTAGTGAGCAAGGGGAAAAATGAATGAGAGGAATTTAATCACATTTAAATTGTAAACCTTTTCTTTTGCCTTCATAATTGATCATAAATTTTAGCACATATGTCTAAGCATGATGAATGTGATTTGATCCAATCAACTTTATACTTCAGCAACATATCTTCTACTTACCCTAACATTTTTTCTTCATTTTATTTAGGTGCATTTAGATTATCAAACCCTTATCATCCATTTTTCTTTTGTAAATTAAACTATCTAATTCTAACCTTATATCTTCGAAGGGCTCAGATTAAGATGATGAGCTCCTTTTATTTTCTCTACCTATCTAATGATCTGCCAAGATTAAACAGCTTGGTCAGATTTTATTCTCTAACTATAAACAAAATTCAAAGCATGAAATAACCAAGATTAAATAGTTTGATTACTATGGATTGTGGCATGAATAACAAGCTACACACAATCATTATTATGCATAAAAGTAAATAGTAGTGGCATTTAGACTTCACACTTTCATAGTCTCTTTTTGTTTTTGGGTTCATATATTTTCATTTTTTTTACGTTCCCTTATTCTTTTTGTCCTTTGATTTCTATTTTAGGACATACCCTCTTTACATTTTTCAATTCTAATATAGAAAACATTTGTAGAAAGCAAAGGTATGCATAATATTACAATATTGACCATAGTCAATTCAAAATTATGAATCATATTAGTATAGGAACCTAACAGTGGCTCCACATGGGGATGGCATCTCCTTGTGAGATGTCAAGAACACCATCGACTAGTAGCCTGATCCATTGGGCCTATCCCAAACATGTATATGCTTTGTTGTATAATCTTTGTGGCTGAAACTCTTGAACTGAAAATACACCCTTTTTTGTAAACTGAAATCTGATACATCTTGTACTGAAATATGATCTGAAATAAACTTGTTGCTAAAAAACTGAATTTATTCAAACTGAATTCCTACCTACTTACTCTAATCAGTTGTCCAACTGTTGGTTAGGTAAAATGAAATAGCCAATGCAACCATTCAAGCATCATATATATTGGTGTATTTTGTTGCTTGTGCTTGTTTGTGATTAAAACTAAAGTTCTACAGCCCAATAGAACCTTGTTAACCAATGAGAAGATAAGGAAATACTTGATTTCCTTGGTGGACTCTAAAAACTATACAAAAGGATCTTCCAAAATATATACACTATTTTTGAAATGATTTAAGCAACTGTACATCTACTCTGGATGGCCTCCAAGCCATGAAACTGAAATATCACTTTTACCTTTATCACCCTGCATATTTTCAAACAAGCTTTGTGATGATATTTCTTCTGATTGAAATGTTTGACTGATGAAACCTTTATCATCTTGATCCTGAATATGATTGTTAGTTAATGAAGAAAAATTTTGATTGCATTCACTATCCAACCCATCAGTTATGGGATCATGAAAAACTTGGAAGGATTGCTGCAACTTATTACTCATAGGTTCGAATGGAACTTCATAGATTTCTATAAGTTGCTCATCTTTTTCTTTAGATATTTTATAACGCATTTCCTTTAGAAACTGAAATGATTCAAAACATAGTGGTATAGAACTTTCCTGTATTATTTGATCAGGTGTTTCAGTGGAATTTGACAACTGTAACTGTGAAATTGAAGGATCTTGATCAGGAATTTTATTTTCTTCTTTGTTGTTAATGTCAATTCCTAAGGACTGCTAATTGTTTGTTGCTTTAAAGTTTTCTCTGATGAACTGAAATGAAGCAAAACAAAGAGGCAAAAAGCTTCACTTATTTCCAAATTTTCTGCACTTTCTTCCTCACTTTCATAGCCGATATGAATAAGATAATCACTGTTTTCAAGCTGCTGAAACTGAATTTCTTTGTTTCCCAAACTAGTTTTTGATTGTTTTGTAAAGTTAGTATGGATTTGAAGAGCATAATTATCATCATACTCATCATATTTAGGCAAATCATTAAAAGAAGTAATGTCATCAAACATACACATTAGATCAGCAGGTTGCTTCTCCATGTATTGCTCTATAAATCTACCTTCTGATCTATGGTAGTTGGAACTAGCAGGAATTTGTTCATGGCTATCAACCTCTTCATTTGTGAAATAAATGTGTCATGTTGATTTTGAGAAAAAAATATATATATCTTTCATGGTGATCTCATGTATCCTTTCCTCTATTTTTCTTACCAAAATTTCGAGTTTTACCTCTGCAATGTTGTTCATCTCCACTCTGTTAGAGCCTAGATTGACCTCAGGCTGAAGGGAGGCAATTCTAGGGTAACCACAAACCAAGCTTAACCTAGTAGCTAGCCCTACCAGGTCAGGAGAGGGCTCTCTCCTTGTCAATTTCAGTCGAGATGATTGAATCAAATATAGATTTTAGGCTAGGTATAGTAGCTCTAGATATTTGATGACCCATTTAGCCCTCTCTAAATTGACTGACAAGGCTTCTATCTCAGCCCCTTGTTCCTTGATGATCATGTCTTTGACAATCCTTGGATCTTGAGCATCCAAGTCAATGACATCCACTCCTTGTGTCTCCTCATGATCAACAAGGTCAAAATCTCTCTCTTGCCCATCACTAGGATCCTTCTCATGAATTTTTCCCTTGCCTTTACCTTTTCCCTTGTGTTGTTGCCCAACCTATACCTGTTTAGCTGAATAAGAAGGAAAAAACCCTTCCACTCCTTGTGGAGATAGCATTTGCCTATGGCCTGAAGATGAAGGCAATACCCCTTCCACACCTTGTGGAGATAATACTCGCTAGAAGCTACAAAAAGGTTCCTAGTCCCCCTCTCATATGTCATAAATACCGGCACTCCAACAATTTCAGTCTCTTGGAACTTTTCATGTCCTGAAGGTCCACCTTCTTCATGGTACACTAATGAAAAGACTTGATGGCCTTTTAACATTTCATGAGAAATGAAGGTCTCCCATGGCATGTTAAGAAGGTTCAGCTGATGCAAAACAATGATTATAATCAAAGAGTAGTGGTAGGTGTTGGTTAACTGTTTGGGGTATGATTTCTTTTTTACAATGAATGTCATCTTCTTTATGTTTCTGAACATGAAGTAGAGGATATTCATCACTCTCACCCTAGTGCAATGCATCAACAGTCTAATGTGGTAGGCATACAATCGGGAGAACCTACCTCCACAAGCAAAGTACTTGATGATGGTCTTCATTAATGGAACAAACATGTCCTCCAAGAATTTAAAGGGGAATACTCTCTGGATTCTGTTATGATATTTAGCCTTGATGTAAGGCTCATAGTACTCTATGTCAATGTCCTGACCTTTGTTCCACCTTTCACCCACATTTGGAATACTTGTAGCCTCTGAAATGGAAGCTGGTGACAAATTGAATGTAACTCCAGCAATGTTTACCTCATTGTTTTCCAAATGTGTCACAAACAACCTTGCTAATTCATGATGAGATTTTACCCTTTCCACCATTTCACAAAAACTGAAACATGACTGATGTCTGAAACAAGAAAGGGAAAATGGGCAGGCTTGCAGCTCCCTCAAACTGGTGGGCTCCTCTCTGATATGTTTTCCTCCCTTATGAGGCTTTCTGCCCTGTGTGTCTCTCTCCCTGGAACTGTCACTAAGGGTTTCTTCCTCCATTTCATACTCATTGTCCCTCTCCATTGTTGTACAGTTGTTTCTCTTTGTGGTGAATGAAGAGTGGTGGATTGGTGAATGAAGGTAAGATGAGTATGAAGAGATTTGAATAGGAAAATAGGTGAGGGTGAACAAGAGTGGGAAAGGGATGTAGGGAGTGAGTAGGGTTAGTGAATAGTGTAGGGTTTGGGGTATATGTATAGGGTTTGGGATGTATGTGTATAGGGTTTGGGAATTAGGGAAAAGTTTAGGGAATGTTGTCTAGGGAATTATGTATGGGAGGATGGGATTTAGGGAAACAGTAAAAGATTATAAAGGACAGCAGTAATGAGTGAGTTTTTTACAATATATGAGACAATTTAGTGACAATTAGGGTTTGATGTTTTTAAGAGACAAAACCACCCAAGACTGATGCAACAATTCTTTTCAGCAAGAATAGTGATGTTACTTACTTGCAATGGAGGAATTTGGGAGTTTTGAGGCGATTTGATGCAATTTGCAACGATTTGTAGCTCAACTTCTAAGTGCGTAGTGCACTCTCCCAGGTGCGTAGTGCCGGTTTGGTGCGTAGCGCCAGTTCAAAATTACACTACAGGAAAAACCCAGGTGCGTAGCGCCACTCCTATGCATAGCATCGGACTTTGGTGTGTAGCGCCAAGCAGATTTCTCCAAAAACACAGCAATTTCACTCCCTTTGTTCAATAACACCTCAAAATCGTGTTTTTGCTCATGAACCTCAACTCAAACAATGAAAAAACTTGAGAGAGAAATGACCTTTATATGGCTTGGGAACTTTTGATTTTTCATTCTTCAAAACCCACTTTATAATGTCTATTGGCTTTTTCAAATACTTTGTTTTTGGATGCTTGATTTTTTGTTTGAAATAGGTGAACTGATGCTTGATGATCTTTTGCTTTTGCAGTGGCATGTATTTGGAAATATCAGCAGGTGACCAGGAGTAGCATGAGACCATTAATTACATATGAGAAATAATAAAATTACATGAAATTTACAAATAAATACCAATGCTCTGTTTTCACCTCAAACTGGTTTTGAGGTGAAAAACTTATTAAGTTTACAAATTATGATATTAAAACTTTCCTGATAATTATTGTCATCCTCAAGTGTCTGCTAACCATTATTAGTCAATGGTTACTGAAAATTTGACATGGTGAAACCCTAATACCTAATGAGACTATAACCCTAAGACCTAAGACCTATTTAATGAAATAAACTGAAAATGAACCTGGACTTGAACCATTGACTGAATCACACATGAAAAGAGATCAGCAGATATGTGTCATGAGGGAAAAACTGAAATGTGCCTACCATCAGTTGATCCATGACCTAATGGAATGCAACTCATTGAGAATGGGACTTCTAATATGAATGCAAAGAGTGAATTTCGATCACTGATGGTGGTGTGTTAGGCCCCTATACTACTAGTGTAACCCCTTATTGTTATTAGTATAACCCACTTATTATATTGATGTACCCATGTAGTGCCCATATTTTTACTATTGTGCCCCATAGAAGCCCACTATTGTTATTATTATGCCCTTACATTATTATTGTTATGTCGGCTCTGATTATGTTATAACCCCTTAGACTCCTATATATAGAAAGGAGGTCTTTTCATTTGTATCATCTAAGAATTGTTCATTTATGTAATGTAAAGGAGGTTGCTCCCTCGAAGAGGCTGAATTCTAAGGCGTTGATCTATCTTTTCTATCTTTTCTTGAGCTGGTTTCATAACATTTGGTATCAGAGCTTTGGATTCTAGGGTTTCGCTGCTCCAAACATCTCATCGTGGAGTTTTCACTATAACTTTTTTTCTGTGATGTTTCAGAAGTCGCAAAAAAAACCCATTTGAGAAGAAATCACGTTGAATCTTGGGTCCAAATTTTAGATATTTTATCACGATATTTGCGGAGATATGATCTGAGGAAGTTGGTATTTTTGCAGACTCCTGAATTACACTCAAAATAGGTGACCTGGGAAAAATCGTCATAACTTTCTTTCTGAGCATCAGATTGAAATTTCGTAAGAAGGTACAGAAAGAGGACGGACTGTAGTTTTCTTTTATATATTTTTTTGAGTCAAAGGTTGAAACAGTGACACGTGGAACTTCATACAAGTTCGCTCTTCTGGAAAGGTCTATAATCAGGTCATCTTGGGAGATTGTGCATAACTCTTTTTTGGAGAATCCAATTTGGATCAGACTAGTGACATTCGAAATAGGACACAGAGGGATACTACAGGTAGCAATTTCAGAACTTAAATATCCACAAGTACAGAGTTATAGTCGTTTCAAGATCGAGGTCCTAAAATCAAGAAAAAGCAAGATGAGGAAGTTTGATGGCAAGGATCCGGTAAATTGGATACTTCAGATGGAGCAATATTTTGATCTACATGGTGTAAAACTATTACAAAAGGTATGTATTGCATCTTCATATTTAGAACCAGATCAATTCTTATGGTATGAAGGGCTTTGTTCTCGTAAAAAACGTATTACGTGGTCAATTTTCACGGAGGAAATGACAGCACATTATGAGGATACAAAGAGCAACACCTTCTTTAGAGAAACACCACAACAATTGGAAAGAGAAAAAGGGCTTTGTGACATAATGGAAAGCAAAATTATGGAAACCAGGAAGCATACCCCTCACAACTATAAATATGGAAGTGTTGTTTCTCCCAACCTTCCACAACCTACAAGGGTTACACCACAACAATTGGAAGAAAAAATAGAAAAAGGGATTTGTTACAATTGTGATAGCAAATGCAATAAAGGCCATAGGTGTGCTGAGAAGAAATTATTTTACATAGAATATGAAGAGGAGGAAGAAAATGATCAAGAAACATCAAAAGAAGAGGATATACGCCAGGACACCACCCCAGAGAAAGAAGAAATGAATCAGACCATATCTTGTAAAGCATTGGCAAGAATTACCACTCCTCAAACTCTCAAGATAGAAGGACATATCAAGAAGAAAAAGGTGCAAGAAGTGAAAGATCACATCAAGAAAGAAGAAATGAATCCTACCATATCTTGTAATTCAATGGACGAAATTACCACTCCTCAAACTATCAAGATAGAAGGACACATCAAGAAGAAAAATGTTCAAGAAGTGAAAGATCACATCGAGCATCAAGAAATGAATCCGACCATATCTTGTAAAGGACTGGAAGAAATTACCACTCCTCAAAAGATAGAAGGACATATCAAGAAGAAAAATGTTCAAGCAGAGAAAGATCACATCGAGCATCAACAACAAGTTCTCCAACTTTTAAAGGATAACGCCACTTCAGTGCAAAATCAAACGAAACAACAGGTAGATCAACATCGTAGTGAAAAATGTTTTGATGTAGGTGAATGGGTATTTTTACTGCTACATCTCAAGCAAGTTATTTATGAGAAGGAAATGTTGGCAATACTACATGCACTTAAAAATTGGCGACCTTACCGAATGGGAAGACTCTTCAAGGATGAGGATGTGGAAGCATTGTTTTGTGCTATTTATATTATCCAACCAGATTGGATAAACGAAGCAAGGGATGAATGGAAGAAGGACGAAGAAGTATGGCCACTTATTCAAAAGTTGCAAAAGATCCCAATTCAAGCAATATTGCCAGAAAGTAAAGAGGAAGGAAAAATCATATTGGAACCTGGAGCAATCACAGAAACAAGAACCCGACAGCTACGAAATCGATCAATGTCAGAGTATCTCATCAAGTGGAAGAACTTACCCGTTGAATATTCCACATGGGAGGACAAGAATTTTATACAGAAGCATCAAAAACTACTCAAGCATTGAGGACAACGCTTTTTGAAGGAGAGGGGCATGTTAGGCCCCTATACTACTAGTGTAACCCCTTATTGTTATTAGTATAACCCACTTATTATATTGATGTACCCATGTAGTGCCCATATTGTTACTATTGTGCCCCATAGAAGCCCACTATTGTTATTATTATGCCCTTATATTATTATTGTTATGTCGGCTCTGATTATGTTATAACCCCTTAGACTCCTATATATAGAAAGGAGGTATTTTCATTTGTATCATCCAAGAATTGTTCATTTATGTAATGTAAAGGAGGTTGCCCCCTCGAAGAGGCTGAATTCTAAGGCGTTGATCTATCTTTTCTATCTTTTCTTGAGCTGGTTTCATAACACGGTGTGAAGACACTGACACCAACATTGGCTCCAATGGGGATGGTAGCTCCTTGGAGGTGCCAAGAACCATAAATATTTGGGATAAGTAGACTAGTGCCTCATCCCTTGGGCAATACGATCAATATACTTCAAAGAATAAAACTGACACTATGAAACTGGACTCAAGACTCGAAGACTGATTCAAAACTTAAAGACTGATACAAATCACTCAACTTTATAGCCTTCACCTCGAGCCCCAAGCTGAAATGAATTGTAACTTTTGAACACTTGAAATGAAAGGAAAATGGTATATACAATGATCACTTCATGATTTTAGAAATCACCTTAGAAGAAGTAGCGCTTCAGGAGCCTACCATTGACTGGTCCTCCTGAACAATCTTGTCCATCCATATCATTGAGAAGGAATGCATTTTGTTCTCTGTATGCAACAATCTTATAGGGTCCCTTCCATAAGTTTTCAAACTTACCATGCTTGCCTTTATCTTCATTCCTAGCATCCCACTGTAACAATACATCCTCAAGCTGGAATTTATCTGCTTTTGTTTTCCGATCATAGATCTTTTTGATCTTCTCCTGCAATCTGAAAGTGTTTGGAAAACTTCCTCCCTTGTCTGCTGTAAATGGATCATCTGATTGATTCTTCGCTGACTATGTCAATGCCATAAACTATTTCAAATGGGGACATACCTATAGATTTCGGAAAGACTATGTCAAGAGATGTCGGAAAGACTATGTCAATGCCATAAACTATTTCAAATGGGGACATACCTATAGATTTCTTTTGGCTCACCCTATCCACCCACAAAGCATTAACTAACTTTTTATGCCAGCCTTTCTTATTTGTTTCCAGTAGCTTCTTGATGATGTTCACCAATGACTTATTGGATGATTCAACCAAACCATTACCTTGCGGATAATATGTTGTGGAGTGACCCAAGGTAATCTTATACTTGCTGCAAAAGTTGATCATCTTCTTGGATTTGAATGCAGTTGCGTTATCTGTGATGATTTTACTAGGACAACCAAAACGAGATAAAATATTTGATTCCAAAAATTGAATGATTACCGTGTTTGTTGCCTGTCTAGTTGGGATGGCCTCGATCCACTTGGTAAAATAGTCAGTTGATGTTAGGATCCATTTGTGCTGAGCAACTTTCCTTTCCCTTGAAAGACCTGACATTCATGATAGCTCATGATTGTCTTGTAGACATCTGAAAATTAGGTTGGCCAGTAATAACCTGCTCACAATATTTTGTTTGTTGTTGTCTTCCAGAACAAGTGACCACCACAATTATGAAGGTCACTCATCACTTGTTGGGCTTCCTCTTCAATTAAACAGTTCAGCAAAACACCTCAGGGATCCTTCCAATAAAGGGAATTATTCAAAATTCAGAATTTAGCAGCTTTAAGTTTGAGAGATCCACCTTTGCTTTTTGTCATTTCTGGAGGTGGTGAGAGGTGCTGAAGTACATACACAATATCTAAATACCATGGTGACTGAAGTAACATTTCAGACACTTGAATCAAGGAGATTTCTTCTTCATCTTCAGACATGGCTGCAATAAGATTTATATCTAAAGCATGAAAATTTGATTCTGCCATCAACCTCACCAGGCCTTGTCCTTTGATCAACTTTGTAGGCTTGATCTCCAGATCGTATTCTAACATTGCTGCAATCCATTTTCCTCACCTTCCTTCTGGATCGGTTTGTACCAGCACATCCTTAACTACTGCGTTAGGAACGTATACTATGATGTGGGAGTGTAGAATATACATTCGGAAGTCCTTCAAAGCTTTGAAAAAAGCAAGAGGTTGTTTCTCAATTATATCGTACAACAAAGCAGCATCTGTAATGGTCCTACTGAAACATGCAATGGGCTTTTCTTGCTAATCTCTTTATTGCATTAAAATTGTTGCCATGGTATGCTCAGATGAAAAGGAGAATAAAATGAAATCTTGTGTATAATGTTAGAAAAATATTATATATGACAGAGAAATGCAAGACATATAATATGCAGAAAAACACAAACACATAAAACTAGAGAGACACATATATATGTGGTTCACCCAGTTTGGGCTACGTCCACCCCGAATAGCCAATCCTTCCTTTCTATTATCCAATAAAGTGAAGAGACACAACCTACAGCAGATCCGCTGTAATATCCTCTATTTCCTCTCACAGTCTCACCTCTCTATTTCTCACTCGGAGAATACACATTTATTACACAGCCTCAATACAACCCTCATACAAAGAGAGGGGTTGCCTTCTAGGGAAAAAACCCTAAACTAAACATAAGTTATACCATTAGATCATATGCCTAATGAACGGCCCAGATTGACTAGAACTTACTATACTTTTACAAGGCAATTTTACATATGTTTTTAGATTCGGGGGCGCTGCCCCCGAAACCCCCGCTGGGGGACCGCTGGCCCCGGACCCCCCATCCGAGGGGGTGTTCTGCCCCCAGAACCCTCCCCCCGCGTGGAGGGGTGTACAATCTTCCTAGGGTATACATCTGGCTGAAACAAAGACTTATAAATTAGGATGATAATCATGCTCCATACCCAATAATCTACCACTTGGAGAATGATTGTACCAACTCCATGCTGCTTCAATTGCTGAAAAATGACTCCTCTTTGGACCTAGTTGTTTCTCATCTTCATTGTCATCCTTGAAGACCAATTGAAACTGAGCATATTCTCAGTTTCTCCCTGGTTACAATTTTTGTTAGCATATCTATAGGATTCTGGCTAGTGTGTATCTTTTCCAGCTTCAACTCTCCATCTTCCAACACTGATTGTATGAAATGGTACTTGAGCTATATGTGTTTAGTCCTGGAATTAAATGTTTATTTCTTTGCAAGATGAATGGCACTTTGGCTATCACTATATAACGTGCCCATATCATGCTTCTTACCCAATTCATCTATAAACCTTTGTAACCAAATCATTTCTTTAGTAGCCTCTGTAGCAGCAACATACTCTGCTTCTGTTGTTAAAAGTGCAACAACACTTTGGATTTTTGAAACCTAACTGACAGTTGTTCCACCTACTATAAATACATATCCTATAGTGCTCCTCCTGTTATCTTTATCACTTGCCATATCTGCATCAACATATCCCTGTAGAGAAATGTTTGAACCACCAAAGCATAATGCTTGATTTATGGTACCTTTCAAATATCTAAGAATCCATTTCACTACCATCCAATGTTCTTTTCCTGGATTGTTCATGTATTTTCTTACAACTCCCACTACATGTGCAATATTAGGCCTTGTGCAGACCATTGCATACATTAAGCTTCCAACTACTGATGCATATGGAACTTTAGACATATAATCCATGTCTTCTTGGGTGTTTGGGCACATCTCCTTACTAAGTTTGAAATGGCTAGCAAAATGTGTACTAACTGGTTTTGCATTGTGCATATTAAATCTTTTCAACACCTTTTGTATGTACTCATTCTGAGACAATGTTAATTTTCAATTTTTCCTGTCTCTAGTTATTCTCATACCAAGGATTTGTTTTGCAACTCCCAAATCCTTCATTGCAAATGAATTTGCCAATTTTCTTTTGAGCACATTTATTTCCTGCATGTTAAACCCTACAACAAGCATGTCATCTACATACAATAACAATATAATATAGTTGCCATCATTTTTCTTTTTCAGATAAACACATTGATCAGAGTGACATCTAGTATAACCTTGTGCAGACATAAACTTGTCAAATTTTAGATACCACTTCCTTGGAGCCTGTTTTAAGCCATACAAGCTCTTCTTCAACCTGCACACTGGGTTCTCCTTCCCTTTTACCTCATATCCTTGTGTCTGCTGCATATATATCTCTTCCTCCAAATCCCCATGGAGAAAGGTTGTCTTTACATCTGACTACTCAAGATGCAAATCTTCAACTACTACTAGACTTAAAATAGTTCTGATTGAAGTCATTTTAACAACAGGAGAAAATATTTCATCAAAATCAATACCTTTCTTCTGTGCAAACCCCTTCACCACAAGTCTAGCTTTTTACCTCTGTTTTCGTCCATCTTCTTCCTTCAGCCTATAAACCCATTTATTTTGCAACGTAGTTTTACCTGCAGGCAACCTGACTAAGTCCCAAGTCTGGTTATGCATTAAGGATTCCATCTCTTCTTCCATGGCTAGCTCCCACTTCTTCCTACTTTCAACCTACATTGCTTCTTCATAACATTTGGGTTCACCAGAATCAGTCAACAATAAATAATATAATGGAGAGTATCGTTCAGGGGGTATACTTATCCTGGTAGATCTTCTAACACCACTTTCAGGTGTTTTGGGTGCTTGTTGCTGTTGTGGTGGTTGTTGTTGTTGTGGTTGTTGATTATTATTATTTTTTGGCACCTTTACCTTTTCAGTGATCTCATCAAGAACTGTGTATTCCTTGTTTTCTTTTTCCTATTTCTTTTCCTGCAACTGATTCTTATACAAGACCTTTTCATTGAATACTACATCTCTACTCCTAATGATTTTGTGATTTTCATAATCATATTAACAATAACCAAAATCATTAACACCATATCCAATAAAGGCACATTTCTTTGATTTTTCCTCAAGCTTTGTTCTATTTTCTTTATTGATATGGACAAAGGCCTCACAACAAAAAGGTGTTAAAAATGAGTAGTTTACCTTTTTACCTGTCCATGCTTCCTCTGGAACACCACCATCCAAGGAAATTGAAGTCCCTTTGTTTATTAGATAAACAACAGTATTTACAGTGTCTGCCCAAAATTGTAAAGGAAATCTTGAATGCAATCTCATGCACCTTGCATGCTCCATGATTGTTCTGTTCATCCTTTCTGACACACCATTTTCTTGTGGTGTTCTGGAATTGTCTTCTCTCTGTGAATTCCATGCTCTGAACAGTACCTATCAAACTCTTTGCTACAATATTCACCTCCATTGTCTGATATGAGACCCTTCAATTTATTTCTTGTCTCAATCTCAACCAAATCTTTCCACTTCTTGAAAGTATCAAATACATCAGATTTATTTTGAATACAATAAATCCAAGTTTTTCTAGTTGCATCATCAATAAAAGTAACATAATAACGAGAGCCACTGAGAGATGATACCTAAGCAGGTCCCCATACATCTGTATGCACAAGCTCTAATTTGTTGCTCTTCTTTTATTTCCCAACTCTGAGAAATCCGACTCTCTTCTATTTGCCATAAATGCAATTCTCACAGAAATCCAAATCAACATTCTTCAAACCCAGCAACAAATTCCTTGAGTGAAGAATCTTCATCCCCTTCTCACTCATGTGTCTGATCCTATGATGTCATAATGTTGCATCTACTCCTTTGGAAGTTAAAGCATTAAGAGAGTTAGAAATGCCATTGGATAAATAGAATGTACCAACCTTTTCACCTTTTACTATTACCAGGGCTCCTTTGGTGACCTTCCAAGCTTTATCTGTGAAAGTTGTCACACAATATTCACCGCCTACTTGCCCTATTGAAATCAGATTTTTCTTCAGATCTGGAATATGCCTTACCTCCTTTAGTAGCCATTGGTTTCCATTCTATTGTTTTTCAAGAACCTTACCCATTCCAACAATTTTACAGAGTTTATTATCACCCAAACTGTTAAAATTGGCAACCAGGGAAAAACTTCATGTGGGCCATCTTATTCATGGCTAATAATATTTTTATTAGATTCCTCTCCTCGAGAGGTGTAGGATTGATATAAAGATCATCCAATTCCGATAAGTATTCATGGAGATATGAATTTATTTTGATTATGGAATTATTATCAAGCCGACCTACAACTCATGTAGGCTCAGAAGCCCAACAGTCGCATCTATTCACCCACCAACGTTGTGTATAAATATAAGAGTACTTTTCCTCATTTGGACTCACTCATCTCATCACATCTCTCTCTCTCTATTGCACAGATATGGGTCTCTTCTCTACTGTGCTGAAATGGGTCTCTCTCTCTCACACATGTGAAGTCGGACGCTGTTGAATTTGAAGCTGCAACTGCAGAAGTAAAGATTGACTTGCGTGGCCTAGAAGATCTCCTCTTTGGAACTGCGTTGTAGGTTCATCTGAACCTCCTTTGAAAGCCACAGCTTTTGGTGGTGGAATGAAGTCAATCCGACGAATGGTTTGCAAGATATCGACTGCCCTAGTTTGAAGCCGGAAACTGCTGAAACTGAAGCTGCAACTGCAGATGTAAAGATTGACTTGCGTGGCCTAGAAGATCTCCTCATCTGAACTGCGTTGTAGGTTCATCTGAACCTCCTCTGGAAGCCGAAACTTTTGGTGGTGGAATGAAGTCAATCCGACTGACGGTTTGTGAGATATGGTCTGCCCTAGTTTGATAATGAAGCCGCTAATGCTGATGTTACTAATCTAGGGTTTGCTACTGCTGATATGAATCAGATTTATTGTACTATTTCTCTCTGTTGAATTATTGAAGATAAGAGAAGATTTGATCAAAGGGTTTCCCCACACATTGTGGGGTTTGTCCCTGGCTAGCCACCACATCTTGTGTCTCTTGTCTTGGCTTGTTTTCTGTCGATTGTTTAATGTTCTATCTGCACTTTACGTTATGTACATGTGATTGCTATTCGGTGGAATATAATAAGAAAAAGAAGTAAACTGTTATAAGCATAGAAAATACCATAACTTAACATGGTATCGGAGCTGAGGTGAAGACAAAGCTCGAGCAAGAGCAAGAGCAATCATTGAAGAGAAGATTGGCAAGGCTATCCTAAAAGAACTATGGGGTCCTCAACACTCTTTCCTGCCGAAGACAAGCTCCGTGAGAAAGCTGACTATCACGGATGGAAGATGTCTATCGATCTAACCCTTGAAGATCAAGGAGTACTGAACCATGTAAGAGGCAATATTGTTGAGCCTTCATCAAATGCATCTGCTGCTGCCTGGAACAAATGGAAAAATGGAGAAGTCAAAACAAAGAAGATCATCCGGGACTCTATCGACAAGCGCTTGGTGGCCTACATCTCTGATCTAGACACCTCCAAGGAAATCTACGACAGACTGGTGAGTTTATTTAAAGTTAATGATGCAAATCAAGTTTTGTTTCTTAGAAATAAGTTGAGGGAAATCAAGAAGGGTAAAGATGAAAGTATGCAAGCATACTTCTTAAGAATCACCAAGATCAAGAACGATCTCCTATCTATTGGGGAAACCATTACTGACAGAGAAATGGCACTCACAACTCTCAGAGGATTACCATCTGAATGGTATGTGTTCAGGACTACTCTTCTGAACAATAATGTAATTCCTAGTTTCGAGGAATTAATGGCTAGATGCATTCAAGAACAAACAAGGGTAGAAGAGCAGGAAATGCCCTTGCCTAAAGGTCCTCCTGCTGCTTTTTCTTCTCATGCTAAGAAAAGAAATAATTCTGGGTCTAAATGGAAAAGAAAGGTTGGATTTAAGGGTGGAAGAAAAGGACGATGTTTCATTTGCAATAAAGCAAGTCACTATCCAAGGGAATGCCCTGATAGAAAGGACTCTCACCGTGACGATGATCAAAATCCCTCTCATGGTAATCGAAGGAATGGAAAATTCAAAAACAAAGGAAAAAGGAATGCGGGAAATCAAGGAAGAGGGCAACCATTCAAGAAGGCTAGAAATTCCAGGTATGAATCTAACATTGTTGACGATAAGCAGGCTGAATATTATCTACCAGCTGCTCTATCTACCTCCACTCCTTCGGACTCAATGGGAATTTGGCTCATTGATAGTGGTGCCTCAAGACACTTCACTGGTTACAAAGAAGTACTCTATAATCTGGTAGAGAAAGAAACTAACCTGGAAATTGTCCTTGGAGATGACATGAAATACCCAATGAAATGTGTAGGCTATGTTTCTCTTAAACTGAATCAAGGTAATACGATTCACTTACAAGATGTATTATATGTACCTGATCTCAAAAAGAACCTGGTATCCATCTCGGCAATGGAAGACAAAGGCTATAAGGTAACCTTCAGCAATGGTAAGGTACGCATATGGAAAAATAATGTTAAAGATGCTTTCACTCTTGGGTTTAGTGTTGATTCGTTATATCAGGTCGATGGAAGTCCACTAGGTGTCATGTCTTGTGACACATCTCTTTAGTCCGAACTTTAGCATCGGAGGTTTTCCCACCTTCATTACAAAGCTCTACCCGATGTAAGATAGATGGTAACAGGGATGCCTGAATTCCAAGTAGAGAAAGAAGGTGTATGTCCAGGATGTGTCGAAGGAAAGCTCAAAAAGGGGACCATTCCCCTCAAGCCAAAGCAAGACCTCTGATATATTACAATTGGTTTACTCAGGCATACCTGAGGTTGGCATTAAGAGGGAGACTACTACACCACATACTCCTGAGCAGAATGGTGTGGTGGAAAGGAAGAACCGCACAATTATGGAAGTTGTCTGGGCCATGCTACATGATCAAAGTCTTCCTAAGTTTCTATGGGCTGAAGCTGCAAACACTGCCGTATATGTACAAAATCGATTACCTCGTCAAGCATTGGGTTCCAAGACTCCTGAAGAAAAATTCTCCGGTAAGAAACCTGATGTTTCTCATTTTAAAATTTTTGGAAGCCCTGTATACTTTCATGTGCCGAAAGAGAAAAGAAATAAATTGGGAGCATCTAGAAAGAAGGGAATTTTCGTGGGCTATGGTGAAAATACTAAAGGCTATAGAATCTATGTAGCCGGTCAAAGGGAAGTCATAATTAGTCATGATGTCACCTTTGACGAAGATATGGCTCTCAGCAAGGTGGACAATCTACTGACTTTTAGTAGCTCTCAAGAAGCCGACACCAGGGAACTGAAAGAAAAGGATGATGAATCAATGCCTGATGTAGAAGAACCCATGGGTCCGATTGATCCTCATCCATATGAGCCTTCCTCTTCTAGGAAGATGCCTTCATGGCTTAAGGGGTTACTTGATGATGCTGAAGGACATGCTGCACCCCGAGGAACCTTTTGTGAAAGTAAGAAACCTAATAAGTATCAAGGATACCTGACCATCATGAACACGATCATACAAAATGAGCCTTCGTCATTCTCAGATGCCGTCAAGCATCAAGTATGGAAGGATGTTATGACCGAAGAATATGAGTCTATCATAAAGAATGATGTTTGGGAAGTAGTTCCCAGACCCCAGGACAAGATTGTTGTTACTTCCAAATGGCTTTACAAGATAAAGCATGCAGCAGATGGAAGCACGAAAAAGTATAAGGCTCGTTTTGTTGCTCGAGGCTTCTCCCAAAAGGAAGGTATAGACTATGATGAGATATTTGCACCTGTTGCCAGATATACGACCATTCGCTCGATCATAGCCCTTGCCGCTTCACAAGGATGGAACCTACATCAGATGGATGTCAAGACTGCGTTCGTGCATGGCTCGATCAAAGAAGAGGTCTACGTGGAGCAACCCGAAGGATTTGAGATTTATGATCGAAAATCTCATGTATGCAAGTTGAAGAAAGCTCTCTATGGGCTGAAGCAAGCACCCTGAGCATGGTATGAGAGGATCGATAGCTACTTGATGAAGCTGGGATTCACTAGGAGTGAAGCCGATCCTAACCTTTACTTTAAGGTTGAAGATGACAAGCCTCTCATACTGGTGTTGTATGTGGATGACCTCTTTCTAACAGGTGCAGACCCTCTCATTCACAAATGTAAGAGGGAGCTGGCTTCTGAATTTGAAATGAAAGACCTAGGACTGATGCACTACTTCCTAGGACTTGAAGTGTGGCAAAAGACAGGAGAAATTTTCTTATCTCAAGGAAAATATGTGGTGAAGATATTGGAAAGATTCGGAATGGTGGACTGCAAGCCTGTAACTACTCTGATGGAGCTTGACTTCAAGAAGTTAAGCGGTAGTGCTACTGGACCTGTTTTACGAAATGCTACCGAGTATCGGCAAATCGTCGGAGCATTAATGTTCTTAGTGAACTCCCGTCCAGATATATGCTTTGCAGTCAACACGTTGAGCCAGCATATGGTTGAACCCCACCACATACACTGGATTGGTGCCAAGAATCTGCTGAGATATCTTCATGGCACTATCACTTATGGGTTAAGATACATTGCCAGAGATGTGAGACTTTTTGGATACACAGATGCTGACTGGGCAGGAAATGTGGAGGACCATAAGAGCACTTCCGGGTGTTGTTTCTCCTTGGGATCTGCTTGATATCCTGGATGAGCAGGAAGCAGAAGTCGGTGGCTTTGAGCACCGCCGAAGCAGGATATATTGTTGCTAGCATAACCTCGTGTGAGGCAGTCTGGTTGCGAAAGCTCTTCAGTGAGCTGTTTGGATTTACATTGGATACCACTGTTATTCTCTGTAACAACCAGAGGTGGGATTCGATTATTGAGGAATCCCATATTCGTCAATTGCTCCAGCAGATAGACATCATCTGGGATATGGTAAGTCGATGAGCAAGGAAGCTCCATCACATTAAGATGATGTACAGGTTGATACACCTTGTCAAAGCCTTGAGGAAAGATCTACTCTGTGATTTTCCCAAACGACTTGGAGTCGGCAAGAAACCCTTGTACAAGGGTCCTGCATGTTTCATACATTGAGCTCTGGGAGCTCTGAGGGCTTGCAGTTCCTATTGGAGAAACATATGACCACAGGGTGACTCACCCTCCCCTGGTGGTGCACAATGGAACAAGATGATTCGCTCTCTTGTGGGACAAGATGATTCGCTCTCTTGTGGAACAGGATGATTCGCTCTCCTGTGTAGCAGGATGATTAGTTCTCTTGTGAGGCCTGGATTGATGTGTTCTCCATGGCAGCCTGGATTGATGTGTTCTCCATGGCAATTGTAGCAGGATTGATGTGTTCTCCTGTGAGGCCTGGATTGATGTGTTCTCCATGGAAATTGTAGCAGGATTGATGTGTTCTCCTGTGAGGACATGATTGATTAGTTCTCCTGTCGAGGCATCCTACCCATGCAGTCTGGGACTCATGGGAAGTACCTCTCATCTGATCAATGAGCAGGGAAATGAAATTAGGGACCATAGTAGTACCGATGGACGCATCGTTGTAACTACTGTACTCCCTACGCTAGGATGACCTCCATTGATCTGGGATCAATGATACTGGTCTGGGACCAGTGGTAGGAGTTGTACCATACTATGACACTGACTTCGGGTCGGTTGAGACTGGTCTGGGATCAGTGGTACATACTCTGAGACTGACTTTGAGTCAGTGGAGGATGATATTGGTCTGGGACCATTGGAGTTGTACTCACTATGACGCTGACTTTGGGTTGGTTGAGACTGGTCTGGGACCAGTGGTACATACTCTGAGACTGACTTTGAGTCAGTATGATACATCCTCGATCATTTCTTCTTCTTCATAATTCGGACAAAAGCAGAGTAGAACAGAACAATGCAAGAGCATAGCAGAACAGAACAAAACAGTACAGATCAGTGCAGGGCAAAACAAGACAAAACAGAACAGGAAAAATAGAGCAGAGCAGGGCAAGGGTCAAGTTGTACAAGGCAGTGCATTTGATGGATGAATAGTAACGACCGATAGACAGATTGCAGATGAAGTTCTCCATGGTTGAGAGGGAGTGTTAAAATTGTCAACCAAGGAAAAAATTCATGTGGGTCATCTTATTCATGGCTAATAATATTTTTATTAGATTCCTCTCGTTGAGAGGTGTAGGATTGATATAAAGATCATCCAATTCCGATAAGTATTCATGGAGATATGAATTTATTTTGATTATGGAATTATTATCAAGCCGACCTACAACTCATGTAGGCTCAGAAGCCCAACAGTCGCATCTATTCACCCACCAACATTGTGTATAAATATAAGAGGACTTTTCCTCATTTGGACTCACTCATCTCATCACATCTCTCTCTCTCTACTGCGCAGATATGAGTCTCTTCTCTACTGCGCTGAAATGGGTCTCTCTCTCTCACACATGTGAAGCCGGAAGCTGTTGAATTTGAAGCTGCAACTGCAGAAGTAAAGATTGACTTGCGTGGCCTAGAATATCTCCTCTTTGGAACTTCGTTGTAGGTTCATCTGAACCTCCTTTGAAAGTCGCAACTTTTGGTGGTGGAATGAAGTCAATCCGACGAACGGTTTGCAAGATATCGACTGCCCTAGTTTGAAGTCGAAAACTGCTGAAACTGAAGCTGCAACTGCAGAAGTAAAGATTGACTTGCGTGGCCTAGAAGATCTCCTCATCTGAACTGTGTTGTAGGTTCATCTGAACCTCCTCTGGAAGCCGAAACTTTTGGTGGTGGAATGAAGTCAATCTGACTGTCGATTTGTGAGATATGGTCTGCCTTAGTTTGATAATGAAGCCGCTAATGCTGATGCTAATGATCTAGGGTTTGCTACTGCTGATATGAATCAAATTTATTGTACTATTTCTCTCTGCTGAATTATTGAAGATAAAAGAAGATTTGATCAAAGGGTTCCCCACACATTGTGGGGTTTGTCCCTGGCTAGCCGCCACATCTTGTGTCTCTTGTCTTGGCTTGTTTTCTGTCGATCGTTTAATGTTCTATCTACACTTTACTTTATGTACATGTGATTGCTATTCGGTGGAATATAATAAGAAAAAGAAGTAAATTGTTATAAGCATAGAACATACCATAACTTAACACAAACGGACTTGTCCAAAATATCCTTGAATGTAGTCATGAAAATATTTCTTATCAGGTGTGGCATGGAATGAGGCCCCTGAATCTACCACCCAAGAATCAGTGATATTTTTGAAAGAAAGAGTCAAAGCATCTTGTAACACCTCACCTGTCACATTTTCTTCATGATTGTTTTCTTGTTGTGCATCTCCTTCTTTTCCCTTTCGAGATCTACAGTCTTTCTTTAGGTGTCCTTTCTTTCCACATTTCTAGCACACTATCCTAGATATGGACTTGGATCTACCTTTCCTTGATTTACTACAATATCCTAAGCTCTTTCATCTTTCCATTCTTCTTACCTTAGACTCTACACTCAAAGCATTACCCGATGTCTCACCAGAGCTTTTCCGTCGCATTTCCTCACTAAGGATAGCACCGACAACACATCAAACTTTAAAGTGCTACATCCAGAAACAGAGTTACTAATGGCCATTACTAAACCATTCCAACTTTCTGGAAATGAGCACAAGAATAATAGAGCTCTAACTTCGTCATCAAATTTTACCCCTACAAAACTTAATTGACTTGTAATTGTATTAAAATCATTTAAATGTCCTGTGACAAATCCACCTTCCGACCTCTTCATATTAAATAATTGTTTCATAAAAAATACCTTGTTTGAGGCTGAGGGTTTTTCATATAGTTTCGTCAACGCTTGAATCAATCCCTTTGTCGTTGTTTCCTTCGAAATGTTGAAGGTGACTGATGCTGCGAGGAAAAACCGTACTGTTCCGAGTGCCTTTCTATCGAGAATGTTCCATTCTGCATCTATCATAGCCATCAGCTTCTTTTATTTTCGACTCAATGGTAGGTACAGATCTTTCTGATACAAATAATCTTCCATTTGCATCTTCCACGGCGGGAAGTTTTGGCTGTTAAATTTCTCGACCCTGAACTTACCATCTTCCGCCATTTCTCCCACTCGAATGAGGAACCCTTCTTTCTTGCGAGTTTATCAGCCAAATAGACCTTCGGCTCTGATACCAATTGTTAGAAAAATATTATATATGACAGAGAATGCAAGAAATATAATATGCGGAAAAACACAAACACATAAAACTAGAGAGACACAGATATACGTGGTTCACCCAGTTTGGGCTACATCCACCCCAAACAGCAATTCCTTCCTTTCTATTATCCAGCAAAATGAAGAGACACAACCTACAGCAAATCCGTTGTAATATCCTTTGTTTTCTCTCACAGTCTCACCTCTTTGTTTCTCGCTCAGAGAATACACATCTATTACACAGCCTCAATACAATGCCCTCATATAAAGAGAAGGGTTGCCTTCTAGGGCAAGAAACCCTAAACTAAATGTTTCCAGGAAGAATAGTGTCTTTTCGATCTGCTAGTCCCACTAGGATTGGCAACTATCCTAGAAACAAACAATCAAAGCAATTTGTGATTTCCTCTATGTATGATAGATAAGAGAGAAGCAAAGGGACCAACCTGGATCTTCTGCTTGACTCCTTGTTTGATTTCTCTCCTACTTGACAGAGCTTGCAACTCTTCTCCTACTTGTCCCACTTAGAGGATACCTGTAGAAACAAAGTAACACAACACCATCAAAGCATCTCGATCTATGATATCATAAGCATTGTAGAATCATAAATAAAACGAGCATACAATGGCATTTACAAATAAAAATATTCACAAATACATGATTGTATGGAGGAAAACTCAAAGAACTTTATTAATAATAGAAGAGAGGATTACAACCCAGCTGTGTGATCCAGCGTCATCCTCCCAGCATCAAAGCCCTCCTCACCTCATGAAAAGCAAGATCGCCCAACAATACCATGTTCCCTCTCAAAGACAAACTATCAGCACTTCCTTACAAATTACAAAATTCCAGCCTCCAGATCTCTCAGATGAGGGATCCATTTAAAGATGTCTGCAAGGGTGTGAGTCACATCTATGTTTTTGATTAGTGTCATTCTACTTGTTTTTCTTGGTTCCACTTGGAGATTTCTTGGACCTCTTACCCATCCCTGGGCGAATTCAGAGAGCAAAGTGTCATGGGAGAAGTTTCTAGAAGATTCCATGAGCATCCACTTAGCAAACTATCTCAAACATTTGTCCATTCTCGCTCATCGCACCCCACAGAAGGCCTCTTCAATATGCATCGCACGTGACTAGTGTAGAAGTCAGTATGCATCACACCCTGATAGTGGAGCAGTTAGTATGGTCCAGTTTTGGCCAGTTCTGAGTGGTTTTTCAGGTGCAACTTTTGGGGAATGATGTAATTAGTTGATCATGATCCTTTAGGGAATGAAGCAACACTTTTAGGGGTTAAAAATCCCTTAGTTTATCGACATATAAAATTGGGGTTGCAGTGCCCAAATATGTCTATAACAGTTGCCCCCTAAAGCATGAAGTCGTAAATCTTTTGATGTCGAGTGAAATGCTTTATCATGAGGATCCGAGGTATTCGACCTGGAAGGTGACCTGTATAAGATACAATACAATACATCATCACAATATAATTTTCCATGATCTAGGTGAGGCGGGCATTCCCATGCTCAGCTTTATAAATTCATTTTCTTATGCATAGAACATATAATCGTCTGCAGTTGCAGACTAGTGATTCTTTATATGTAGAGTCATCATCCCTTAGCTTGGATGATCATCTGTGCAGATTCTGTGTACATTTGATGTCTTTATATTCCTGAATATATCGCAGCCTAGATGGATGAAACTAGATCCGGGGTCTTCAAACTCATTCAATCTTCGCTTGATGTACAAGTCGATCCATGTGAAAATATGTCCTGAAGTCGAACATGGATAGACATCCCCTGATTACCAGCCAATAGTGTAATTTGTTAACAGATGTGAGAGGAATCACCAATAATGATAATGATCCTCAAGGTACTACAGTAAAATTTACGTGGTGTGAATATATGATCCGGTGTTGAACACCACACAAGATCTTTCGGTCGAAGGCCATTGATGTAAACCTGTCGTCGAAAGTGAGAAACTTGCCATTAAGGTATGCAAGCTTCAAAGTACTGAAAGGGTTGTTTCTAAGTCAACTTCTTGGATAATGAGCTGCTATCGACAAGAAGTGACCCGTCGTAGGAGGGCCTTAATGTATCCCACATCAACGACACGAAACAAAGAAAATGATTTTCTGGAGGTTAAAAATGATCTGACGATACAAGGTTCAGGAATGGCGGTCATGAAAAAATGGAGGGTGAAGGTATTGCAACGAATGAGGCATTAATTGGATGGTGAATTCTCTAAATGACTTCTCTTGAACATATTGGAGACACTAAAATGGATTGGTAGCGTTAACCCCAAAAGATGGATGGTATGTAGGACCAATGGTGATGTGACAGGTGAATGGAATAACCCAACCCAACTCAATCATGGTGATGGAGTGAAAGTGTCATGTTCAAGAGTGACCTACTACCAATAAAATTCTTTAAGTTTTCTTCCCTTTTTCCCCAGTCATTGTTGACCAGTACCTCTTTATTTTTGTCAAGCTTGAGGTGGATAACATATGGTTATTCTATAGTTTGCCCTTCAGGCAAACCTGTCGTTATGTTTTAGCGAGCCTAGCGACAGTGAAACTCGTTCTTGTCTGGGTGGACAAGTTTGTCATTATTGTTTTAATGAGTTTAACGACAAGGATAACTCGGTCCTTTTCATGTTTAGAGAGTTTGAAAAGGGACTAAAAGGAAACTCCAGTAGTTATTTTTTGTAGCATAATCCCTTAAGTCCGAAAAAGGATAAAATAATATGAAATGGATGATTTTTTGATAACTTTACCGAGCCGAAAAGACAAGCGCTTGAACTTTTTCGTGAGATAATCCCTCGGGTCCGAAAAAGATTAAAATATACAGGAGGGATGGCACTTCCAATCACTTTAGTGAGCTAGAGAGGCCAATAACTCGACAATCTTTTCATATTTAACGAGTCTGAAAAGAGTTTAAAGTAGACTCGTTTTTTGAGAAACAAGTGTTGTTTATGGTAGCTACTCGTTCCAAGTAAGCTTGGAACTTCTCCAAGCATGGTGATGTGAAGAGGGTGGCTAACAGGACCACTCGTCATAGTTGTTCCTCAAAAATGTAAGCAATCAAGTGGAAGCGTATGATCAGCCAAAAAAATGGAGGTGATGGAACGAACACAAGCAAGGCTCAACAGGTTGATATTATGGAAATCACAAAGGTTATTTACCGAAGGTGGGTTCATTTTTTAACGAGCTTGAACTCTGGGGGAACATATGCTCAGTGGTAGGTTTATTTTTTAATGATCTTGAACCATGGGATAACATTGCGCATAGCCCAGTTCATTTTTTAACGAGCTTGAACTCTGGGATAATATACGCTTAGTGGTAGGTTTATTTTTTAATGATCTTGAACCATGCGATAACATTGCTCATTTTGATTTTTATGTAAGATAGAAACGACCAAACTAAAAAGCTAAAAAAAAACTAGAAAGCTAAGGAACTACTGAGGTTAGGTAGGATGGTTTTATCCGCGAAACGGTTAAAACGCTTCCTTTGCTTCGTCTGCTGTGCAAACAAAGGTGAATGGTGGGTCAGACCAATCACCTAACCTAAGAAGTTGAAAAACTAAAAAGCTAAAAAACGGAATTGGTCGTTTTCTGCTTGCATAAAAAGGTTTGCATGCCCCTAGACATCGAGAAAAGGAGAGTCTCCAGGTGACCATCTGGAAATCACTGTGGTTAAGCAGGATGGTTTTAGTCAGTGGTCAATACACTTCCTGGGCTTTGTATATCAAATAGACAAAGGTGAATGGTGTGAGATAACACTTCCAATCACATAACCTACAGGGAAACTTATCTTTTCAGCTGGGTTCGTCCAACGAAGTAGACTAGGGTGCATGCCCCCTAAGCTTCGTTACATTCACCGGACTACTTGTTGCAATCAGGTGGATGGAATGAAGGTTGAAGAGACACTCTTGATGCAAAGAGACCATTTAGGGATGATGTTTGACTCGGAGCTGTGTTTGAACTGGGAAATGAAAGCTGGTCAATAAGCTAGACAATTTTGCCTTCATGCGGGAAACACATCATTTGAAAGAGTGTGGAAACAATAGCTTCCATGCTATAAACATAGTCACGTCCAAGGAGTAGATTGTAATCTAACAGTTCTTGGACTACCATCACGTTCAAGTGAACGGTTTTCCTTCTCAAAGTTATCGGAAACTTAGGAAGGGTCCCTAACGATCGACTGGTTCCTTTGTTAAAGCCTGACAAATTATAAGTAACAGGCATAAGCAATGGTGAACCAAGCTCTTTCCAAGCAGTTGAGGAAAGGATACTCACTGAAGCCCCTTCATTTATGATAGTGCTAGACACGATCATTTTGTGAACTTGTACTATAATTTGGAATGGTACATTAGACGAAAGGTGGGATCTTGCTAGTAGATTCCAATCGAAGGAAGCGACCAGAATGTTTGGAGGGGGTACCAAATAAACGGTTGAATTAACCCGTTGAGTAGCGGGAACTAGGGGATTCCCTTCTTGTTGTGACGGAACGGGCGGATTTTCCCCGAGTTCATTGGACTCTGAAGCAATAAAAATAATTTGAATGGTATCGTTCTCATTCTCTTTGGGGATGATATCCTCTGAAGGTGGACCTTCTGAAGGTAAAACTGGGTCGACTGCCATCTCAACCTGCTGACTTTGGTCAGGTATGGACTCAGAAGATTGACTCTCAACGATAGGTGTTTTGACCGACAACTGAATTGTGTCAATCGGATTTTCAACTAGTAAAGGACTTGGTGAGAGTTTCTTGTATCCAGGTGGAAGTTGTTGCGGTGAAGCAGGACGGTTATGCAAGATTCTCTTCGCCTCATCCAAAAAGGGACAACGGGGAAGGGTATGGTCCCCTTCACATAGCCTACATGGAGTTTTAACCTTTCCTTTCTGTCTGTGAACTTCACTATTACTAGTTGATGGTGTGGTGTCAACATGACCACTAGAGGTTGATGACACTGGATGGTGCGAACGGGGGGACCATTCTCTCAAGATCTAAGGAATGCATGGACATTCTCGATGAAAATGGTCTCCTTTGCATATTATGCATGGATGTCTAGGAGATTTAGTGTACAGATTTCGACCAGATGATTCATGGTTGCCCCCTTGATTAACTGACTTCTTCTTCTTCTCCTTCCCTTTATTCTTCTTCTCAGTCACCTGGTTACTAGCATCACTATTTTCACCAAGCGAAGAGGAAGAAGGGGAAGGCGAAACAAATGAAGAAGAAGGCGAAGGGTCATCTTCAGTATTAACTGGTTGTTGATTCGATTGTTGAGGAATCACGGTATTTTGAACCACAGAGGTTGAGAAAAGCTAGACCGGCAGTCCAATTGTGATTCTTGGAAGGGACAATGTGGCCATATACGGAGCACCAATATTTCCCCAAGAAGAAAATGGACTAGGATTCCCCTCAAGAGGGATTCCTTGATTGGTGGGCTCCATTATCTCAACCTAAGATCAACAAAGGAATAGGGATATTATTTCGAATTTAATAAATGTTAATAATGCTTTGACACAACTTTGCTTTTTCAATTTTTAAGAGTCGAGAAAAAACTAAAGATGACTCTAGTCCCCTTCAATTTTCAATGAGCCTAAAGTGACAAGTGCTCAGATGGACTTTTTCTTTTAAGGAGACAAAAAGGAACAAAAGTGACTACTCTGGAGATCTAGATAGAGGGATTACCAAACCAATCGCAAAACTACAATATACACCTTGGTGGTAAATTAAATAGAAATTATAAAGAACTTATGTACGGCAGTAAATCTTTCCGAATGCTATGTTCAGTGCATTGTGATCGATAGGGCAACAGACACGACTTCCTATGGATAAAGGATATAAGCCTATTGTGGTCTCCCAATATATACTCGACGGTACGGGGAGCACAAATCCGTGCTAGCACTTGTCATATCAAAGAGGAGGAATCACCCAACCTTCAACGAAAACAATAGTTATTAGATTTTACGACACCAGAACAGGTCTCTAGCCAAGACCTCTAAACGTGTTGCGTTAGGTTCCAAAGCGTTGTTAAGTTCATTGAAATTTATTTTAGAGTTTATCTTGCTTAGAAGTTTACCTTTCAATGGTTCACCGCGTGATGTAGATGTAAAAGTCCTAAATGCAATCTGCAATGATAAACAATCGTTGTTTATTTTTAGCAATGAAAATCCTAGCTACTAAGGAAAGAAGATTACGATTCTTTCAACCAAAGAGCAAAGAGCACACACTAAATGCACCTTTCCTAGATCATCTTTCGCACACAGTCTAAATGCAAATGTAAATGCATGTATTTGTTTTTCGTTCCCTTAATGTGAGGAATGCCAAAAAAGAAACTAAGTATAGATCTGAAACATTTCACTCAAAGCAACATTTCGACAATTTCTTTTAAAAATGGAAAAGAAGACTAAACGAAACTTTTCAATTTCGAATAGAAAATGATTTCGACACTTCAAATAACAAAAAATCAAATCAAGTACAAATCAAAAAGTTCAATCGACTACCTAGAGAAGGAAGACTCAATGACACTTCTCTTTTTGACACAAAAATGACAGTTACGACAGTTTTTTGCACCAACACGATAGATCAATTCAAGTAATGTTTCAAAAATAAATTGTAAATGATGGAAAAATACATAAAAACATTTACTAATATTTATCAATGGAGGTTGAACAATGTAATGCAAGTAGGCTTCAACAGTGAGATATTGTTCATAAGCAGCAAAAAACAACTAAACAGAGCTGGAAACAAAGACAAAAAACCCCAAATTTCGAGGAGAGAAATAGGATCACTCAGCCATCGCACTTTTGCTTCACAGAAACAGGGATTCATCGCACCTGCTACACTCGGGAAGTGCGATGCATACTGGCTTTCAGTTGCAGACAGTGCGATGGGCTAGGAGCGCAACTGAGATGGGTTTTGGCTCAAATTTGAAGCCGATTTCAGTGGATTAAGCTGATTTATTATGGACAATAAAGAGCAAAGTATAGGGATATGATCTTGGGAGGTTAATGAGCTACCACAAGGGCATCTAGGATGCTTGTAAGTCAGATGTTCAGTTCATAAACTAAACCGGAGATTGACTGAAGTAGCATTCGTCTACTTTGCACTTGCATAGAAAGAACAGTTCGAAGGCTATCTGGCTAACTTCAGGCTTCGTCTATAGTTTATAAATCAAACAACAACAACAAACAAACAAACTATATGCTCCCCAGTGGAGTCGCCATTTTGTTTCCGGGAAAACTAGTGTCTTTTCGATCTACTAGTCCCACTAGGATTGGTAGTTATCCTAGAAACAAACAATCAAAGCAATTTGTGATTTCCTCTATGTATGATAGATAAGAGAGAAGCAAAGGGACCAACCTAGATCTTCCACTTGACTCCTTGATTGATTTCTCTCCTCCTTGACAGAGCTTGCAACTCTTCTCCTACTTGTCCCGCTTAGAGGATACCTATAGAAACAAAGTAACACAACACCATCAAAGCATCTCGATCTATGATATCATAAGCATTACAGAATCAGAAATACAACGAGCATACAATGGCATTTACAAATAACAATATACACAAATACACGACTGTATGGAGGAAAACTCAAATAACTTTATTAACAATAGAAGAGAGGATTACAACCCAGCTGTTTGATCCAACGTCATCCTCCCAGCATCAAAGCCGTCTTCACCTCATGAAAAGCAAGATCACCCAACAATACAATGTTCCCTCTCAAAGACAAACTATCAGCACTTCCTTACAAATTACAAAATTCCAGCCTTCAGATCTCTAAGATGAGGGATCCATTTATAGATGTCTGCAAGGGTGTGATTCACATCTGGGTTTTTGATTAGCGTCATTCTACTTGTTGTTCTTGGTTCCACTTGGAGATTTCTTGGATCTCTTACTCATCCCTGGGAAAATTTAGAGAGGCAAGTGTCATGGGAGAAGTTTCTAGAAGATTCCATGAGCATCCACTTAGCAAACTGTCTCAGAAATTTATACATTCTCGCTCATTACACCCCACAAAAGGCCTCTTCAGTATGCATCGCACCCGGCTAGTGTAGAAGTCAGTATGCATCGCACCTTGACAATGGAGCAGTCAGTATGGTCCAGTTTTGGCGAGTTCTGAGTGGTTTTTCAAGTGGAACTTCTGGGGAATGATGTAATCAGTTGACCATGATCCTTTAGGGTATGAAACAACACATTTAGGGGTTAAAAAGCCTTTTGTTTATTGACATATAAGATTGGGGTTGCAGTGCCCAAATATGTCTATAACACTAAACATAAGTTCTATCGTCAGATCATCCGCCTAATGAATGGCCCAGATTGACTAGAAATTACTATACTTTTACAAGGCAATTTTACATCTATTTTTAGCTGCGGGGGCACTACCCCCGAAACCCCTGCCGGGGGACCACTGGCCCCTGGACCCCCCAGCCGAGGGGGATCGGCCCCCCCAAACCCCTGGGGTGTCCAGTGCCCCCCGCACACCCCCCCGCGTGGAGGGGTATACAATCTTCCTGGGGTATACATCTGGCTGAAACAAAGACCTCTAAATTAGGATGATAATCATGCTCCACACCCAACATATAATTGGGACTAATCAAAATCAGGGTTGTAGATAAAGCATACTTTACCAAATTAAATAATTTCATAGCATCCTCCGTCCATTTTACCACGCTTTCCTTCTTAACATATTAGTAATTTCTCTCAAATGATCAGCTAGATTGGGTACAAATCTTCATAGGAAATTCATCTTATTGTTAAAAGCTTGTATCTCTTTCTTGTTCCTGGGAAAATCTATCTGCTGAATTGCTTCTACCCTTGAAGGATCAATGTGAATTCCTTCCTTTGAGATAATATGGCTGAGCAGCTTCCCCTCATCCATGGCAAAGAGAATTTTCTTCGGATTGAGTGATATCCCAAATTTCCTACATCGCTTAAACGCAATCCTCAAATGGTGAAGATGCTCATCATCTGAATTTGAAAAAACTATCAAATCATCTGAATATACAACCAAAAATATATCCTTTTCATTTACAAAAGCAATGTCCATTGCATGCTGAAATGTGGATCCAGCATTTTTCAAACCAAATGGCATTTTAGCATAATGAAATGTTCCCCAAGGGGTGGTGAATGTAGTCTTATCTCTGTCATCTTCATGCACTAAAATTTGATTATAGCTGAAATATCCATCAAGCAGTGACATGAGCGATGCTCCAACCACTCTCTGGAGGATAGGATCTATCTTCGGCAATGGGTAATTATCCTTCAATGACACTTTATTCAGATTCCAGAAATCGATACACAATCTGATCTCTTCGGTCTTCTTTCTCACAAGAACAAGATTAGAAATCCAAACATAAAATCTGATTGGGATAATGATACTAGCCTTGTATAATCTGTTTACCTCTTTTTCAATGGATGGCAGCAACTTGGGATTGATTCTTCTCAGCTCTGTCAGAACGGCTTCTGATTTGGCTTGATGGGAATAGTGTGTTGAATTATGTATTTGTTATACACCTTTATATTTGAATAATCCCAAGCAAACACATCAGCAAATTCAGATAACGATCTAATATATTTGGACTTTACCTCAGGAGACAATGTCTTCGATAATTTCACAAACTTGGGCTTATTGGTTGTTCCAAGATTTACATCCTCAACACCTTTGTCTATAGGCACCAAGCTCGGCTTCCTAGCCACATCATCTTGATCAAAAATTTCTTCTAAAGGTATGAGACCTTTAGGAATGATATTGTCCTTCAGGTGCAATATTTCCATCTGATTCACCTCAATTTCTAGTTCTTCGTCATCATGATCACAATCTATGGAAGCATCCTTGTAATTACCTTCATTCTGCAAGAAATTATTGATCTCCTTATCATCCCAAAACACCTGCCAATACCTTAAGTTATCTAGAATAGCAAGGTGATGCTTGACATGGATTTCAAATTTGTTGTTGGAATTCATCAGAATCTTCAAATTACTTGCAGCAATAGCAAGTGAATCTGCAATAACATTTTGAGCACGAGGTACGACTGTCAAGGTATAATCTAGAAACATCCTTAAGATATCTAAAACTGCATTACGGTAGGCCCTCATCTTCGGGTGTTTGGCTTGATATCCACCCTTAACTTGCTTGATTATCAGCTCAAAATCTCCATATACTGATATCCTTTTTGCATTCAACTTTTTGAGAATTTTCAAACCTACAATCAGCGCTTCATATTCGGCTTCATTGTTAGAACAGTCAAAGGCCAATTTATATGAACAAATTCTAACATTACTAGGGACTTTATTTGGCTAGAAAATAGGGCTACGAATCCAAATCCCTATGCCATCACCATCCTTACCCACGGCTCCGTCAAAATCCATGCTCCATAAACCCGCTTCTTCTTCAAGATGCTAGAATTTTGTTTCATTCTCTTTCTTACCTCGACTAATCTCTTCAATTTTTTGTTGTTCATTATCTTTCTGTTGCTATCGAAATGTAGACAGCTCAGAGGTACTTGCAATTTTTTGTCTTTCTTGATCAAGGATAGCTCTGAAATTTTCTGAAATCTCTGGCACATCTTTTACTTCAACTGACTATCAATATCATTTAAACCACTATCTGAATATAATACAAATTACTCTAAATCTATATGTACAGCATTTATTGGGTGATTAAGCGGTTTCTCTTTGCTTGTAATCATCTAATTCATTTTCTTTTCCCTATATAATTTTTTCAATTGGCCAAACACGGGAATGGTAGCATAGGAGAAATCTAGTTGTAAAGTGTTGGCATTATGAGACAAGTATTGTCCTTGATGGAAAATCACACTGATAACAAATCATAGTGCAGAAGGATAGCAGCAAGGAATTGATGATCAGTCTACAAGTATGAAGAAAAATATATACACGCAGGTTCGCTATATACCAAGTCGCGTGTACACGCTGGTTGGCTTCAGTAAAAGCGCGTGTATGTGGAAAACTTATCTTTGGTCCATGGCGGTTATTCCTTGGAAGTTGTGCCTACGGTTTTGGACCATGGTGTCTCGACGGACGTGTTGATCCCTCGTTTTGAAGCTGATGGTATTAGATTTCTATGGTTTTGGCTCTTGGTATTGAAAAAGGCCTAAGGCTATATAAAGAGAAGGAAATCATTAGGCAAGTGTATCTGAAATGTATTGAATATATGATGAAGTATTAGATCCAGTATGCAGGTTATTGGTTGATGATGTATTGCTTGATCTAAGCTAAGGAGAGATCTCAATGGTTGATGGAGAACAAGATCTAAGGAGAGATCGGGATCAAATGATTTGTAATGAACTATCTTTATTATGTGTATTTCTAGATCCGCATGACTCACGCAATATCATGTTCTGGGTATAACTGATGTCTGGTACAGCTGCAAGTTATGAAAAAATATTTTTAGATCTGTACGCAGGTTGACTTCGGTAAAATCGCGTGTATACGCGGGTTGCCTTCATTGAAGTAGCGTATATCTTTTGGAGCTTGATTTTTGGGTTGCAGCTGGGTCTGACTGTTATTGCAGAGTTCTGTAGTCTGCTCTGTGTTCTGGTGACTGGGTTTGACAGGGTTTCAGTGGTTCAATGATTCAAAGATTGTTGATGTGAGTATTGGTTGTTTTGTAATCTGCTATGAAGGTTGAATGAATTGTGGTCTTCATATTGTAATATTGTGCTTCAGGAATATCCAGTCTGAAAATGTATGAAAAGTGGTACCTGAAGGAAAGAAGATTGTAGGCCTGCACCTATGTACTAGTATCTTAGCTAGTACAAGAGCAAAGGGGGTTGAAGCTCCCTTCCAAGGAAGTTTGGAGAACGAGAGAAAGTTGAAGCCTTCTGCAGGTTGTAGCCTGCGTACTGGTATAAGGTTGCACCAGTACAAAAGATTGTAAACTGGAGTTCTTATTAAAGAAATATAGAGACGACTTGCAGCAGGTGGTTTTCACCCACATTGGGTTTCCACCTTATATCATGGTGTTCATGTGTGTGGTTTTTGTGTGATGATCTGTTTTGTTATACTGTTTACTCTTAATATGGTGAATAATGACCTGATGCACTTAACTGAAGATAAACTAACTGAATTATAAGTTTTCTGATTATACGCTGTTTTCTTTAGACACAGTAGCGTGTACACGCTGGTTCACTTAACTGAAGTAGCGTATATGTTTATGAGCATTGAAAAAGTTTTATTGATCTGATAATACTGATTCACCCCCCCTCTCAGTATTATTTCCAACAATTGGTATCAAAGCAGGTCCTTCAGAGAAGCTTGATCGATTGAAGGTAGATCGTTCATCATGAGCAACTACGAGAGAGAAGCATCAATCAGGCCACCGGTTTTTGATGGGACAAACTTCAATTATTGGAAGGTAAGAGTTACTGCCTATCTTCAATCTCTTTGTACATAAGTTTGGGACATCGTAGAAACAGGCTACGCTTTTCCTTCAGCTACTCCTACAGATGCAGCTGAGAAAAAGAAGTATGAAACAAATGCGAAAGCAGTCAGTACCCTATTAGGATGTATATCCCAAACGAAATTCATGAAGGTAATGCACTACAAATCCGCAAAAGAGATATGGGACAAAATTGTCACGAGCTATGAAGGAGATGAACAGGTAAAGCGTGCTAAACTTCAAACTCTCAGGATTCAGTATGAGACTCTCAAGATGTATAATGATGAAAGTGTGGCTAACTATTTTCTTCGGGTAGATGAGATCGTTAATTGTATGAAAAATTTGGGTGAAGAAATAAAAGAGGCTATAGTGGTTGAAAAGGTTCTAAGATCATTGTCCCCCAAGTTTGAATCTAAAGTATCTGCAATAGAAGAAAAGGAAAATCTACGAATTCTTACTATGTCTCAGCTACATGGAATTCTAACTGCTTATGAAATGAGAAAGGGAGGTCCATCAGATAGAAGAGAAGCTACTTTCAAGGCATCAGGCAAAGAAGATTATTATGAAGCAAGCCACGTCCCAGAAGAAGAGGAAGAAGAATCAAATTTTGTCAGAAATCTTCAAAGGGGTTCTGGAAGGTTCAGAGGTAAGTTACCTTTTAAATGCTTTGCTTGTGGAAGAGTAGGTCACTATGCTGCAAAATGTCCTTATAAGGATAAAGGAAAGGAACCTGCTAAATGGAACAAGAAATAGAGTGCAAATAAGAAAAGCTACTACACTCATGAAGATAGTGATGGTCTATCGAATAGTGATGAAGATGAACGAGGTAATGAATATAAGTTGTTAATGGCATTTGAAGATGATGATTATATGGATGCTATAGATGTGGATAACCTTTATGATGAAATTACTAGACTCAAGAGATGTATAGAAGAAAAGAATATGATCATTGATACTCTACAATTCCAAATTGATGAAAAGGAAAAACATCTTGAAAAACTAGAAGGTGAAATTGTTGGTCTTAGAAAAGAGATTGAGAAAACAAAAGCTATTAATCTTAAATTTGTTAAAGGATCTGAAACCTTGGATGAGATTATCAATGTGTAGCGATCTCCTCTGATCAAGACAGGTCTTGGATATAATGGAGAAACATCTCAAGCCTCTACCTCTAAAAGTTATCTTGATGCAGCAAGGAAAAGCGAGCAAAGGCCAAATAAAAGTAATCAGGTGAATCAGGGACAGTTTACCTCAAGAACAAATAAAGACCATCAAGAAATTTGGGGACAAACTGCCTTAAGGACAAACAGAAGCTACAATCAGCCACAGGTAAAATCTTCCCAATTTGCTCCAAGAATAAATAGAAGCTACAATCGGTTGGATGATAGATCTGATTATCGCAGAATTTTCTTCAATGGCCAATGCTTTTCTTGCCATAACTTCGGTCACAAAGCAGCTCAATGTGTTGCATACAAGACAATCATGACTAGAGAAGCTCAAAAGCAAGGGAGAATGACTGAAACCATGAAAAGGACTTATAACAACTTTTTGGTTCTTGAAAATGAAGTTGAATGCTCTATTTGTAATAACTTTGGTCATGAAGACTCTGAATGCAGGAGCAGGTTCCGGAAGACAATTCAGAAGGAGCAAAACTCAAATGTCAGAACATGGAGAATAAAGGAACCAAAACCAAAAAGATGTGGGATAGCCTTTTATGCAGAAGGTCAAGAAAGTCTATGGTACATTGACAGCGGATGTTCGAAGCATATGACAGGGGACAAAGAAAATCTTGAGTCATATACCGCATTAGAAAAGGGGAAGAAAGTTTCCTTTGGAAACGATATCTCTGCAGCCATAAAAGGAAAAGGTGTGGCTCCATTGAAAGAGAAGGTCAAAGCTGGAAATGTTTTGTATGTTGATGGATTGAAGCATAATCTTCTGAGTGTCAGTTAGATGTGAGATCAAGGAACAGAGGTAATATTTAGATCAAATGGATGTTGTGTTCGTGATCTTGATACAGGTGAAACAGTGATCAAAGGAAGAAGGACTCCAAATAATCTATACATATTTGAAGAAGGACCACAACAATGCTATTTGAGCAAGGATGATGAACACTGGCTATGGCATCGAAGGTTGGGGCATCTAAGCTTTTCACAAATAAGGAAAGCATGCAAATATCAGGCAGTTCGTGGTCTTCAAGATGTCAAAATTCCAGACAACACTATATGCAAATCTTGTCAGTTTGGAAAGCAAACCAGAACTAACTTTCCAGAGAAGGAAGGATCAGCTAGCATGCCTCTTGAGCTAGTACATACAGATACATGTGGTCCATTCAGAAAAAGAACACCTCGAGGAGAAGAATACTTGATATTATTCATTGACGATTTCTCCAGGTTTGTCTGGTAAGGACTTATGAAGCACAAAGATGAAGCATTCGAAAAATTCAAATCCTTCAAAGCCTTGGTTGAAAATGAATCAGGACACAAAATTAAGTGCCTCAGATCTGACAGAGGTGGGGAGTTTACCTCAAACGAATTTTTCGATTTCTGTGAAGAACATGGGATAAGAAGAGAATTCTCTACGGCTAGAACTCCTCAGCAAAATGGGGTGGTGGAAAGAATGAACAAAACAATCCAACAAATGGCTCGTGCTATGCTTGATGAATCAGGTACTCCCGCAACTTTCTGGGGTGAAGCTGCACATGCTGCGGTTATTATTCTTAACAAAACAAATGTCTGAGTAAACAGCACTCAAACACCTCATGAGCTCTGGAGTGGTGAGACTCCTTCGGTGAAGCACTTCAAAATATTTGGGAGCAAATGTTATATTAAGAATACTAATGAGCAACTTGGCAAACTTGAACCAAGAGCAGATGAAGGCATTCTTCTTGGTTATTCTCCATATAGCAAAGCATACAAGTGCTACAATAAAAGACTTGGCAGAATTGTTGACAGCATTGATGTAGTGGTTGATGAGAAGGGATATATTCCTAGGCAAGTTCATCATGAAGACATTGAAGAAGATGAAGGCTACACTCAAAGGCAGAATGATGAAGAAGAAGAACCTCAAGAAGAACCAGAGGAGCAGGCAATAATAGAAGAGAAGACTCCATCCAGATATGTTCAAAAGAATCATCCAGAATCTCAGATTGTGGGGCAGAAAGAAGTAGGAATACAAACAAGAAGAAGAATTGCAGAAGCTTCAAGCTATTTGGCATTACTCTCTTCCACTGAACCACAAAATGTGAAAGAGGCATGCAAAGATGAATGTTGGGTCAAAGCAATGGATGAAGAACTTGAGCAGATCGAAAAGAACAACACTTGAGAACTGGTTCCTAGACCAAAAGATAAGAATGTCATAGGGACAAAATGGGTCTTCAAGAATAACTTGAATGAAAATGGAGAAGTAATTAGAAACAAGGCCAGACTTGTTTGTAAAGGGTATGTGCAGCAAGAAGGGATAGATTTTGAAGATACCTTTGCTCCTGTAGCAAGACTTGAGGCCATCCGAATGTTCCTTGCTCTCTCAAGCTTTCAAAACTTCAAGGTATTTCAAATGGACGTGAAATCAGCCTTTCTGAATGGAGACTTAGAAGAAGAAGTATATATTGAGCAGCCAGATGGTTTCTTTCTTGGGAATGATCCAAACCTTGTATGCAAATTAAAAAAGCCTCTCTATGGTCTCAAACAAGCTCCAAGGGCTTGGTACTATCGATTGGACAAATATCTTCACCAACAAGGCTTTTCAAAAGGATCAGCAGATAGCAATCTCTATATAAAAATTGAAAATAACAAATTGCTAATACTTGTTGTTTATGTAGATGATATTATCTTTGGCAGCAATGAAGAGACTATGAATCAAAACTTTGCCTTGGTTATGTAGAAAGAATTTGAAATGTCACTACTTGGAGAATTGACATACTTTCTTGGATTGCAAATCCAACAAAATGAAGGAGGCATCTTCTTGTCTCAAACCAAGTACCTCAAGCAGATCTTGAAGAAGTATGGCATGGAAGATTCAAAGCCAGTATGTACACCCATGGTTACAGGATGCAGCCTCAGTGCAAATGATGAATCAGCAGCAGTTCATCAACCAACTTACAGATCCATGATTGGGAGTTTGCTTTATTTGACAGGTACCCGACCAGACATCATGCATGCAGTCAGAATAGTTGGGAGATTTCAGGCAAATCCAAAGGAGACTCATCTTCAGGCAGTGAAGAGAATCTTCAAATATCTTCAAGGGACACAAAATTATGGATTATGGTATCCTAGAAATACAGATCTCACACTTCATGCTTATACAGATGCAGATTGGGCCGGAAGCGTGGATGACAGGAAGAGCACAAGTGGTGGTGCATTCTTTATGGGCTCCAGATTAGTATCTTGGTTCAGCAAGAAACAGAGTTCGATTGCCTTATCTACAGCTGAAGTAGAATATGTGGCTGCGGCATCTTGTTGCACACAACTTCTTTAGATGATGCAGACCTTGCAGGATTTTCAAATCACTTGCACTTCACCAGTCTCTATCTTATGTGATAATACAAGTGCAATCAGCATTTCAAAGAATCCAGTCATGCACTCAAAGACCAAGCACATACCAATCAAGTACCATTTTCTTCGGGAACAAGTGCTTGAGCAGAAGGTCAGGTTGGAGTATGTTCCTTCTAAGGAACAAGTTGCTGATATTCTCACAAAACCACTGCCCAGGGAAACTTTTGAATATCTCAGACAAAAGTTGGGAGTAGTTGATGCTTCATCCTGCTGTTGAAGCTTGTCCTTTCTACAGAAAATTTGGTATACGCAAGTTACGTAAGGGATATCCGCGTAATACGTAAGGGAAAGTCGCGTGTATGGTGTACGCGTGTTGCAGAAAGCATATCCGCGTGCATACGCAGTTTTCTGCAGGCGAAGTCGCGTACATGGAGTTCTGAACAACAAGGGCAAACTCTGGTCAGAAAAGGTCTGAGATGGGTATGCCAGAATTCTTCAGGCACAGGTTCAGGGGGAGCAGCAGGCACAGGTTCAGGGGGAGCAGATTAAAGTCTCATAAAGCATTGTTGGCATTTACATGCTTTTGGTTCTAGTTCACAACTGTTGTTGGTTTCAGGAGAAGGAGCTCAGAAGGAAATCTTGGATGCTGATCTAAAAGAGGTGTATCAGATGCTGCTTGTAACTTTCATAAGTCTTGGTCTAGATTTGTTGTCTCTATGTCATGTATCTCTTCTGTGATATCTCTTTCATGGTGTCAAGGTCATGTAACGGCCTATGTTGGTTTCCCCACTATGCCTGGGATGAATGATGTAATATAATTGGTCGTTTCTGATGTATCCCCTCTTGGTTGGGAGCATGGATGTATGTATTGAGTCTTTTGGTGATAGGAAGGTCCCTTATGATGTATAAGTCTTGGTTCTTTTGAAGAACATCCTTTGCAGGGGGAGCATGTTTCAGCACAGCCAAGCAAAGATATCAGCATGTACTCAGGGGGAGCACAGCCCTTTGCCCTTGATGACAAAGGGGGAGAGTGATTTGATTTGGTGTTGTTGCCATCAAGTCCAAAGGGGGAGATTGTTGGCATTATGAGACAAGTATTGTCCTTGATGGCAAATCACACTGATAACAAATCATAGTGCAGAAGGATAGCAGCAAGGAATTGATGATCAGTCTACAAGTATGAAGAAAAATATATACACGCAGGTTCGCTATATACCAAGTCGCGTGTACACGCTGGTTGGCTTCAGTAAAAGCGCGTGTATGTGGAAAACTTATGTTTGGTCCACGGCGGTTATTCCTTGGAAGTTGTGCCTACGGTTTTGGACCATGGTGTCTCGACGGACGTGTTGATCCCTCGTTTTGAAGCTGATGGTATTGGATTTCTATGGTTTTGGCTCTTGGTATTGAAAAAGGCCTAAGGCTATATAAAGAGAAGGAAATCATTAGGCAAGTGTATCTGAAATGTCTTGAATATCTGATGAAGTATTAGATCCAGTATGCAGGTTATTGGTTGATGATGTATTGCTTGATCTAAGCTAAGGAGAGATCTCATTGGTTGATGGAGAACAAGATCTAAGGAGAGATCAGGATCAAATGATTTGTAATGAACTATCTTTATTATGCGTATTTCTAGATCCGCATGACTGACGCAATATCATGTTCTGGGTATAATTGATGTCTGGTACAGCTGCAAGTTATGAAAAATTATTTTTAGATCTGTACGCAGGTTGTCTTCGGTAAAATCGCGTGTATACGCGGGTTGCCTTCATTGAAGTAGCGTATATCTTTTGGAGCTTGATTTTTGGGTTGCAGCTGGGTCTGACTGTTATTGTAGAGTTCTTTAGTCTGCTCTGTGTTCTGGTGACTGAGTTTGACAGGGTTTCAGTGGTTCAGTGATTCAAAGATTGTTGATGTGAGTATTGGTTGTTTTGTAATCTGCTATGAAGGTTGAATGAATTATGGTCTTCAGATTGTAATATTGTGCTTCAGGAATATCCAGTCTGAAAATGTATGAAAAGTGGTACCTGAAGGAAAGAAGATTGTAGGCCTGCACCTACGTACTAGTATCTTAGCTAGTACAAGAGCAAAGGGGGTTGAAGCTCCCTTCCAAGGAAGTTTGGAGAACGAGAGAAAGTTGAAGCCTTCTGCAGGTTGTAGCCTGCGTACTGGTATAAGGCTACACCAGTACAAAAGATTGTAAACTGAAGTTCTTATTAAAGAAAGATAGAGACGACTTGCAGCAGGTGGTTTTCACCCACATTGGGTTCCACCTTATATCATGGTGTTCATGTGTGTGGTTTTTGTGTGATGATCTGTTTTGTTATACTGTTTACTCTTAATATGGTGAATAATGACCTGATGCACTTAACTGAAGATAAACTAACTGAATTATAAGTTTTCTGATTATACGTTGTTTTCTTTAGACACAGTAGCGTGTACACGCTAGTTCACTTAACTGAAGTAGCGTATATGTTTCTGAGCATTGAAAAAGTTTTATTGATCTGATAATACTGATTCACCCCCCCTCTCAGTATTATTTCCAACATAAAGTCCCTTTAATCTTTGCACCCCACAATCTGGACAAAAGCATACCAAATCGTGGCGGAATGTCTACAACAACCACATCCATGAGAACATTCTTTGCCAGAATTTGGTCTAAAGACACCACCAAGTCTTTGATATGACCAATACAATGGACTCTACCCGAATCAAAAGAATACGGGTCATGATATTTTCGAGTAATGTCCAGGCCCAGTTTCTCCATAATGGATTTTGGCATCAGATTATGGGAAGCTCTGGAATCAAACATGGCATTTTGGAGGACATACTCGTGCAATCTAAGGCTTATATAGAATGGAGGAACTTCACTATCCTCAGACTGACCTTCTAAAGCAGGGCCAAATATGAACTCAGGGTGATCATCTTCTACATTGACCATATCAAATAAAGGATCTATGTTCAAAATTTTGTACACTTAGTGTTTATAACTTTTGTTCTTCATCAATTGAGTCAAAGGAATTGAAACTGTTAATTTAGCAATCTCATTTTCTAAACTAAAATCTGAAACTTTATCTACCTCTTTTACTGGAGGGTCCTTCTTTTCAACCTTTTCCTTTGCTGCACTTTTTTTATTGGTCTTCTCATTTGCAAATGGTCCTTTGCTAGAATTTGGGTCAGCGGGCTCCTTCCCTTTCTTTTGAATGCTTGAGGAGTCATTCTTAGGTTGCACTTCCTTTCTCTTTTGAACCGAGCTGACTGGTACATATCTTCTTCTCAATGAATATTGTTTTTGTTGTGCTGTCAATGCATTCATATATCCTCGCTGATAATCATCTGACTCGTCCTCCAAAACTACTTCATTTTCCAATATGTAATCTTCATCTTTTTGCACATCAAGGATCTCTGAATATTCTTCATCTTCCATGAGATAGATTGGCAAACCATCAACAGTAAAGAAATGATTTGCCTCAACCACCAGATCATCATCATCTTCACTCTCCATTCCATGTACATAGTTTTGCTACAAAGGATTTTTGACTTGCTGCTGCGATGACTGGTCTTGTGCCTTTTGCTCCCTTTGTTTAATCCTGAACTGAGGCTGCTGCTGTCCTCTGAAGTTTGGATTTTTTATCGTGGTTTCCAGCTTGTCAGCAATTGTTAACCGATCGAACATCTTCTCAATTTTCCATAGTATATGATCTGCTTTAACATCTGAGGAAGATGCTTCCTCCTTTATAGTCACCTTCTTTTCAGTTTTCATCCTTGCTCTTTTGGCCAGCAGATTTTCCTCCACACTCACTACGTTCTTCTGCATATCCTCAAGTGTGGTGGGATCTCTTTCTCTCAACTGATACACCATATTAGCATCGAAGCCATTGGGAAATTTGATCAATGCTAACCCCATCAGTGGCTTAATGTCAGCTGGAATAGCATTATAAACTATATTGAACCTTACGCAGTAATCTTGGACACTTTCACCAACATTCCTTTTAATAATTTCATACTCATATAGAATTTGGACAGGATTTTTCTTTACCTCCCATCGGTCCAAGAATTGTTTATGAAGAACTGGCAAAGTATTGATAGATCCCACTGGTAATGCTCTGAACCACTTTCAAACCTCGCCTCCAAACCTCTACACAAATAATCTCATGGACACATTCTCTGCATCTACTTCATGAAGTTCAAAGAAGTTGTTCATCCTATCAACATGTTGTTGTGTTGTGATACTTTGAGTGGCATCGAACAGAGGTATCTTACTTTGGTAAATTACTGGCATATCATCCAAATTATGAGGTAGAACGAGAGGTGCATATCTGGAAGCCATTGCTCGAGGCGGATTTGAAATTTTTCTTGGAGAAAGAGGAGGATTTATGACAACAAGAGTTGTTAATGTAGCAAAAGTAATGGGAATTTGAGGGGTAATGATAGGTTGATGAGGGAGGGAAGGTATAAACGGATATGTCAAATGATTGAATGGAATATGGGGAATTGATGATGAGGCAAAAGATGTTGAAGCAGAATCAGAGAGTTTGGGAATTCGATCAGTGGTGAGGGATGACTAAGGAGAGTTTTGAAGATTTTGGTTACTTATCAAGTTAGCTCGTTGGATTTCAAGTTCTCTGGTGAATTCTGGGTCTACGACTATGTCCAGAAATTCACTATCAGATGTGGTTCTAAACAGAGATAGACCAAAGTATTTGTCAAAAGGAATATCTTCAAGGAAAAACCACTCTATCGGGCATGAATGAGATTTGAAAATTGGTCTAGGACTTGATGCACTTTCTTTTCTAAGTATTCTCGGAATGAGATTAGGATTTTCAAATATAGGAGGAGGATCGAGATCGGGATTGGACCTGGTGTATCTTCTTGAAGCTAGTGTGTTCAAAGTTCTCAAGGGTTTGATATTGCCTTATAAATTTCCACTTTTCAGCCTACATTTGACCAACAAGCAAGTCCTCATGGAGTTGCAAATGATCAAGGAGAATAGGCAAAAGGGTAAGAAGGCAAAGGTCAAGTTGACCTCCATTGAGCAAGAGATTGAGAATGACCGGGAAACTTGGCTTGAGAGGGTAAACATACAACTTGAGAGGCTTCTTGAGAAGGCCAATAGAGACAAGAATATGCTTCACCACATGGCCTATCACTATATGACCCGGAAAAAATATGCAATATAAGGATGAGGAAGTTTAAGGCAAGGTTGAGGAAAGCCTTGAGGAGCATAAAGTAGCAAGACAAGCTAAAAATCTTGGTTGAAGCCTCACTAGCCCATCAAAGCAACTAATGATGGAGCCTTATGCCAAATCTAGGCAATTTTTGACAAATTTCGGTCATTTTCAATTTTTGGAATTTGCAACACAAAAATTTGCCCTAGGTGCATAGCACCACCGGCGCTACGCTTTTGACTGGGAGACTTTTTGGAGAAATGGGTTGCATATTTGGATTCAGCACGATGAGAGCATCAATCCCTAAAATTTTCAGCAATTTTGGAGCAAAACTTGGTCACCTAAAGGTCAAAAAACCATCAAAAAATTACTTCTCTACCTCTTTTTGGACACACAGGAAGCAGCCTTGGGAGATTCCACTTTTGAGGGGGAAAATGACCTCCAAATGCAAAAATTCAAGATGTTCCAGGAAACTAGACAGGAAGGCCTTTCCATTTAGATATCTTGGGCTCAATTTGGCTAATGGGAAGGCCTCCAAAATCAGCTAAAAATTGGCACTACGCACCTAGCCAGTGGTGCTACGCATAGAGCCAGTTTGCTCCAAAATCCAAATTTCGCCTAATTTTTCTACAAGTTGACTATTTCTCTCATTTTGGATGAATTTTTGATTGTATATGATGCTATTATATGTAAATGTAATTTTAAAATGACCTTAGATGGTAGATTCCTCATTTTGAGGTGGTTTGGGGGTAAATGAATCAGTTTCCATGGTTTTAGAGGCAAGCTGTTTCACTGCCTATATTCTTGTTCCTTGTTGGGAAATGGTTGTAACAGTCCCTTATCTCTTGGATTCAACCCTTTATGGCTAGCATAGGTGGTTTTGATGTCTATATTATGTATTTTTTCAATCTTTATCAAAGGTTGGACTCTCTTGGATGCCTTGAGCTACATTGTACATCTCTACAGCAGGTTGGCAAGGAAATAAACCAGGATTTGCAACTATTTTTCTGGGATTCTTGTGGTAATGTGTTTTTTGCATAGTTTCTCCTTCTGTCGTTAGTTTTTCTCATGTGTTATGTCTACCAAAATCTAATTCATTCTCCTAAACTAAATAAAATCAAGATAGATAGGTAGAATACATTGGTGACAGTGCTCTGCCTTGGGAATACATTTAGTTTTTTATGTTTTCTACGGTTTGAAGAGGATACATGAGCTCTACATGCCCTACTCAGCTCCTGATCAGTCTTAGACCTATCATCTCCCTCAATTACAAGTGCTTAAACACCTACCTACCTCGCCCCACAGAACACCTTGCATTCCTAACTTGATTTCATGAACCCAAGGCTGCCTGCTCCATTTGATCCAGTAACGAAACCATCAAAATCAACCAAAAAACCCTAGAGCTACTATACCTAGCCTAAAATCTATATTTGATTCAGTCATCTCAACTGAGATTGACAAGTAGAAAGCCCTCTTTTGACTTGGTAGGGCTAGCTACCAAGTTAAGCTTGGTTTGTGGTTATCCTAGGATTACCTCCCTTCAGCCTGAGGTCAATCTAGGCTCTAACACACTCCTGCTTTCAACTTTTCACTTCTAATTTGCAGAATAACTTCTACATCTACTGCAATGTTCTGCATCTATTCCAATGTTGAGGGGTTTCTTTCTCTTAGCTGAAATTCTATCTCTGGATCAAATGCTTTTGGATAATGCAAGAGAGTTGAATCAGGAGGAGGTCTTATATTTGATGGCACTGAATAATAGACTTGATTAAATCTGTTAGAAAATTGTTGTATTATTTCGTTCGGTTGTCTTTTTAACTGATTATAATCTTCTATGATCACAAAAAGATTGACTTTGATTATCCATCTATCAAGGAAAAAATTGGCAAACTGTTGGAAATTTGAGATGCTTGCAATAGGTAGATTCTTGAACCAACTTTTTACTCTACATTGCAAAGAGAAAGCAAAAGTCTGATTCTAACATCATCTTCATCAATTTCAAATAAGTCCAGATAATTCTCAAAACCTTGAATATGTTTTTGGGCAGTGATATCATTCTCTCCATCAAACCTAGGGAGATACTTGTAATAATTATTAGGGAAATCATGGAGTATATGAGGTAACATGAGGGGCTTATATCTATCAGGAACTTTACAAGGTACAGGAATATGTACAAGGATTGTATGATCATTCTTGATTATTTGAGATTTCTTGATTGGAAAATGATCATCATAAGATTCAGAAGAATGTTGCTCAAATGTGTAAGGAGATTTTATATTTACAATTTTCAAAGGAAAATAATATAAACTAATATAAGATCTTCTTTAAAATAAAATATACATTGAAAAACTTTATTGATGAGAAAGAACATAATGTCTTGGATAATGATCCAAGTTAAAACCCTAATCTTTTCATATTGTTCTTTCATGTTCATTCCTCCAATGGAGTCTTTATTGTGAAATTGATTTGGAGTCACCAGGTGGATGATTTTAACCTTTGTGTGTCTGACCACTGTCCACCATCGTAGATCAGATATGAAACTATAAAATATTTCTGAAGAAAATGTTATTATTCCCCAGTATGGTCGCCACTATGTTATCACTCAGAATTTCTCAAGGTTAAAAAAATAAATCACCGAGGTAACCCCAAACCACTTTTGGAGCATAGACTCTAGCCAAACTAGGCTCAGAGAGGGCTCTCTCTATATGATTTAGCTTTGTTTGTTTGAATTTTAGGCTAGTTATGAATCTTCAGGGGGTTTTTATTTGTATTGAAGATTGAGTGATGGGGTTCTTTAAACAGATGGATAGAATGATGTCTCTATACCATTGGGCTATGGAGTCAACATAAGGGTAGCAGAACTAGATCAACTCACTAAAGGGAATGTTCAAAGGGAAAGATAGCAGAGTAGAGTGCAGGTCATTGGGCCAGAGGGGTGAAAATATTTTAACCAAGGTGAGAGAGAAATTAAGAATTCTCAGACCGAGATTGAAACAAGGAACAAAGGGTAATTGGAAACAAAGGGCAACTAAGAATCCTTTGTTATAGATTGTAAAGAAACAACCAAAACTAAGGAGCAACTAAGAATTCCTTAACTTAGATATCATTAGAAAACATGTATTCGCCTAACTGTTAAAACAAAGTGTATTTAAACAAATTCTGAGATAATAATCTAGTTATAGCATTCAGATTCAAACATACATTATGGAAAAACTTTAAGAAAGATAACAACATGAGAAAATACTTGTCTGTACTTCGCTTCTCACATGAATCCTTTGAAATATATGGTCTTTATTCATCAACCCAGCTTGCTAGTCCAGTTCGTGATACAATAGCTTTACAGTATTTTGATCAAGAAGTCTATAGATATGTCTAAGAATACACCCAAAATACTTCAAATGAAGAAGTATTTATACAAATTCTAAACTGAAATATCTTGAAAAAATATCAAGATTTGTTTTACAAATATATCAAATTGTTTTACATTTATAGAACTTAAATAAAGGACACTCAAAACTAATGAATCTATTTGGCACTATATTTATGGATTGATGGTTACAAATAACAGAAATTAGAATTTGATAGCAACTCTCAATTGATCATGAGGCTTCCAAGTCACTAACTAAGTCCTTCCTTTGTGCATCGTGCCCCAAAAATTCTACAAAATTAGGGTCCAGTGATACCTTTGTATATCTTAGTCCGAGATAGATGTGTAAAAATTGAAAGAGATTATTGTAGGTAAGTATGTTATGGAGATAATCCTCTTTCATTTTCCAAAAATTCAGATCCCGCTGTTCACAATATTCTCTACAAAAAGTTGTCAAAAACAAGACTTTGCACAGTCTAAAAAATAAGCTCTAACGATATGCAATTATCTCCCTTTTTGTAATACCTGTGTAAAAAGTGAGATAGGTGTTTGTAGCTTTTCCTTTTAGGAACACAAACCTCCTCAATTTTCTCTAATTTAATCTTGGATTGGCCACAGTAGTTTCTCAAAAATTATGACTTAAATAGGAAATTTCTGGAAAATGTACCATTTCTGATCTGTTTTTTCATCTATCTTCACTTTGATTTTTCAATCTGATACTCTTTCATATGATACACTTTTACTTTGATGACCTATCAATATCCTTTATTGTGTTTTTACTTTTACTATACATTTTAACTTTTTACTGTGTATTTCAACAGTAAATTATTTAGTTTTTTATATGTATCAGCATATGGTAATGGATATTGATAAACTTTCTGTATGTTTGATCTGTTTGTCTTTTGGCTGTATGCTCTATCTAGTTCCTTTGTTTTAACAGTCAATGTCTTTGTGTGGATGATTTCTTTCTCTGTTTGGTGTATAACTGTTTTCTTCTTCTGAATGAAGGTTTTTAAATAGATTTTCTTTCGAGTCTTGGAGTAAACAAGTTTTGTGACTAGTATCAAAATTGTTTATCCAAGCTCTGGTCTTCTGCCAATTTCCTGCAAAAATTCAACAATTATTAAGGAAACACATGTTGGCAGGAAAGTCAATTGATGGCTTTATTGCATAGGGATGTCTGAGGAAGGAGTCGTTATTGGGTGTGGAGCCTGATTATCTTCTGTATTCACAGGTCTCAGCTGGATGTATACCCCAGGAATATTATACACCCCTCCATGCGGGGGGGGACTTGTCCCCCCTGCGGGGGTTCGGGGGGGCTGATCCCCCCCCGGCTGGGGGTCCGAGGGCCAATGGTCCCCCGGTGGGGGTTCGATGTCAGTGCCCCCAAAGCTAGAAATAGATGTAAAATTGCCTTGTAAAAGTTTAGTAATTTCTAGTCAATCTAGGTCGTTCATTAGGCAGATGATCTGACGGTAGAAGTTATGTTTAATTTAGGGTTTTTTGCCCTAGAAGGCAACCCCTCACTATATATGAGGGAATTTTATTGCGTCTATGTATTTCTGTATTCTGAGTGAGGAAGAGAGAGGATATTGAGAGTGAAGAGGGTGTTACAGCGGATCTGCTATAGGTTGTATCTATTCAGTTTGTTGGATAATATAAAAAGAAGGATTGCCTGTTTCTCCATGGACGTAGCCCAAACTGGGTGAACCACATATATCTGTGTCTCTCTTGTTTTATGTGTTTTCTGTGTTTATATTTCTGCAATATTTTATGTGTTCCATTGCTCCGTAATATATAATTTTCTAACATTCATGGCAACATTTTGAAAGCAATAGGAGGTCGAAATGTGTTGCAGAGTTAAGGGTGGCGCCGAAGGGTTTTGATAGGTTTTACTGTGAAATGGGAAAAAGGAATGAAAACGAGGGTTTTCAAGGTTTAACAAGCAACTTTTCAAATTTGGCGCAGAAATTCATATTTATGAATAGTAAGTGGTTTATCGGGTTGGCGGGGAGGTGGTATTGGAGGTCGTCGCACCGCTTATGAGGCGAAGGCGATATTTAGGATGGGTCACACGATCTACTCCAATGATTGAAACGTAGCCTTTGGGGTTCGAAGGAAAACCGCTTTATCGGGCAGGTAACGATCAGCCATCAGGCGTGGCCGATATTGCTGTAGACCATTAGATGAGGGGGATGGTGATCGGAAGACAATCGGGCGAGGGAAGCGCTCGTGAGATAAAATCATGGTTTTCAGGGGGTAGAGATTTAATCCTTGGTGGATTATAATTATTTAAGAAGTTAATGATGGGTTAAAATGATCGGGCGGGGCTTAATGACGGGGTTAGTTTAGGTTCATCGCGTAGGGGTGTATTAAGAGGGTTTTGTCAGGATAAGGGGTAAATGTATAGTTTTTATTAAAACTAAGGGTTGGGATATTTATATAAGGTTTTATTTAATATACGAAAAAAGGTATTTTGGGATTTGCATAATTAAATTAAAAATTAATATGAAATATGATGGGCGGAGTGGATATACCCATAAGTAAAAAGGTGATGTTTGTGCATATGCTTTATACTTCGGATAAAATGTTTTTTGTGGGTTTTTCGAATGAAAAGGGGCTTACATGGGAGTTTTCACTTTTTCTTGGTAAATGAAGTTTATCCTTAGGAAAAGGGGTTTTATTAGGGTAATGAGGGGGAAATGAATTTCATGAAGGGGATTCCAACACTTGATGTCCATAAGTCATTAAGTCGAGGGTCCAGTCCCACCAAAATTCAGAAAAATTCTCTGAGCCTCTTTGACTATAAAGGATTTAAAGTTCTAGAATATATGTGTGGATAGGCAATTAGTGAGTAAGGTGGAAAATCAATGAGGGGGAGTTAATCACATTTAACTTGCACATCTTTGTTTTTTCCTTCATAATTGATCATACATTTTAGCACATATGTCTAAGCATGATGAATGTGTTTTGATCCAATCAACTTTATATTTCAGCAACCTTTCTTCTACTTACCCATTTACTTACCCTAACATTTTTTCTTCATTTTATTTGGGTGAATTTAGACTAGCAAACCCTTATCATCCATTTTCTTTTATAAATTAAACTATCTAATTCTAACTTTACATCTTCCAAGGGCTCATATTAAGCTGATGAGCTCCTTTTATTTTCTCTACCTATCTAATGATCTGCCAAGATTAAACGGTTTGGTCAGATTTTATTCTCTAACTATAAACATAAAATTCAAAGCATGAAATAACCAAGATTAAATAGTTTGATTGCCATGGATTGTGGCATGAATAACAAGTTGCGCACAATCATTATTATGCATAAAATTAAATAGTAGTGACATTTAGACTTGCACACTTTCATGGTCTCTTTTTGTTTTTGGGGTTCATATATTTTCATTTTTTTTTACCTTCTCTTATTCTTTTTGTCCTTTGATTTTTCTTTTAAGAAATACCCTCTTTACATTTTTTAATTCTAATATAGAAAACATTTGCGGAAAGAAAAGGTATGTATAATATTACAATACTAACCATAGTCGATTCAAAATTATGAATCCTATTAGTATAGGAACCTAACATATCGAATGCATAGTGGTCTTTTCCTTGAGATAGAGGGATCACAAGGAGGTGGATCAAGTTGATCCATCGAGCCATCAACATTGCGCATAGGTTCATCCATTAGAGGTTCTTCCTGATTTTTAGCATCATCATCATCCTTCATTATGATGGGGATATCCCTTGCTTTTCCGAGGGAAAAGTCTTCATCAAAGGTAACATCTATATTTACTACTACATTTCTATAACTAGGTACATAAATTTGATAGGTGAATCTTCACTATATCTAATAAATACACCTTTATTCCCATACACAGCCAACTTGTTCCTTTTCTCTTTTTGTACATGACAATATACAGGACAACCAAATATTCTAAAATGTGCAACATCAGATTTTTTTACCAATGATGATTTCTTCGAGTGCCTTGAAATCCAAGATTTGATGAGGACTCCTATTTTGAACATACACAACAGTGCTCGCAACTTCTCCCCGTAAAAAAATTAGTAGGCCTTGATCACGAATCATGGCGCAGGTGGCTTCCATAATTGTACAATTCTTTCTCTTAGCAACTCCATTTTGGTGTGGATTGTATGAAACGTTGAGTTCCCTCTTAATACCTTCCTCTTTGAAATTTCAATGAATTCATTATATTCATTATATTTATATTTGGTTCCATTATCAGTTCTCAATGTATTTATCTTCTTGCCTGTATGATTCTCCACCAATAGTTTGAAAGGGTGAAACCACTTCATCCCTCTTCTTCAAGAAATAAATCTAAGTTTTGTGGGAGAAGTCATCCACAAATATCACATAGCATAAGTATCCTCCCAATGAAGTCACGGGCAAAAGACCATCCATGTTAGAATGGATCAATTGAAGAATATCAATTGCCTTCCTCTCACTAAAAGGTAATGGCCCCATTGTATGTTTTCCTATTGCACAACCTTGACAAATTCAATCATGATTCATATGAAATTTGGGCATACCTGTGACGATCTTCCTTACAGTAGGTAAGGCTTTGTAATGTAAATGTTAAAATATTTGGTGCCAAAACTCACATTGAATAGAGGTGTCATTCGCCAAAACTCCCAAAGGACTTACATCTACTTGATAGAGACCATCAACCCTAAAATCAAGAGTAAATGCATCTCGAAAATTCTTACTCCATGCATGTACCTTTCTATCAATGAAAGCTACCTTAAAGCCTTTTTCCTCCATTACAGAAATAGATACTAAATTATTCTTCAAATCGGGAACATACAAAACATATTGAATATTTATGGTTTGACCATAGTTCAAGTGAAGAGTAACAATTCATATCCCTTTCATAGGGCAGGTGGAATTACTCCAAGAATAATATTTAGATTAGTCTTCCTATAAACTAAATTTGAGAGAACCTTCTTGTATCCAGTGAAATGACTTAAGGCTCCATTATCAACCACTAATCTAAGGTGTTTGGAGGAGAGGCAATAGATAAATCATAAATGAGATAATACTCATCTTGTTTTTCAAAAAACATTATTTTCATCATAACTTGCATTTCTTGTCCTCTTGGGAAGTTGATTATTTCCTTCTTGAGCAGCAGAAGCATTCCATTTTCCTTTGTAGTTAGACATGTCATTTCTTTAATTTTTTTTGTTATCCCTTGGAGGATTCTTCTTGTGAGGACATTCTCTAGCATAGTGTCCAAACTTGTTTCAATTGAAGTATATTCCTTTACCTTTTCCTTTGAATCCCTTCTTAGATCTAAAACCATGCCATCTTTAATTTGATGGACCAACATCATTTATCCTTTTAGCATGTGTAGAGAAAGAAGTAGGTTCACTTCTATTAACAGACTTATCTCTCTCCATCATCCTTATTTCCTCTTGAGTGCATCTAGCCAATATATCATCAATACCAGGTATCTTGTCATTGTTGAGAATGGTGGTGGAAAATTTTTCCCATGACCTTGAAAGACATCCAACTGCAATAAGGTTGAGTTACTTGTCAACAGTAACTTCTCCAATAAATAGAAATTCATTCTTTACTTGAGTTATTCTCATGAAATATCCTTATATAGACTCCCCTTTGTCCATTTTTATATCCTTCAACTTGTTCTAGAAAGAGAATTTGATTTGCATTGTTGACTTTGAACATCCCTATCAACTTATAATATATTTCTTTGGAAGTTTCCAAATTAGAAATATAAGAGATTAAATGCTTTTGAATGGAGTCAACTAAAATTTTCTTAGCTTTGACCTCTCCTTTTCTATACTTCGTTCTCGCAGCAGAAAGGTGCATTTGAAGGAGGCTCCTCCACTTTCCTTTGCACATAATCCAACACTACATGTTCCTCTAAGGTTAAATCAGGATTCATCTTCCAAACATGATAATATGATTTGTCATTGAACTTATCTTTTGTCTTGAAATAAGTGTGAGTAGCCATGGAAACTTATTCCAACAGACCTTGTTCAACAGCAATAATTATTAAACAATGATTGTTGCTCTTGTTCCTTTGGCTTATCTTCACCTGGGCTTTGATACCGTGTTAAATTTTATGGTATTTTCTATGCTTGCAACAATTACTTCAATGTTTTATTAGCCCAATAAAAACTTTACTTCAGGTTCCAATATCAATCACATTAAAACTTCAGCAGCATTCACTTTAGATCATCATTAACAGTAATTATGGATAGAACATCAACAATAAGTATAAGAAGATATGAGATAATAAATGAATTGTATAAAATGAAAAGTTTCAAGTGAATTTTATACTCAAGATACCCAAGGTACATCTCTATTTATAAATTGGATCACGTATCTTTGTAAATTAAATTCTAGTAATACTATTGCACCAATCTGAAAATCATGTTTTCCGAATACAAATGGGCTTGGGGATTGGGACTAATAATTTTTCTGAACTTAACCCTTAGATATTTGCTCCATTTTGCACTAGCACATGATTGCATACATATTCAGATATATTTGGGGACTCAAAAATCATCATAAACTAGTTCAATAATACATCTGCATGTCATGTGCACTCTCTTAGGAATATTTTGGATGAAGTTATGCTTTTAAAATCACAATTTGAATATATTTCTTGTCAACACATTTACAAGGAGCGAAATCAGGCTATCGACCAGTTATCCAAGGCAGCCACTATCCAGCCCAGGGGGATTTGGCTAAAACAAGAGGAGCAAGATGCCGATCATTTTCAATACTATCATCGGCCTTATATTGATCGGTTTTACCAGTGGGTCAATAGGCCCTAATTTGCAGTATTTATCAGTGATTTGTATCAGTACTCGCTTTATATATTTTGTACATATCTTTTCTACATGAACAGTCATAGTATATCCTATGTGGGTAATTTTGTATAGACATATTTTTTTATGGCTACGGCCCAACTTACTGCATATGTCGTTCAAGCATCTACAACATGTAATTTTCTTAACTAATAGAAAATTGTGATTTTTCCTAGGGAAAAAAAAATTAGTAAGTTTGCATATTTACATAAGTTTACCCATATTTGTTGAAGTGTTAAAGACTCCCCATAAATAATGGTGGGTAGTAACTCTTGGTAAGTATATTTATTTACATATTTTTCCTTATCCCATATTTTACACAAATACTTGCTTAAATTATGGTGGGTAGTAACTTATGGTAAATATGTTATTTACGTTAGTATGAACTATTTTCAAATAATGGTCATGTTCTTAGAGACATGACTCTTCAACACTAATTATTAGTTAATTATTCATTATATATGTAGATATATTTCTACAAATCTAGATCTGATACCGTCTAGAAATTCCTTGTAGATTCAAACTGTGGATTATAATATGCTAAAACAACTGACCTGAATCTACTCTACTCATCAGCAAAAATAATAAATGATTGATTAAATCCCAATACATATAAGAGAAAGAATTTGATCACACATAACACAATGATTTTTTGGGGAAATCCACAGTGAAAAACCCCTGCTACCTATATATTTCATTAATCAACAAATATGAGAAGATTATAATGCTTTGCTCAAACCCAAACAACCTTTGCGCTATCTCTAACTATATCACTACTTCCTAGGCAATCCTTGGATGAATAAAATATGTTCTACTCAACCTGCACAAGTATTTTCTATCCTCTTCCTGACTGACTGCCTTTGGCCAATACTTAGCCAAATTCCTAGCCTTCCAACCTACTACATCCTTTCCCTCCCAAGCTCCATGCACAAAATTTTGCTTCCTATTGCTTGGTCTCACCAACTCGTGCTCGCCAAAAAAATGATTAAACTTATTCCTTCATTACTCTTTTTAAAGGCAACTTGAATGGTTAAAATTAGTGAGTTTTCTAATTATGGAATGATTTATTTTAGGCCTTCTTCTTAATGCATGCACCATCTTTTTAATTTAGATGATTTTACAACTAATAGTATGTTAGGCCCCTATACTACTAGTGTAACCCCTTATTGTTATTAGTACAACCCCCTTATTATATTGAGGTACCCATTTAGTGCCCATATTGTTACTATTGTGCCCCATAGAAGCCCACTATTGTTATTATTGTGCCCTTACATTATTATTGTTATGTCGACTCTGATTATATTATGACCGCTTGGACTCCTATATATAGAAAGGAGGTATTTTCATTTGTATCATCCAAGAATTGTTCATTTATGTAATGTAAACGAGGTTGCCCCCTTGAAGAGGTTGAATTCTAAGGCGTTGATCTATCTTTTCTATCTTTTTGTGAGTTTGTTTCATAACATTTGGTATCAGAGCTTTGGATTCTAGGGTTTCGCTGTTCCAAACAGGTCATCGTGGAATTTTCACTATAATTTTTTTTTGCGCCATTTCAGACGCTAAAACAAAAAACCCATTTGAGAAGAAATCGCGCTGAAGCTCGAGTCCAAATTTTAGAGCCTGTCTCACTATATTATCGAAGATATGATCTGAGGAAGTTAGGATTTTTGCAAGCTCTAGAATTTAAGCTAAAATAGGTCATTGTGGGATTTTCGCTATAACTCTTTCGCTACAAAGTTTCAGAAGATAATAAAAAAAACTCATTTCAGAATAAATCGATCTAAACCTCGGCTCCAAATTTTAGATCCTATCTCACTATATTTTCGGAGATATAGTCAAAGGAAGTTAGGGTTTTACAGACCCCCGAATTACATTCCAAATAGGCCACCTTGGGAAAATCGTCATAACAGACTCTCTGAGCATCAGATTGAAATTTCGTAAGAAGTTACAGAAAGAGGATGGAATGTAGTTTCCTGTATATATTTTTTAGATCCTAAGCTCAAAACAGTGACACGTGGCACTTCATACAAGTTCGCTCTTCTGAAAAAGGTATATAATTAGGTCATCTTGGGAGATTGTGCATAACTCTTTATTGGAGAATCTAAATTTGATCATACTAGTGGCATTGGAAAGAGGTCACAGAGGGCTACTGCAGGTTGCAATTTCAAAACTCAAAGAACCGAAATTATAGAGTTATAGCCATTTCAAGATTGAGCTCCTAAAATCAAGAAAAGGCGATATGAGGAAGTTTGATGGCAAGGATCTGGTAAATTGGATACTTCAGATGGAGAAATATTTTGATCCACATGGTGTACCACTATTACAAAAGGTATGTATTGCATCTTCATATTTATAACCAGATCAATTTTTATGGTATAAAGGGCTTTGTTCTCGTAAACAACTTGTTACGTGGTCAATTTTCACGGAGGAAATGATAGCACATTATGAGGATCCAAAGAGCAACACCTTCTTTAGAGCAACACCACAACAATTGGAAAGAGAAAAAGGGATTTGTTACATAGTGGAAAGTAAAATAATGGCAACAAGGAAGTATACCCCTCACAACTATAAAGATGGAAGTGTTTTTTCTCCTAGCCTTCCAAAACCTACAAGGGTTACACCACAACAATTGGAAGAAAAAGGAGAAAAAGGGATTTGTTACAATTGTGATAGAAAATGCACTAAAGGTCATAAGTGTGCTGAGAAGAAATTATTTTACATAGAGTATGAAGAGGAGGAATAAAAGGATCAAGAAACATCAAAATAAGAGGATATAAGCTAGGACCCATCCCCAGAGAAAGAAGAAATTAATCAGACCATATCTTGTAAAGCATTGGCAAGAATTACCACTCCTCAAACTCTCAACATAGAAGGCCATATCAAGAAGAAAAAGGTGCAAGAAGTGAAAGATCACATCAAGAAAGAAGAAATGAATCCAACCATATCTTGTAATTCATTGGTTGGAATTACCACTCCTCAAACTATCAAGATAGAAGGGCATATCAAGAAGAAAAAGGTTCAAGCAGTGAAAGATCACATCGAGCATCAACAAGAAGTTCTCCAACTTTTAAAGGATAATGCCACTTTGGTGCAAAATCGAATGAAAAAACAGGTAGATCAACATCGTAGTGAAAAATGTTTTGATGTAGGTGATTGGGTATTTTTACTGCTACATCTCAAGCAAGCTATTTATGAGAAGGAAATGTTGGCAATACTACATGCACTTAAGAAATGGCGACCTTACCGAATGGGAAGACACTTTAAGGTAAAAATGGATCATGATAGTCTTAAATACTTTTTAGAACAACTATTATCTTTAGAAGAACAGAAAAAATATGTCACAAATATGTTGGGTTGTGACTTTGACATCATCTATAGAAAATGGAAGCAAAACTTTGTTGCAGATGCACTCTCAAGAAAGGATGAGGATGTGGAAGCATTGTTTTGTGCTATTCTATTATCCAACCAGATTGGATAAATGAAGCAAGGGATGAATGGAAGAAGGATGAAGAAGTATGGCCACTTATTCAAAAGTTTCAAAAGATCCCAATTCAAACAATATTTCCAAAAATTGAAGAGGAAGGAAAAATCAAATTGGAACCTGGAGCAATCACAGAAACAAGAACATGACAGCTACAAAATCGATCAATTTCATAGTATCTCACCAAGTGAAAGAACTTAACCGCTGAAGATTCCACATGGGAGGACAAGAATTTTATACAGAATAATCAAGAACTACTCAAGCATTGAGGACAACACTTTTTGAAGGAGAGGGGCATGTTAGGTTCCTATGCTACTAGTGTAACCCCTTATTGTTATTAGTACAACCCCCTTATTATAATGATGTACCCATGTAGTGCCCATATTGTTACTATTGTGCCCCATAGAAGCCCACTATTGTTATTATTGTGCCCTTACATTATTATTGTTATGTCGGCTCTGATTATGTTATGACCCCTAAGACTCCTATATATAGAAAGGAGGTCTTTTCATTTGTATCATCCAAGAAATGTTCATTTATGTAATGTAAAGGAGGTTTCCCCCTCGAAGAGGCTAAATTCTAAGGCGTTTATCTATCTTTTATATCTTTTTGTGAGTTGGTTTCATAACATAGTACATTGTCCCTGAACTCCAATATCAACTAGGTCTTTATCTGATCTAGCATGCATGAGTTAATTATGAGTGAACCTTCAGTTTACTAGTTGATCACTGTAGGTAGCACCCCATTGTTCAATAGGAAGCAGCCCACTACTGCAAGCAACACCCCACTACTACAGGTTGCATCCCACTACTACAGGTTACACCCCACTATTGAACCTCCCACTAATTCCTCCATCATTTGGAACTAGTTTAGCTAACTTTAACTCAGTCAGACTGAATTAAATAATTACAACTCAAAATAAACTCAACTAATGCTCCTAATTGTAGGAGACACTCTACATGATTCTAGTTAGACCCTCAAATCAAATTGACTGAGCTCACTAAGTCAAATTAACTTCGTTAAATATTACAAGTTGTCATGAGATGTGGAGTTACAGTTTTATTCCCAATTTAATTCAAGGACAAATTAAATTAGAATTTCCTTGGTGTGATTTTCAACATTCTTGTTTCTATTTCCAATGCTCCCTCTCAACAAGAAATTGATTCACATCTATCCCAATCCAGTAACTTTGGAATGTTTTGCATGCAACTCTTTTCATTGTTGTTGTTGCTACTGCAACATCTGCAAAAACAAAAAAACAAAAAACAAAAAAACAAAAACAAAACAAAACAAAAATAAACAAAAACAAAAACAAAAACAAAACAAACAAACAAACAAACAAACAAAAAAACAAAAACAAAAAAACAAAAAAACCAAAAACAAAAACAAAACAAAAAAAAGCAAAAAACAAAAACTAAAAAACAAACAAAAACAAAAAAACAAACAAAAAAAACAAACAAAGAAAACAAAAACAAAAAACCAAAAAAAAAAACAAACAAACAAACAAACTGAATCAACTGTGTATGCAATTGTCTACTGGAAAAATTGTGTTGTTGTTGACTCTGCTACTTAGCCTCCTACTCTGTTGTAAACACTACTCTGCACTTCTCAGTATCTGACTAACACTAATCCTCCCACTACTGAATATTATGGGGCCCCGTAGCAAGGTAATGATCCATGAGACAAAAAACACCTTAATGGATCGTGCCCAAATTTTTGTACTCTTGGGACTATTGCTTCACATCGCCCCACGTCTCACTTGGAGGTATGGTTGGATGTGCTTCCTCTACCCACTTGACTCAAAATTTCCCCATACTGGAGGTCTCTTCTTGAGTGGTTGGTTCCACCATGTCTCCTATTTGCTTCTCCAATTGTGTTTGCTCCACAACTTGTTGAGGTTTCTTCTAAGGTTGCACATTGAGAGGTAATGCATGCTCCCTATCAACCACCAAATATCTAGTCTTTTCCTTGATCCTCAAGGTCTTGCATGCATGAGCCAAATTTGATCTACTCATATTTTTGTTGCTACTTCTTTGCTTCTGCTTCCGCACTCTTGTTGCAACTACTAAAATAATGAGTCTGATCTTCCTAGGTCTTGAAGAACTATCTTTCATAGGGCTTCTCCCTCTGAGTCTCGATCTCCCTGTGGGAAATATCTTTGCTTCTGAATATACCAATTTCAATTATCACAACTCCTTTTTGTGTCACTAAAAATTGGCTCACTAATCTGCCCACTAGCAACCTTCTTGTTCCATTAAAAAGTATGCACATAGGGTCCTCTGGATCTGCCTTGAACTAGAGCTTCATCAATCTACAAGGATAACTTTGAATTCTTCTCTTCTATTGTGATTTCAGCTCCGATACCATGTAGAAATTTCTACAAATCTATCTATGATACCATGTAGAAATTCCTTGTAGATTCAAACTGCAGATTGTAATATGCTAAAACAATTGACTAGAATCTACTCTACTCATCAGCCGAAAAAATAAATGATCGATGAAATCACGAAGCAAATAAGAAAAAGAATTCAATCATACATAACACAATGATTTTCTAGGGAAAGCCACAGCTAAAAACCCCTGCTATCTATATATTGCATCAATAAAAAGATATGAGAAGATTACAATGCTTTTCTCAAGCCCGAACAACCTCTGCACTATCTCTATCTGTATCACTGCTTCCTAGGCAAGCCTTGGATGAATACAATATGCTATGCTCAACCTTGAGCTCAACCTGCACTAGTACTTTCTATCCTCTTCCTGGCTAACTACCTTTGGCCAATACTTAGCCAATTTTCTAGCCTTCCAAGCTCCTACTTCCTTGCCCGCACAAGCTCCACACACAAACTTGTGCTTCCTATTGCTTGGTCTCACCAACTCGTTCTCACCAAAACAATGATTAAACTTGTGCCTTCATTCATCCTTTTAAAGGAAATTCGAATGGTTAAAATTAGTGAGTTTTCTAATTAAGGAATGATTTATTTTAGGCCTTCTTCTGACTACATGCACTATCTGTTTAATTTCGATGATTTTACAACTGATAGTACATTGTCCTTGAACTCCAATATCAATTGGGTCTTTCTCTGGTCTGACATGCATGAGTTAATTATGAGTGAATCTTCAGTTTACTAGTTGATCACTATAGTCAGAACCCCACTATTTGATAGACAGCACCCCACTACTGCAGGCTACACCCCACTATTGCAGGTTACACCCCACTATTGGACCTCCCACAAATTCTTCCATCATTTGGAACTAGCTTAACTGACTTTAACTCAGTTACACTAAATTAAATAATTACAACTCATAACAAACTCAAGTAGTGCTCCTAATTGTAGGAGACACTCTACATGACTCTAGTTAGGCCCTCAACTCGAATTAACTGAGCTAACTAAGTCAAATTAACTTAGTTAACTATTACAAGTTGTCATGAGATGTGAAGTTACAATTTTATTCCCATTTTAATTTGACGACAAATTAAATTAGAATTTCCTTGGTGCTATTTTCAACATTTCTTGTTGTTATTTCGTTATAAAAAACAGGAACAAAATCTACACAAACAGAAGGTTTTTAAAGCATACACATAGGTAAAATAGTTGGCTTTTGGTAGAGACATCTACTAGGATCGAGTATCAGGGCTACAAAATTATACATTCATCAGTCACTACGAATTTTGGCACATGGAGGGGGAATGGATGAAGAAGAGGGTGGAAAAACTTTAGTTTCCAAATTTAAAATATAAGCCCAAGGTTAGTGTTTTAATGAAGAAATGGTTCGGTTTTAATTTCTTACACCAGGAGGATGCCAAATGGATTATATAGTCCCCATGGGTGTGAGGTCGTAGTTACTTGAACCTACAACATTGGTACATTGGATTTAATCCATTATTTTAGGTCCCTTGTAGATGCTTACTCTAGGTGAAACTTTTGGGCTTGCTCTTGGAACTCTCACTGGAGAAATTTGTGACTGAGATTGGACATTATATTAGCAGATTCGTTTACATAGATGAATGGATTCTTGGGGGTTTGGACAAAATAATAGCTTGGATGCTAGTGGAACCAATTTTTGTTGGTGGAATTCTAGCATAGATTGGCCTATTGTGGGGTGACTCCTCCATCAGGAAGCATATAGATTATTGGAGCATCCCATTCCACTACATCGCTTTCCACTAGACTAGACACCCACTTATGAACTACCCATATAGATTTGTTGGGTTTTTTTCAGAGCAAGACATTGAGGCTATGAGGTAGGATACATATTGAAAGTTTTCCAACTCTACACGAGACAAGGCGGATAAGGTTCCTTCCTGTCGAGGATCCCATTATAAAAACACATGTACCAATGATAAAACTATTTCTCCCAACTCTCCTTTTTCTAATAAATGTACTTTTTATATGTGTAATTTGGATGCTCATTTTTTTAATTCTTCTCATAGGTCTAATAGGAACATTGATCCCTTTAAAAATCCCTTGATACATATGGGTTCTAAATTTAATTCCACATCCCATAATTCACTTCCACTTCTACAGACATGTACATCCATGCTTCCCACTAACAATACCTTGTATCCATCAAGAAATGAAAATCTTGTAGACATCCCTCCTTCACAAGATTTACCCTGAGCTGATATACCCCCCCTTATTAGATTTGGGTCTTTCACGAGTGCCCTCTCTCCCACTAATTTTGTGGGTAGTGACCTTGAATTTTTGCGGTAAACTTAGGCCCTACATATGGTACTGCTTAATTTCCATCAAAACTTTATGTCACCATGCCCTCAAATTAGTACGAAATCTGCGATGAACATCATTATTCGTAGGAAAAGGACGGGCCGCTCAAAATTGACTCCTCCGAAAGGTTCGAAACAAATGGATATTTCCATTAATCTATTGGACAAAGTAGACCTACATGAGGTCTCCATTCTTCATGAACTTGAACCACAGACCCTTAGATATAAATTTCACATTCATACTTCCCTGATATGAATATTATGTCCATCAACCTTTGTTGAATTATGGATTCTCCAAAGAGAAATTCCCTATCTCACCTTATACACTTTGTTTCTCATGTGGTTATATTGATACAAGAGACTGTGGTGTCAAGTGACCAGGAATGATCTTATTTTCACAAAATACGCCCCCAATGGAATATTGTGGCTACTAATGCTAATGGACTCTCTGGGGGTCTAGTTTCTTTGTGGAATCCCTTATTGGTTGAATTCTTGGCTTTCAAACATTTGCAGGAATTCTACTAATTGGTTTCATTAGGAGATCGAAAAACATAATCCACATCCTAAATACCTACAATCCATATGAGTATAGAATGGATTTCTGGAATAAGCTAGATGAGTGTGACTTACTAAATATTGATTCACTTATTTTGGTGGAAGACTTGAACCTTACGATATATGGGCTAAAATTTTGGGGTTTAAAGGTAGAATGGACCCTATGGGACCTTTCTTTAGGGATGTTTTCAATAATAGTTTCCTTATGGACATCCCCTCGTGCCCGCTTATCCCAACTTGGAGGAATCGATGAACTGGTCTGGATAGTATCGCAAAGTGGTTGGACCGCTTCTTAGTACACAAAAATTTGGTGGAGTGAATGGGATACATAAAATCATGGGTTTTCCTCGCCCAATTGTCGGACTACTCTCCAATACTTTTACAGTGGAAAGGTGACTATATTTGATCAAGACTCCCCTTCAAAATTAATCACACATAGCTTGGGGGCCAATAATTCGGACCTCTATGCCTTTTTCTTAGGGAACCACTTGGATGGGGTATATGTTGAAAATGTAACTAGTTTCAGTCTTCATAATGTAATAAATATAATTTTTATCATTGATAATATTCATTATTATTATTTAATTCTCATTCAAATCATGTTCTTCATGCCTATAGGGACAGTTGAGTCAAAAGAGAATTTATTTTGAAACAAAAGAAATGTATTTGAGTCAAGTCCCATTTGGACTTTTTGTAAAAGAAAAGAAAAATATTTTATTTTGAGTCAAAATGTCAAAATGTCAACCACAAGACCAAGATGGCCCTTCTTAGACAAGTCGTCCCTAGGGGAAGTTATTCGACCCTCCTAGATAGCTATAAATACAAGACAGTTTGACCTCTTGGAAGCTCATTCATTCATTCACATCATCACATCGATTTATGTGCCAAACAAGAGGAAGAAGACAGTCAAAGTAAAAGGAGAGAGAGGAAAGTTAAAGGAGAAAGAGAAGACAAGTTTTTTGACCTAGTTCTACTCACACGTGCGAATTTATTTGAGGTATCGCAAGCCCGAAATTTTAGGGGTCAAAATTTCAGGAGTTGACTAGATTTCAAAAGGTTTACCAGCATTAAATTTGACTTGATTGGAGGAGACTTGCAGGAGGGTTAACCTGGATCTTTGTAGAAATTTTTGGCCTTGGCTTTAGGTCTTAAATATCTCACTTTGATTTTATTCTGTAAGAAGAGGATTTTTGGTTTTCCCCTTGTGGGGTTTTCCCCATGTGGGGTTTTTCTCTAGCATGGAGCCTAATTTTTTGTGTTCTTTGTATCTTTGTGATCTTTATGTTTTTATAATTTCTTGATGAAAATAATATAAATTTAATAAGAAGGCAACAAACATTCACAAGTAATTATCAAGTAAGAGAAATCAACCCTAATCTACTACACTTGGTTTCTCAACATGGTACCAGAGATAAGGTGAAAGGGAGGCAGTTTGAAGATCACATCTTGTTGGCATATTTGAGGACACTCTTATAGCAGTTATACTTGAAGATATCCTTGCAGCAGTTATATTTCTTTTTATCAAAGGAAAAATAATAAGACTGGAATATCATCAACATAGTACCAACCATCACTTAAGAACATTCTTGGATGCCAAATCAATATTCTTGAAGACATCCTCATAACAACTCCCATGATTTGACAAGTAAGTACTCCTCTATACGCTATGTCTACGCACTAAATTCTATTTCCAAGTTTAAGACTATGGTCTGAAATCTATAGCATCTATCCCATAGGACCAAAACCTTTATAAATTTTTCTTTTAAGTTCAAAGTTAAGGCGTTTTAGAGCATGATTGCTAGGCCAAGTCCTAGAGAAGTCTAAGTGGAAACCTAGGAGAGAAATATTAATATTGCATTATACTCCTATGACAAAAAGGCATAATAACCACAAAAAATAAAATTATTCATGTTGAATCATATGGAGAAATTTGAATTACCTCATAGCAATATAATCTTCAAGGTTTGAACTATAAAAATCCTTTAAATTTTCTGATTAAGACAACATAAGACAAGAATTTGAGGCTTATGAAGAAGACTGTATCATATTTGTATCCATTGAAGAACAACACATACAAACTATTAATGCAAGGAAAATTAAAGGGTCATAATGAAGTAAGAAGAAACTTGTGTTTCCTCACTCTAGTAAGAAAGAAAGACAAAAAAAAGTAACATTTCAAATCTTTATTGCAACACTTTTCTATGGAATCTGAACCAATTGCAACAACATCTTCCTGTGAAAAACATACCTCTGAGATATCTGATTGAATGTGGCATCTAAAAGGAAAAAAATTATGACATTTTGTGACCAAAAAATACATAAGACATCTCCCTTGAAGATTGAATCCTTCCAAGATTTATCTTTGTGATCTAATATGAAGTTAGACAATGAAATTTGAAAGCGACATCCCTAAGACATGGAATAATGAAGGATTGCAATAAGAATATATATAAAGATCATCTTTGTGACATGAATATATCAGGAAACCATACCATACACAAAAGAAGGACTAAATACAAAATCAACCATTTTGGTAGAATAAAGGAAACAGACATCTTAAGTCATATAAAGTTCATATTAGTGGCACAAGTATGTGAAGTCACTATGCAACTCTCCTATAAATAAAATAAGGACTATTTACATCAATGAATCCAACCTACCTATGTAGTTTGAAAGGAGACAATACAAAGCAAGCACCTCAAATATTTCTCTTTGGTTCATCGATTGAGGGATTGAAGCACCTTTGTTGGAGAAAGTTAGTACATGTTAGATGAAGAAAATCCATAGGATCTGATATATGCAAGAATGAATAAGGTAAAGATTGAAAAAAGTACATATGAAACTTTGTTCAATTGCAATAAATGTGAATTAAAGTACATGTAATGCTATAATGATCTCTTGTAAGATAGAAATGCATCATAAAAGGGCTTGAGTAGAGATCATTGACATGTTAGCATTTGAAGTATCTCCTTGCATATGTAGACTAGGTTTTATGATCAAGGAATGAAATCTCATGTATAGAAAGCATGTAAATAACATCGCTAGGGTTTTGTAACTAACTCAATAGCATGCTTGTAGAATTTTCATTTCCTAAAATGGAAGACCTTGAAGACATTGAAGAGATTAGGGTTTATAAACCCTAGCAAAGATTTGAGTTAGAAAACCCTAACTAATATTTTATGTTGTAAAAAGAAAAACCTAGTTCTTGAGAATGAAAAGAATGGCATCATGTTGATGTGGGAACAAGGTACAAGATTAAGAGGGAGTTGACCTTCTTTAAAATATAAGTACTTTACATATCCTTGATCGCTACTATTGCTATTATCTTTGTAATTTGCCTTTTTGTTCTTTTATAGTCTTCTAATAAAGATTGCAGGTCAAGACAAGATCTATCTAAGCTTGACTAACATATGGAAGAATTGGAAGAATGTGGCAAAGTAGTTTGAAGTATGCATCAAAGATGACGGAATAAAAAGGAATAAGTTCACTTACCTTAGCTAGATGGATACAATATTACTTAAAGTTTGACAAAAAACCTAGAGAAGCTTGTGATCAATAGAAGATGACCTAAGTTGAAGAGTTCTTATATCATTGTACTGGTGGTTGATTGGTTCGATCTAGAAACACGTTAATTGGGTTGATAGTACTGATGATAATAGAGATACTACTCTTAATTGAGATATGATATGATTTCTTGGAAAAGTGTGAAGTAGAATTTTGTTGCAATACGAAGAAAGAAAGAAGATGTGAAGGCTTGTGCAAACCAGCTATGAAGAATTTTGTCTCCATAAGGCATTTGATGAACTATTTGATGACACATTGAATTCGATATGAATATTGTCAGAAAACTGGGAAAGTCGAAGTACTTTATGATTCATGATATGATGCAAGAAGAATTCATGAAGTGACAATATGTCTCCATTGATCAAGTGAATACTTGATGCATTATGTTTGTAGCAAGATTAGGCTTGTGGTTACTTCTCCCTATTTGAGAGGGAGTGAAGATCTCCTCCCTGGTTGAGAAGGAGTGAGGGTGGACATTGTATTCTCTATGTGTCATGTACTAGAAGAGGACCAACAGTCATAAGCCTTAGTAAAGGCACTAGTAATGAGAATTGTGGATTTGATAAACATCTGGGACTGATACTCTTTGAGGATTTGTATTTTGTACATTAATCCAAGATAGGAATAGTCCTGAGAACTGATAGTTCCTGGTAGATTAGTAAATAGTCTTGTGAGGACATAGCTAATGAACATTCAAATGAGGTATGTTCCTAGAGAAGCAGTGGTGCAAATGTATGCCTCCCAAAATTGTGCTCTAATCTAATGACGACTCTAGAGCTTGAAAGTCAAGGCCTTTCTATTTTTGACAATACTCGTTATCATGATGAAAAATCATCATTGATGCTTATCAATCCAAATCCTTTCTTATATGAATATTTTAATTTGAGAGTATCTTGTTGTATCGTTATGAATACCTCCCTAGTTAAGAGGGAGTGTTGAAAATGGAACTAGTGTCAGTCTTCATAATGTAATAAAATATAATTTTTATCATTGAGTATATTCATTATTATTATTTTATTCTTAGTCAAAGCATGTTCTTCATCCTTATAATTACAATTGAGTCAAAAAATAAATCATTATGAGCCAAAAGAAATGTATTTTAATCAAGTCCCATTTGGGATTTTTGTAAAAGAAAAGAAAAATATTTTATTTTGAGTTAAAAGGTCAAAATGTCAACAACAAGACCAAGTAGTCCCTCCTTGAACAAGTTGTCCCTAGGGGTAGCTATTCAACCCTCCCGGATAGCTATAAACACAAGATAGTTCGACTTCTTGGAAGCTCATTCATTGATTCACATTGTCACATTGATTTCTATGCCAAACAAGAAGAAGAAGACAGTGGAAGTCAAAGGGGAGACAGGAAATTCAATAGAGAGAGAGAAGATGAATTTCCTTCCCTAGTTCCACTACCATGTGTGAATGTTTCTAAGGTACCGCGGGCTTCAAATTTTAGGAGCTGAAATTTCAAGAGTTGGTCATATTTTAGAAGGTTGACCAGTGTTGACTTTGACTTGATTGGAGGAGACCAGGAGGAGGGTTAATTGGATCTTTGTGATAGTTTTTGGTCTTGTTTTTGGGTATTGGATATCTCACTTTGATCTAATTCTATAAGAAGAGTATTTTTGGGTTTTTCCCCTTGTGGGGTTTTTCCCTAGATTGGAGCCTAATTGCTTTTGTTCTTTGTCTCTTTCTGATGTTTGCGTTTTGATAATTTCTTGATGAAGAGAATATAAATTTAATAAGAAACCAACAAATATTCACAAGTAATTATCAAGTAATAGAAATCAAACCTAATGTACTCTACACTTAGTTTCTCAATAGTATGTGGGTGACAAATTGCGGACTTTAAAAAAGGCAGTTCAAAGCTGGGAAACTCAGAAGAAGCAAAATCAAAGAGAAAAATTGCGGGATATTGAGAGGGAAATGACAAGATTATATGACCCTTTTGCTCCAATATTTTTATCTAAAGAATATCTGTCTTCAATTATGGAACTGGAAGCACGCAAGTGACACATATTGTGGATTCAAGAGGAAACTTGGAGATTGAAGAGTCACGCGACCTATCTCAATGTTAGGGACAAAAACACCAAAGTATTTCACCAATTTACTTCCCATAGGAGACAGATGAACACTATATTGGAATTATTGGATGGTGAGGGGAAAAAATCAACAAATTGCAAAACTTGCACAAGGAAGATGTTAGATATTTTGGGGGAATTTTCCGAGCTATGACAGGGGGTCGATATTGACATACAACTTGGTTTTATCCAATCATATCCCCATATGTTCGATGAGGAGGATGATCGGGTTGTTGGAGGTATGATCTTGATGGAAGAGATTGTAATGGTTCTCAAATCCTTTGACAATGACAAATGTCACAAGATGGACGGATGGACTGTGGAGATTTTCATACACTTCTTGGATATCATGGGTCATGATCTACTGATGTTGGTGAAAGAAGCTAGGAATGGTCACAATATTTTGGGTTCCTTAAACTCAACCTTTATTTCCCTTCTCCCTTAAAAAATTCTAATGCCTCCACATTCATGGATTTTCAGCCTGTTTATCTGTGAAGCATCACATATAAGATGATATGTAAAATTATTGCTTCTTGTATTAAGGATAAAATCTCCCACTATATCTCTTATGAATAGTTTTTCTTCCTAAAGAATAGGTAGATTCAGGACGCCATGGCCATTGCATAGGAGAGTGTTCACTCCATCCAGGCTCATAGGCAAGAGGCACTAACATTAAAGTTGGATTTACACAAAGCTTATGATTGTGTTGATTGGACATATCTCAAAATGATTCTACATAAGATTGGCCTCTTGGTGGAGAATGTGGATAGATTATGGCATGTGTGACATTGGTTAATTGTGTTGTGTTGATCAATGGTGTGCCTTCTCCTTTTTTCAAATCTTCTTGAGGGTTGTGACAAGGATGCTCCCTATCCCCTCTTCTATTCCTTCTGAAAATTAATAGCTTGAGTAGGAAGATTTCAAAGGCCAGACAGAGGGGTATATTTCCGGTATAATGGTCACAAGGAAGACCTATGTCTCCCATCTCATATTCGTGAATGATGTTATTATTTTTGGTTGGGTCTCTTCGTCCCAATAGTCACCCCTACTTATGATCATTAATAATTTTGGGGATACTTAAGGGTTGTACATGAATAAGAAGAAGTATATGCTCATCCATGCCTTGGAGAACCATTCACATATAATCTGAGATTGTATCCTCCTTTTTGAAGATGTCTCTAACCTAGGTGGTGGCTTCAAATATCTCGGTTTTAATTTGAAACCAAACTGATACAAAATATTGGACTAGTAGTGGCTTGTAAAGAAGTATGAGGATGGACTCATGTCATAGGCTCACAAATGGTTTACAATTGGTGGAAGGTTGACTCTGGCACAACCAGTTTTATAGAGCATATTTATATAGTAGATGCACTTATACCTACTTCCCAAGCATTTCATAAAAATATTCAACTCCATTATCTCACATTTCATTTGGTTTGGTGCTCGCAAACATGATAAAATCCATATGGTACGATTGGAGGTACTCTCTCAAGGGAAAGATGAGGTAGGTTGGGAGTTAAAATATATGGAGAGATTTGGATGGTCATTGAATATAAAGAGTTTTTGGAGAGCCGTATTTGGGTCTAATTTAGGGTAGAAGATCATCTCATAAAAATATTTAAAGGAGAAAACACCACATTCTTGGAGCAAAAATGGTGTTGGATCCACGAAAAAGTGTTCATACATTTGGAATGGCTTCATGAAACTTAAACATTGGCTCCTTGGTAATATACAATGGGATATTGGTTCGGGTACAGATGTGGAAATAGGTATGGACCCAATACGTAGTTTTCAGGGTAATCACATATTACCCACAGAGATCATTCAGCACTTACTTAAATTGGGGACCATTCATATATACTAGTTGTGGCTTTAAGATGATCCTGTGGGTATATATCCAATTTGGATTAGATCCAGAGCACTGGGATTGGTGGGATCTTTTTCGGAGGCATGGGATGTATTAATAGATAACCTTTATGGTGTAGGCATCATTTTCAGGGAAGGAGTCGACTCTGTCATATGGAATGGCAAGACCACACTGGATAATATATTTGTTGAAGAGATTTATTGTCATATTATTCTGACACAACAATTGCCCCCCAATGTCTAGATGGTATTGGAAAATATGGAATTGGCATATGCCACTAAAATTGAAATGTTTTGGATGGCTTTTGGGACTCAACAAGAATCTCACTTGGAAGAACATGGGCAAAAGGGGCTTCGAGGGGCCCGACAGATGCCATGTATGGGGGGTACAAAGAATTATATCCATTTATTCCTACAATTCCCATTTTCTATTGCCATTTGGATTGGATTGATGCAGAGATTGAACATTGACACTAGCTAGATATATTCTATAACTAATGAGTGCATTATGGAATGATATAATAAATACAAGGCTGACAAGGCACTCCTTTTTTTATTTTTTTGGGGTATTTGGAAATGCAAGCATGCTCTTATATTTGATAATATCCCATTCTATATTGAGAGGACTTGCAACAAAATATGTTCTTACTTCAAGGAATATAAACCTGAGGCTAGAATGGGGATTAACAAAGTTTTTCATCCAATTGACTACTGGAGGAAATACCGAGTTGGATTTTGGATGGGGCTACACAAAATATGGTATGTGGATGTGGTGCATATATCACTTTGGCTCTATGGAATTATTATCTTTTCAGCTGGAACAGTGGCACGCTCTATTGGGTCTTCTATATTATGCACACAGGTTAGCTCTCGAGTCTATGTGTGTCTTTGAGGGCTCTAAAGTCTCAATTGATTGGCTAAATCACAGGTTCAGGTTTGATCCTCCACTTCTATCCAACTCGTTGTGTTTGCATCGAGACTTTCATCAAGCTTTTCAATGAGCTCCCCTTTGCCCATATCGGTCGGGAGCAGAACTCTACAACGGATGCACAATCTAAAATGGGCTTATCTTCCAGATGGGTGAGATAAACTACAAGGTTTCCTTTGCAATGGAAAATTTCTTGTTACATGAACTACCTTTCGGCTATGGTGCGCTCGGATATATTGTTTTGGCAACAAGGTATATTTTCTTACAGTTTATGCACAGGCCTTATACAGGTTCGACAGACTTGGTATTTGTTTCATATTTTTTTTAAGCATGGTAATGTTGTTTAAAGCATAATGCACAGGACTTATATAGATGCTATAGAAATTGGTATATTGTATCACATGGGTTGATATCCCATGTTGTCGATGCACTCTGGAATAGTTAGTTTTCATAGAGATCCTACTTCACACAATGATATATTTGTAATGTAAGTATATGGTCTTGACAGAGCATACAATATATTAAAATATGTACCTAGTTTCTATATAACATAAGCCCATTGTTTTTTATTTCCTGAAAAAGAAAAGGAGACATTTATTGACCGAAATATCTTACCACCTCATATCATGACAGCGTTGAGCATCAGAGATCGATCCAGCGTATGACAGAAATGAAATACATGAGCAATGTACGTGTTTTTTACCTCCTCGGTTGGAAAGATTTGTTGAGAATGAGGCCACTAAACCATAGTAGAACAAATAATCCTCACAATTACTAGAAATATTCCCATATAGATTAAATCGAGGTTTTAATAAATTAAAAATGAGGCTACTTTTATATATAAATATGTGAAATATAAATAATATTATAAATAACCAAGATAGATGCATTTTAACCAAGGATCCAAGCGAAGAGAGAAAGAAAAGTGACTAACAATGATAGAGGAAAGATAGTGCATGATTCTTTCAAGTTTTTGCAAAGTGACTAAAAATGATAGAGGAAAGATAGTGCATGATTCTTTTAAGTTTTTTATTATTGTATTTTCTTTGACATGATTGATCCAAAATATAGGTTTAATATTTTACAACCAATTATGTTTTTTTCTAATTTATATATTTTCTTAAATACAATACAATGGGATCATATTTAAGAGAGAGTGTGAGATGGAAGGGGAATAGAGTGGGCGAGAGAGGCATAGAGGTGGGAGAGACATAGAGAGAGAGGAAGGAAGAGAGAGGGTGGGGGTGTGGGAAGAGAGAGAGTGAGGACGGGATGGATTTGGAGGGGGAAATAGAGGGAGGGAAGAACAAATACATTGAGAGATTGAGGTGGAGAGAGAGAGAGAGGGTGACAAGGGAGAGATGAAGATGGAATGAGGGAGAGAGGAGACAAGGGAAGAGAGAGAAAATGAGAGGATAGAGATAAGGAAAGAAGTGGAAGAGAGAGACAGGAAGACATAGATATGGAGTGGGGGGAGAGGGGGAGAGCGAGAAGGAGTGAGGGAAGGAGATAGTGACAGAGTTGGAGGGTGGAGAGAGAGAGTTTGTGATGGGGAGAGAGACATAGAGAAGGAAAGAGAGAGATAGAGAGAGAGGGAGAGGGAGAGGGATGGAGAGAGAGAGATAGATATGGAGAGAGTGTGTATATTTTTTGGGGGTGAGAAGGAGAGACAAGGGGAGATGGAGATATAGGTGAAGGGGGGAAAGAGGGAAAATGAGAGAGGCAAAGAGGGGGGGAGAGAGATAGATATGGAGAGGAAGGGGAAGATGGAGATATATATATATATATATATATATATATGGATATGGAGAGAGAGTGTATGTTTGGGGGTTGAGACAGAGAGACAATGGGATATAAAGACAAAGGGAGATAGAGATATAGATGGAGGGGGTAAAGAGAGAGGGAGGGAAGAGATAGAGAGGGAGAGGAAGAGGGAGAGATAGATATATTGATAGATATGGAGAGAGTGTGTGTATGTTTGCAGGTTGATATAGAGAGATAAACAAGGAGAGACAGAGGGAGATAGAGATATAGATGGAGGGAGCGAGGGGGAATAAGAGAGATACAAAGAGAGGGAGGGAGGAAGAGAGATAGATATGGAGAGAGAGAGAGAGAGAGAGTTGTATTTAGGAGGTTGAGATAGAGAGACAAATAAGGAGAGATAGAGGGAGGTAAGTATATAGATTTCAGGGGGGAGAGGGAGATGGGGGGGAGAGGGAGGAGGAGAGAGAAGGAGAGAGGGAGGGAGATAGACACAGAATTGAAGGTGGAGATTCTAGGGAAGAATAAAGAGACACATAGAGATAGATGCAAACATAGAAGTTAGATCTAGAAATTCATGAATATATTAGTTTTTCACTAAAATAGATGTATTTATTTCAGTGTAGCTGTTGATTTCTAACCCTATTTGATCGCTTGCACTAGATGCATCGATTTCAGTGTAGATTTCGATTTCTAATCCTATTTAATACCTTACACTAGATGCATTGATTTCAGTGTATATGTTGATCTCTACTCCTATTTGATTGTTTGCACTGGATGCATTGGTTTCAGTGTAAATATTGATTTCTAATCCTATTTGATTGCTTGCACTAGACGCATTGATTTCAGTGTAGATGTCAATTTCTAATCATATTTAATACCTTACACTAGATGCATTGATCAAGCCAAGTTTGTCATATTGTTTAAAGTTTGTTGCCATGGAGGTCGAATTCTAAACTGCATTCCTGAAGATTGTTCACTGCACAACTTTTTGATAGCTAAGTTTGTGATGAACCAGGTTGAAATCTTAATTGCTAACGATTGAAATTACTTGAGGATATCTAGTGTGAATATGAGGGTCACCTAAAAATGTATCTTGGTCGAGTGTGGATTGATTCACATGAAGGTTAAATTGTTGGCCAAAATCCCTGTGAATTAACTAAAAGGTTGAATTATCACTTTATTTGTTAATTGAATTTGCGTGCTGGGGTCGAACTAGTGGTCTCAACCAAACCAAAATTATTGATTCTTCATGTGGCCAAATAAATATGCACATTGGGCCAAATCCATTAAAGGAAGGAGGCCAAATTTCATGGTTTGTGGGAGCCACATCCTTTAAATTTTTGGAAGGTCGAATTGTTGTGCAGATTGGTGGATCTTTGGAGGCTAAATCCTTGGACAAATTTGTGGGTTGAATCATTTTGAAAATCTATTGGTTCGCAGATGCCAAAGATTCTTTCCTATGGAGAGATTGAGTTGTTGAGGCCATGTTTGAAAAATCAGGTATATCGTTGGCCAAGTTTGAGTCGAGTTACGAAGTAGTAGTTGGTTATTTGAGTTGAAGGTTGTTGAATGCCAATATTCCTCAAATTACTGGAAACAATCTAATTTTTCATATTTTTATTTTTTGAGGGTCAAAGTCAAAGTGTCATGCATGATAAAGAGTTGTATGATGATCGAATTGTTAGAAAATTATATATTACGGAGCAATGGAACACATAAAATATTGCAGAAATATAAACACAGAAAACGCACAAAACAAGAGAGACACAGATATACGTGGTTCACCCAGTTTGGGCTACGTCCACCCCGAACAGCCAGTCCTTCCTTTCTATTATCCAGCAAAATGAAGAGATACAACCTACAGCAAAACCGCTGTAATATCCTCTGTTTTCTCTCACAGTCTCACCTCTATGTTTCTCGCTCACCGAATACACATCTCTATCAGCCTCAAATACAATGCCCTCATATAAAGAGAGGGGTTGCCTTCTAGGGCAAAAAACCCTAAACTAAACATAAGTTCTACCGTCAGATCATCCGCCTAATGAACGGCCCAGATTGACTAGAAATTACTATACTTTTACAAGGCAATTTTACAGCTGTTTTTAGCTTCGGGGGCGCTGCCCCCGAAACCCCCCGCTAGGGGGGGGCTCCATAAAGTCGCTGTCGCCCCCCCCCCTGGACCCCCCACGGCAGCGATCATTTTACGGGCGGCGTTGCCGCCCCATTTTGAACTGGGGTCCAAAATGCCGGTACTATAGAAGATAATCAGGCTCCACACCCAACAATCTCCCACTTGGAGACTGATTGTAGCAACTCCACCGCTGCTCCATTTGTTGGACAATGACTCCTCTTTGGACCTGGTTGTTTCTCATCTTCATCTTCATCCTTGAAGACCAACTGAAACTGAGCATATTCTCAGTTTCTCCCTGGTTACAACTTTTGTTAGCATATCTGCAGGGTTCTGGCTAGTGTGTATCTTCTCCAGCTTCAACTCTCCATCTTCCAACACTGATCGTATGAAATGGTACTTGAGCTGTATGTGTTTTGTCCTGGAATGAAATGCTGAGTTCTTTGCAAGATGAATGGCACTTTGACTATCACTGTATAACGTGCTCATAGCATGCTCCTTACCCAATTCACCCATAAACCTTTGTAACCAAATCATTTCTTTACTAGCCTCTGTAGCAGCAACATACTCTGCTTCTGTTGTTGAGAGTGCAACAACACTTTGGATTTTTGAAACCCAACTGACAGCTGTTCCTCCGACAGTAAATACATATCCTGTAGTGCTCCTCCTATTATCTCTGTCACCTGCCATATCTGCATCAACATATCCTTGTAGGGATATGTTTGAACCACCAAAGCATAATGCCTGATTTGTGGTACCTCTCAAATATCTGAGAATCCATTTCACTGCCATCCAATGTTCCTTTCCTGGATTGTTCATGTACCTGCTTACAACTCCCACTGCATGTGCAATATCAGGCCTTGTGCAGACCATTGCATACATTAAACTTCCAACTGCTGATGCATATGGAACTTTAGACATATAATCCATGTCTTCTTGGGTCTTTGGGCACATTTCTTTGCTAAGTTTGAAATGGCTAGCAAAAGGTGTACTAACTGGTTTTGCATTTTGCATGTTAAATCTTTTCAACACCTTTTGTATGTACTCATTCTGAGACAATGTTAATTTTCTATTTTTCCTGTCTCTAGTTATTCTCATACCAAGGATTTGTTTTGCAGCACCCAAATCCTTCATTGCAAATGAATTTGCCAATTTTCTTTTGAGCACATTTATTTCCTGCATGTTAGATCCTGCAACAAGCATGTCATCTACATACAATAACAATATAATATAGCTGCCATCATTTTGCTTTTTCAGATAAACACAATGATCAGAGTGACATCTAGTATAACCTTGTTCAGACATAAACTTGTCAAATTTTAGATACCACTGCCTTGGAGCCTGTTTTAAACCATACAAGCTCTTCTTCAACCTGCACACAAGTTTCTCCTTCCCTTTCACCTCATATCCTTGTGGCTGCTGCATATATATCTCTTCCTCCAAATCCCCATGGAGAAAGGTTGTCTTTACATCTAACTGCTCAAGATGCAAATCTTCAGCTGCTACAAGACTTAAAATAGTTCTGATTGAAGTCATTTTAACAACAGGAGAAAATATTTCATCAAAATCAATACCTTTCTTCTGTGCAAACCCCTTCACCACAAGTCTAGCTTTGTACCTTTGCTTTCCTCCATCTTCTTCCTTCAGCCTGTAAACCCATTTATTCTTCAATTTAGTTTTTCCTGCAGGCAACCTGACTAAATCCCAAGTCTGGTTATGCATTAAGGAGTCCATCTCTTCTTCCATGGCTACCTCCCACTTCTTCTTGTTTTCAACCTGCATTGCTTCTTCATAACATTCAGGTTCACCGGAATCAGTCAACAATAAATAATATAATGAAGGAGAGTATCGTTCAGGAGGTCTACCTATCCTGGTAGATCTTCTAACACCACTTTCAGGTGTTTGGGGTGCCTGTTTCTGTTGTGGTGGTTGCTGTTGTTGTGGTTGTTGATTATTATTATTTTCAGGCACCTTTACTTTTTCAGTGATTTCATCAAGGACTGCGTATTCCTTGTTTTCCTTTTCCTGTTTCTTTTCCTGCAACTGATTCTTATACAAGACCTTTTCATTGAATATTACATCTCTGCTCCTAATGATTTTGTGATTTTCGTAATCATATAAGCGATAACCAAAATCATTAACACCATATCCAATAAAGGTACATTTCTTTGACTTTGCCTCAAGCTTTGCTCTATTTTCTTTATCAATATGGACAAAGGCCTCACAACCAAAAGGCTTTAAAATAGAGTAGTTTACCTTTTTACCTGTCCATGCTTCCTCTGGAACACCACCATCCAAGGAAATTAAAGGCCCTCTGTTTATTAGATAAACAGCAGTATCTACAGCATCTGCCCAAAACTGTAAAGGCAATCCTGCATGCAATCTCATGCACCTTGCACGCTCCATGATTGTTCTGTTCGTCCTTTCTGACACACCATTTTCTTGTGGTGTTCTTGGAACTGTCTTCTCTCTGCGAATTCCATGCTCTGAACAGTACCTATCAAACTCTTTGCTGCAATATTCACCTCCATTGTCTGATCTAAGACACTTCAATTTCTTTCCTGTCTCAATCTCAACCAAAGCTTTCCATTTCTTGAAAGTATCAAATACATCAGATTTATTCTTAATACAATAAATCCAAGTTTTTCTAGTTGCATCATCAATAAAAGTAACATAATAACGAGAGCCACCAAGAGATGATACCTGAGCAGGTCCCCATACGTCTGTATGCACAAGCTCTAATTTTTCATTCTTCTTTTCTTTCCCAACTCTGAGAAATCTGACTCTCTTCTGTTTTCCATAAATGCAGTTCTCACAGAAGTCCAAATCAACATTCTTCAAACCTGGCAACAAATTCCTTGAGTGAAGAATCTTCATCCCTTTTTCACTCATGTGTCCGAGCCTATGATGCCATAATGCTGCATCTGCTCCTTTGGAAGTCAAAGCATTAACAAAGTTAGAAATACCATTGCATAAATACAATGTACCAACCTTTTCACCTTTTGCTATTACCAGGGCTCCTTTTGTGACCTTCCAAGCTTTATCTGTGAAAGTTGTCACACAACCTTCACTGCCTAACTGCCCTGTTGAAATCAGATTTTTCTTTAGATCTGGAACATGCCTTACCTCCTTTAGTAGCCATTGGTTTCCATTCTACTGTTTTACAAGAACCTTACCCATTCCAACAATTTTACAGGGTTTGTCATCACCCAGACGAACTTGTCCAAAATCTCCTTGAACATAGTCATAAAAGTATTTCTTTTCAGGTGTGGCATGGAATGAGGCCCCTGAATCTACCACCCAGGAATCAGTAATATTTTCGAAAGAAAGAATCAAAGCATCTTGTAACACCTCACCTGTCACATTTGCTTCATGATTGTTTTCTTGTTGTGCATCTCCTTCTTTTCCCTTCCGAGATCTACAGTCTTTCTTTAGGTGTCCTTTCTTTCCACATTTCCAGCACACTATCCCCGATCTGGACTTGGATCTGCCTTTCTTTGATTTACTGCGATATCCTGAGCTCTTTCCTCTTTCCATTTTTCTTCCTCTAGACTCTGCACTCAAAGCATTTCCCGATGTCTCACCGGAGCTTTTCCGTCGCATTTCCTCGCTAAGGATAGCACCGACAACATCATCAAACTTTAAAGTACTAGATCCAGAAACGGAGTTACTAATGGCCATTACCAAACCATTCCAACTTTCTGGTAATGAGCACAAGAATAACAGAGCTCTAACTTCATCATCAAAGTTTACCCCTACAGAACTTAACTGGCTTGTAACTGTATTAAAATCATTTAAATGGTTTGCAACAGATCCACCTTCCGACATATTCATATTAAATAACCGTTTCATAAGAAATACCTTGTTTGAGGCCGAGGGTTTTTCATATAGTTTCGACAACGTCTGCATCAAACCCTCTGTCGTGGTTTCCTTCGAAATGTTGAAGGCGACTGACGCAGCAAGACACAACCGTATTGTTCTGAGTGCCTTTCTATCGAGAAGATTCCATTCTTCGTCTTTCATACCCGTCGGCATCTTTGTTTTTCCGCCCAATGGTAGGTATAGATCTTTCTGATACAGATAATCTTCCATCTGCATCTTCCACAGCGAGAAGTTTTGGCCGTTAAATTTCTCGACCCTAAACTTACCATCTTCCGCCATTGCTCCCACTCGAACCAGGAACCCTTCTTTCCTGCGAGTTTATCAGCCAAATAGACCTTCGGCTCTGATACCAGTTGTTAGAAAATTATATATGACGGAGCAATGGAACACATAAAATATTGCAGAAATATAAACACAGAAAATGCACAAAACAAGAGAGACACAGATATACGTGGTTCACCCAGTTTGGGCTACGTCCACCCCGAACAGCCAGTCCTTCCTTTCTATTATCCAGCAAAATGAAGAGATACAACCTACAGCAAAACCGCTGTAATATCCTCTGTTTTCTCTCACAGTCTCACCTCTATGTTTCTCGCTCACCGAATACACATCTCTATCAGCCTCAAATACAATGCCCTCATATAAAGAGAGGGGTTGCCTTCTAGGGCAAAAAACCCTAAACTAAACATAAGTTCTACCGTCAGATCATCCGCCTAATGAACGGCCCAGATTGACTAGAAATTACTATACTTTTACAAGGCAATTTTACAGCTGTTTTTAGCTTCGGGGGCGCTGCCCCCGAAACCCCCCGCCAGGGGGGGGCTCCATAAAGTCGCTGCCGCCCCCCCTGGACCCCCCACGGCAGCGATCATTTTACGGGCAGCGTTGCCGCCCCATTTTGAACTGGGGTCCAAAATGCCGGTACTATAGAAGATAATCAGGATCCACACCCAACACGAATGTGTAATTATGAAGGCCAACATTATTTTCATGGTGGTGTTCATGTATTCTCCTAAAAAGTAAAGAAAATAGTAATATTACCTTAATGTTGTACAAGTGTGATCAAGAACTAAAGCACATGGACAAATTTAAATGTTGTGTGAGTTGTATTAGTTGTGCAGCAGAGCTAGAGTGGAGTGACTAGGAGCTTTATTGTTCCACCTATGTGATGTGTCTCTTCATGTAAATTAGCTCAATCGAACAATCATTTTGATGGAGTAAGTTGGATCGACCCTCTAGAATATTTGAGTATGCAGGTGCACTTGAACAAAGGTACACTTGGAAATTTATGAATGACTATGGTGCATGTGATCTATAGCATTGAGGCAAGTGTGCATGGACATTTTTTGGTGGTTTATAGGGTATGATAAGCATGGCATGGTGCATGGAGATCAAAGGAAATAATTGTAGTTGTCATTTTTCTATTATTCTGACATTATTGCAGAGGTCGTCTATGTTATGTACAGACTATTGCGGTCAATGGGCACAGTGTTACAAAATGTGTAAGGAGTAAGACTAAGTTGTTGTGTGTTTAATGGGAAAAATGTGTTGCTAGTTTATGTTGTTTCCATATTGTTAGTAAGAGTTTAGGGTTTTTTATTTGTTTGGAAACAAGTTGATTTTTCTTACCAAAGCTTGAGTGACATTTAATCATCAAATTTATTTGAAGGACACATTACCAATCTGGGAAGGTTGTGCCCTAGGAACCTCTATTGAAGAATTGCAATAGTAATAAAGGTTGCTAATATTATGAGTTAGTAATCCATCAAGTTATCTCTCTGAAATTTATTTCTCCGAATAAATATAGTGCCTAAGTTGTAGCACTTTCCATTCATAATTTAGCTTCTTTTGCTAGTGAATTCCATTGTGTAAATTTTGAGCAAATTATGTGGTGATCTTGTTGTTGATTCTTCAAAGTATGGTTAGAGTACATGCTCTTATATATGTTTTTTTAGTCATGGAAGTGAGTCTATGTACTATTTGTATGTGTTATCAACAAGAATGTATAGAGCTAATCAATGAGATTTTGTATGGGACTGTCATGTATTTTATATTTCCTTATACCTTGTGTTAAAGCCTTGTAAATCTATGAGTGAGTCTTGTAAGGACATTGCTAACATGAGATGTATGCAGCTATCCATTGTATGGTGTGATATGGTTTTCTTTTTCATGAGGGTTTGTTAGTAAGGATAGAGCATTGGTAGCTACTGTTGGAAGTTGATGGTTGTGTTGTATCTGCTACAAAAGCCCCAAATTTCAACCATTTCAAAATTTGGAGTCCCCCTTTACTCAACCCATTTTCAAGCTTTCTTATGATTTCTTAAGCCTTGATTAATCCTTTGACTAGACTGTGGTTGCATTGCATCCTAGCAAGCCTAGCATTGAATCTTTAAAAACTTGTATTTTCTACCACTGTCACAAGTTACAATCGCAACTTACAATGCCAGTTTGGCTAGCCTCTAGAAGTGAAATTTTCAAATTACACTATGAACCCCATCCTCTTAAGTCGCAATTCACACTTTTATATCCCATTGATTTTTTTTTGTCTTCTAATAGTGTGATTTGTGACTAGGACTTCCTCTGTCGCATGTGAAAAAGTTGAGTCACGCTTTCAAATTGTGACTTCTTCACATGTGTCCCTCACTTATATAATAAATTCCTCTCCTCTCATTCTATTATGCACTTCAACACTAAACAGGAAAGCCTCCTCTCCATATAGGATTTGTAACTACGTCTTGGTAAGTAATGCATCCCCTCTTATCATGAACCTTTGTCTTATTATGTCTGGTACCCAATCGATCTGTTTTCCCTTGTGCTGAGTACATATACCTACCATACACTTATCCTCTTTCTCCTTTTTGCGCCCATCCTTGACATGTGATTATTTTCTCAACTAAACCCTTCTGCAAATGCCTTTATCTTTCCTCAATTTTCATAGTTGGCATCTACACCCCTAAGTCCTAGCCCCTCATCTCCTGTTGTAGTGATTTATTCCTCAAATTGAACCCACATTTAGAATTTCAATGCCCCAACTTCATGAATTCGTACTCATATGCATTTTCGATGAAACCTTATGCATGTGTTGATTGAAATTGCATAATTTAATCGTTTGCATTCATTGATGGGTGAAATCATATGGGTTTTTGGCATGAAGCTCTGTGGATTTATTTGAGGGGAATCATATGTGTGTTTATCTTAATTCGTATGAGGCATTAGATGAAACAATTTTGGAGTCGTATCGGTTCATTTCATTAGTGCTCCCTATTCTAACATGTTTTCCATTTGATCCTTGTAATTCACAAGCGAAAAGAGCCTCTTATCCCCAACTCGTAAATCGTGATTTTAGCCTCTAGTCAAAACCACTATGATTTGGATATGTGATAGGAGATTTAACTTGACATCCTTTCCTTTGGTTGCAAATCATAGTTACATGCTCCAACGACATTGAAAACTATATTTGTGACTAGAGAAGGAGGCTCATCTTCTTAAGTTATAGGCTGCAATTTAGCCTCTACTGCATCTAGAGATCATGTCTGTGACTAAAATGGGAGACTCTTACCTTCAAGTCGCAATTCACACCTTTCAGTCAGTAGTGAGACTGACACATGAAAATGTGACTTCTCATGCATCTTCCTACTCTAAAATCGCAAACTTCACTTTTAGTTTGCAATGTGACTAGCACCTGAAAGTGAGACTTAAACTAGGACTTTAAACTATGATTTGCATTGTAAGCTAGATTTATGACTAGACTATGCTTGCCCCTATCTATAGGTGACCAGTTGCACTTGCAGTCCTAAATATTAATGTAATTCAAAAATATGACTTGCTATACAATTTGAAATTGTGATTTGTAAAGAACCTTATTTTCTGACAAGAATATGCAACCTAACCTTGCCATCCTAAAACATGACCTAAACCATGGTATTTTTATTTACAATTAGGGATTAGCATTGACATAATATAACACCTTGCTTCGCTAATGAATATCTTTGAGATGTTAGGTACAATTGATCTATATTTCCTCAACATATCCTCGTATTCCAGAGAAATGGTTTGACCCATCATAAGAGGATCTAGTAGAAGTTCTGGCGAAGTGGAAAGCAACATAGAGTGTATAAATTTGATAGAAATTGCAACTACTCAAGATTTCAAACTAAAAAACAAGAGACGCAATTCTACTCTACTGATTTGTGGAATGAAAATCACAATTTAGAACAACATGCATAGACAAGCAATAATCAAAACCACAAGTACACAGTGATTTCTAGGGGAACCCAGCTGCCTCTTTTCATTAATCAGTTGAATAGAGAAACTATAACAATTGCTTGCTCTAGCTCTTGGCACAACCTGAAGAAAATAAATAAATAAATAATAATAAAAATAATAAAATAAAAATAAAAATTAAATAAATAAATAATTAAAATAATAAATAATAAAATAATAATAAATAAATAAAAATAATAATAAATTTAAAAATTTAAAAATTAAATATAAATTAAATATAAAATTAAATAAATATAAAATAAATATAAAAAATTAAAATTAAAATTAAAAATTAAAAAATAAATAAATAAAATAATAATAATAATAATAAATAAGTAAATAAATAAATAAAATAAAATAGTTAATTAATTAATTAATTAAAAATAATAATAATAATAATAATAATAATAAAATAATAAAAATACAAAAATACAAAAACAAAAATAATAATAATAATAAATAAAAAACAAAAATAATAATAAATAAATAAAAACAAAAATAATAATAAATAAATAATAATAATAATAATAAATTAATTAATTAAATAAATAAATTAAATTAAAATTAAAAAATAAAAAATAACAAAAATAAAAATAATTAAATAAAAATAAAAAAAATAAAAATAAAAAAATTGTTCTCTCTACTGAATGAGAAACTCTGCAAAACACTTAACCAATTATTTTCTCATCTAACCTCTTATATCCTTCCGCAATCCTTGAGGAAATTAACTCCTAAGAATTAGGAATTTCCTCCTCTTTTATTGCACAATTCCCAAGGATTGATCTCATGACTACATGCAACAATTCTACACTCAAACTAGTATACAACTCATGTTACAATGACTTGTCATCTACACTTTAGCTGAGTAATTAAAATTCCATGCATGCATTAGATATTTTGGGTTGATTGATCATTTAACTGATAGATCTCTGAGTTAGACTATTGTTCCACTGCACAACTGACCTTCAACTAGCTCTATCGATAATTAGAGGTCAATAACTGAATACAACTAAAAATAATTGAATTAGATTGCTAAAATTTAGCAATCACGCATGCATGACTGAACTACAAGCCCACTAACTCGAATTTACTGAGCTAACTGAGTGACAAGATCCATGTCACACTAGTTAACTATCTTGAAGTTGTCTTGTTGATGTGTAAATTCGATTTACTCAAGTTGACTAAGGCTAAAGTCAAATTGAGCCTTTCTTGCTACATTTTTTTTTATGAAACCAGCTCACAAAAAGATAGAAAAGATAGATCAACGACTTAAAAATCAGCCTCTTTGAGGGGGGAAACCTCCTTTAAATTACACAAATGAACAATTCTTGGATGATACAAATGACAAGACCTCCTTTCTATATATAGGAGTTTGATGGATCTAAATACAATCAGATCTTACATAACAATAATATTGTAGGGGTACAACAATAACAATGGTGGGCTTCTATGGGGCATAATAATAACAACATGGGGGCTATATGGGCACAATAATACCATAAAGGGTTACACTAGTAGTATAGGGACCTAACATGCCTCTCTCCTTCAAAAAGTGTTGTCCTCAACGCTTGAGTAGTTCTGGATGCTTCTGTATAACATTCTCATCCTCCCATGTAGAATCTTCAACGAGTAAGTTCTTCCACTTGATGAGATACTTTAAAATTGATTGATTTCTTAGCTGTCAATTTCTTGTTTTTGTGACTGCTTCCGATTCCAATATGATTTTTCCTTCCTCGTCAAGTTCTGGCAATATTGTTTGAACTGGGATCTTCTTACCTGTAACCTTTTTTAAGCATGAAACATGGAAAACTTGGTGCACTCGGGAAGATGCAGGAAGCTCCAATTTGTATGCCATAGTACCAATCTTTTGTAACACCTTGTACAGACCATAATACTTTGGTGATAATTTATTATCCTTATTATTTTTCTTGAGGGACATTTGTTTGTATGGTTACAGTCGTAGAAATACCCAGTCACCTACATCAAAACTTCTTTCGTTGTGATGTTGATCTGCCTGTTGTTTCATTCTATTTTGCGCCAAAGTGAGGTTATCCTTTAAGAGTTTGAGAGCTTGTTTTTTATGCTCGATGTTATCTTGCACAACTTGAACCTTAGAATTTTATTTTAAAGATGATGTGATGGACGGTGCATGATATACGTAAAACGACATAAATGGGGTCAATTTTGCTGCAGTATGGAAGGAAGTGTTATACCATCATTCAACTAGAGGCAGCCACTTGACCCATTGTGTTTGTTTATCAGATACAAAACAACGAAGATATCCTTCCACACATTTGTTCACTATCTCAGTTTTCCCATCAGATTGAGGATGATAAGATGAGTTATGAGCTAACTGAGTACCCAAATATCCTACCTCTTGTACTCCAAATAAACATTTGGAGCTTTTTTCATATAATTGTTTCTTCTCCAATAGTGTGAGCACCCTCTCAACATGTTGTACATGATCCTTCCAAGACTTCTTGTAGATTAATATATCACCAAAAAATAATAACACAAATTTTCTAAGGAAGGGTTTGAAAATGAAATTCATCAAACCTTGAAATGTATAAGGTGCATTGGTAAGGCCAAAAGGCATGACCAAAAAATTCATGATGACCCTCATGAGTTCTAAATGTTGTTTTTGGAATTTCTTCATTCTTCATTCTGATTTGATGATATCATGAACAAAGATCCGACTTGGTAAAGTAAATTGCTCCATGTAATTCATCCAATAATTCATCAATGACAGGAATGGGAAATTTATCTTTAATAGTAAGCTTGTTGAGCTCCCTATAATCTGGACACATGCACCATGATCCATCCTTCTTGTGTACCAATACCACTGGAGCAGAGAAAGAACTATGACTAGGTTGAATTATACCAACCGCTAGCATTTCTGCAACAATACATTCAATTTCACTCTTTTAGGCATATGGATATATGTAAGGCCTAATGTTTGGGGGAACACTTCCTGGAATCAAATGAATAGCATGATCATGATCATGAATGGGTGGGAGGCCTTTGGGAGTCTCAAATACCTTGGAATTATTGTCCAAAAAGTTTTGGAGATCTGGAGAAATAGATGATTTCGATGTGGGAACCTTTAGTGAACATAATTGTGAAATTACGCCCCATTGTTCTTTCTTTAGAAGTTTTTTCATGTTGTTAGAGCTTATTATCTTTCCCAGTTTCCTTGCAATACCCCTTAATTCAACTTCCTTTCCTTCCCCAAAAAAAAATAAAGAAAATTTCTTGAAAATTAAAAGCTATCGTACCTAAAGATTGTAGCCATTGGACTCCTAGTACAACATCTGCACCACCCATTGGAATGGAAATCATTGGACTATTCAAGGCATATTCTCCCATGGATAGCTTGATATTATGGAACTTTCCAGAGCAATTTATGGTTCCTCCATTTGCAACCATTACTTGACACTCTGGTGCTGGATATAGGAAGCAATTCAATTCCTTGGCTATTTGAATCAATCAACACTATTACCTTTTTGAATCAATCAACACTATTACCTTTTTCTTCTTGATATGCCCTTCTATCTTCAGAGTTTGAGGAGTGGTAATTCTTGTCAATGCATTACAAGATATGGTCAGATTCATTTCTTCTTTCTTTGGAATTGGTTCCTGGTGTATATCCTCTTCTTTTGACATTTCTTGTTCCTTTTCTTTCTCCTCTTCCCCATCTATGTAAATTAATTTATTCTCAACGTAATTATGACCTTTAGTGTATTTTCTATCACAATTGTAACAAATCCCTTTTGCTCTTTTTTCTTCCAATTTTTTTGGTGTCAACCTTGTAGATGGTGAAAGGCTAGGAGTAATGAGCAACAACAGTTCCATCTTTATAGTTATGAGTGGTGGGCTTCCTTGTTGCCATAATTTTGCTTTCAATTTTTCTCTCTAACATGTATGCCTTCTCCAATGAATCAGGTTCCCAAAGTCGAACCTCATGTTGGATGTTATCATTTAAAGTCCTTATGAAGACTTCAACCTTATGCTTATCTGGAATATCATTTACCCTTATATTCAATTTTTGGAAGTCTTCAATGTGCTCTACCATTGAACCCTTTTGTTTGAGATTTATCAATTGGCTAAATAAGGTGTTGCTCTTTGTATCCTCATAATGTGTTATCATTTCCTCCATGAAAATTGACCAGGTGACAAGTTGTTTACGAGAACAACTTCCTCTATACCATACAAATTGATTCGGTTATAATATAAGGATGCAATACGTACATTTTGTGTGTTTTGAACATTATGTAGATCAAAATAATTCTCCATCTGTAGTATCCATGTTACGAGATCCTTGTCATCAAACTTCCTCATATCTATCTTTGGAATATGTTGGGTCTTCAATCCAACATTAGATTCTATGAAATTTTGATTAACATTATTTTTGTTCTCGTCATGAGTTTCCTCTACTACCTTTTCTCATTAGGAGGCCTTTCTTGCAGCAGCTTTATCCCACCTTCCTTCAAACCTTCCATGTATTTTTTCAAATATTCCATGGTTTTCTTCCAATATTCTTCCATACCATTGATATCAGCTTCCATGGAATAGATAAAACTATTTATCTTAGATTCGATCACATTATTCAAATCATCCATCCAATTTTGATTACTAGGCATTTTTATTTTCTTCATTTGAGTCATTAATTTTCTTGCTTTTAGGATCTCGATATTAAATCTGTTGTATCTATAAATGTTCGGATCTCCAAGGTCTAGAATTGAAACCTGCGGTATCCCTCTGTGTCCTCCAGAGAAAGTGTTATTCCCAATCTCCCAAGATGATCTGATTATATACTTTTTTAGTAGAGAGAATTTGTACAAAGTGGCATGTGTCACTATTTCGACCTTTGGACTTTCAAATGATACAAAGAGAATTACATTCCATCCTCTTTCTGTAGCTTTTTAATAAATTTCAATCTACTCATAGAGAAAGTTATGACGATTTTCCCAAGGTCACCTATTTAGGATGTAATGAGAACCAAACTTTGTCGATCTCACACTCCCAAAGTGAGGACTTGCAAACATCCATACTTGAATAAGTTAAGGTGCTATAAGAAGCTATGGATCCTGTTTATGATGAAACTTTTACCCTACATCAAGTTATGGCTCCATTCATTGACATTTGAAGTGAGTCAAAAAATAGAGGAATGTTAATTAAAATAGCCTCCTCAATAGTTGATCTCATGTATGAATGGAGAATGAAGTATCCTAGTGCACCTAAAGAACTGCTGAGCAAAAACTAGATAACATCAAAGAAGGATAAATTTGATGTTAGGATCAAGATGAAATCACATGAGAAGTTGAGCAGAGACATGGACAAAGTAATGGCCTCTTATAAGACCTTGTATAATGGGTTGGAATCTCTTGTCAATGTACACAAAAAACCTTCCATTGGTGCACTAGGTGAAACAAGAGAAAAAGAAGAGGTCAAGCAAGATATTAAAGAAATTTTGGATTTGATTAAGCAAGCCTCTATAAGAGACAATCTAGAGGCTACAAAAGAAGTGATTTCACAATTTTTGGTTGAGCCCGTGAAGCTACACGCAAAGCTCAAAATTTACCTAAACCAGGTGCAAGCTAAAAAGCCAACCTTGATATTGGAAGCATTATAATGCATCACGAGGTATGTAGATGAGCTACAACACAATATCATGAGATCGTGGGTGAATAAAAAATTGGGAACAAATATTTGGTTCGAAATCTACAGGTAGAGGCTCTATATCTTTCCATCACCAGGCTAGCTGATTGAGAATGTTTTGTTTCTTCAATTTTTGATGTAATTTGTATTTTATCAAAAGTAAACTAGTATATAAAGTAGAGATTTATATGGAATGTGGAAGTTGAAGAGTCATGAGGGTAGGTGAAAGTTCATGGTAGGTGAAAATTCAATCTACCTTTTATAAATAAAACCTCATGGCTAGATGTACAGGGACTTTTAGTTTTGGAATTGATTTCTGCATATTTTTTGAGAGATGATAAATATTTTTTAGGATTCAAGTGGCAGATTTGCATCTCCACTAATGGATTTCATGGGCATTTCATGTGATGGTGTTGTGGATACTTCAACCTAATTTTAGAATCTCTTTAAGCCTAGGGACTCAATTCCTTACATGGTTTTTTAAACATTGTGAGACTCTTCTCGTGGTGATTTGATGGCATATGTTTTGTTTCCATGGGTTTATGTTAACGAACTACTTTGTTGATTTAAGCACATATCATACATGGGATTGTATGCTTTTAAATACTTTCATGTTTGTTTTAGATTAGGAACTAATTCATAATTGATAAACAAATATTTATTTATACATGATCTTTAATTGAAGTAATTCTAACATTTCTTCTTTAAGATTAATTTCATGTTATTTAGTTTTTTTTTATGTCTACAAAGGTTGCATATGAAAATTTTCCATAAAGTTGCTTTAACTTGTGTTTAACCCTTTTTCTCATCTTATCCAAAATTAATCATTAATAAATATGGTGGCAGTCGGGCCTACATACTGGATGGGACTCCCTAACCCAAACATTGTAGCGTCTAGTTGGGATTTTGCACCGGGGAGATCCCCTAACTATTGGCATAAAAATCTGGCATGTCAACTGTATTTGGCACTAGAAGGAGGGCCTGAACCTCTGTTGTATGACTCGCATGAGATCTTTGTTCTTTCCTTGAAGCATTTGAGCAAGCAAGTAACCAATATTGTTCCCATTTTCCATATCGTCTGTTGGGTCCCTATAATACTAGTGATTACCCCATTACTATTGTAGTTATACCCCTTATTTATATTGTTGTGCCCCCATTACCCCCATATTGTTATTAATGTGCCCATAGAATCCCTCTATTGTTATTTTTGTGGCTTTATATTATTATTGTTAGGTCGGCTGGATTATATTATGACTCCTTAGACTCCTATATATAGAAAGGAGGTTTTGTTATTTGAATCATCCAAGAATTGTTCATTTATGTAATGTAAAGGAGGTTGCCCCCTCGAAGAGGCTGAATTCTAAGGCGTGGATCTCTCTTTTCTATCTTTTTGTGAGCTGGTTTCATAACATTTGGTATCAGAGCTTTGGATTCTAGGGTTCCGCTGCTCCAAACAGGTCATCGTGGCATTTTCGCTATAACTTTTTTTCTGTGACGTTTCAGAAGTCGCAAAAAAAAACCATTTGAGAAGAAATCGCGTTGAACCTTGGGTCCGAATTTCAGAGATTTTCGCACGATATTTTCGGAGATATGATCTGAGGAAGTTGGTCTTTTTGCAGACTCCTGAATTACACTCAAAACAGGTGACCTGGGGAAAATCGTCATAACTTTCTTTCTGAGCATCGGATTGAAATTTCGTAAGAAGGTACAGAAAGAGGACGAACTTTAGTTTTATTTTATATATTTTTCAGAGTCAAAGGTTGAAACAGTGACACGTGGCACTTCATACAAGTTCGCTCTACTGAACTAGTCTATAATCAGGTCACTGTGGGAGATTGTGCATAACTCTTTCTTGGAGAATCCAATTTGGTTCAGACTAGTGGCATTGGAAAGAGGACACAGAAGGCTACTACAGGTCACAATTTCAGAACTGGATGATTCGAAATTACAGAGATACATCAGATTCAATATCAGGCTTCTACAAAGTAAAAAAAAGGTGTGTAGTTTTTTTTTTTATTTTTGCATAAGCTTGGTTTGAAGGAATTCAAAGGGCATAGTAAAGCATTATTATCGGTAACTGATGCCCCGAGGAAAGAAAATGCAAACACCTAGTAAGGAACCTGAAAGCTCTAGCATGACTCATGAAGAAGAGGAAGAAATGCTACATGATATATCAAAATTACAAGAACAAGTGCAACAAATGTCACGCTCACAAAAGCTAACAGATGCTAAGATAAATGGCGTGGAATCTAAGATAAAGGGCATGTAAGCTAAGATGGACGATTTGAAGATATATTTGAAGACAGATTTGAAGAAAGACATGGCAAGTTTGAAGACAGACATGGCAGATTTGAAGACAGATTTGACAAATTTTCTACAAGAGATACTTACTAATGGTGAAAAGGTTGTAAAGGAAACTCATGATGAGAACAAAAGAAATGTTAATCATGATTCCATAGACTCTAATGTTGGATCGAAGACCCACCATATTCCAAAAATCGATATGAGGAAGTTTGATGGCAAGGATCCCGCCACATGGATATTACAGATGGAGCAGTTCTTCGATCTCAATAATGTGCAAAACACACAAAAGGTACGTATGGCAACTTTATATTTGGAACCAAATCAGTTTGTATGGTATCAATGGCTTTGCTCTCGTAAACAATTTATCACTTGGGCAATTTTTACGGAAGAATTGATAGCACATTATGAGGATACAAAAAGCAACACTTTTTTTAGCCAATTGATAAGTCTCAAACAAAAGGGTTCAATAATGGAGCACATTGAGGAGTTCCAAAAATTGAACATAAGGGTAAAAGATATTCCAGAGGAGCATAGGATTGATGTGTTCATAGGGTCTTTAAAGGATAATATCCAACATGATGTTCGCCTTTGGGAACCTGATTCATTAGAGAAGGCATTCAGGTTAGCAAGAAAAATGGAAAGCAAAATTATGGCAACCAGGAAGCATACCACTCACAACTATAAAGACGGAAGTGTTGTTGCCCCTAGTCTTCCACAACCTATAAGGTTGACACCACAACAATTGGAAGAAAAAAGAGCAAAAGGGCTTTGTTACAGTTGTGATAGCAAATACACTAAAGGTCATAAGTGTGCTGAGAAGAAATTATTCTACATAGATTGTGAAGAGGAAGAAGAAAAGGAGCAAGAAAGGTCAAAAGAAGAAGATATACTCCAGGAACAAAGCCTAGATGAAGAACAAATAAATCCGACCATATCTTGTAATGCATTGGCGGGAATTACCACTCCTCAAACCATCAAGATAGAAGGACAAATCAAGAAGAAAAAGGTAATAGTGTTGATTGATTCAGGAAGCACCCACAATTTTATTCATTGTAGGGTAGCAAAAGAATTGAATTGCTTCCTATATCCAGCACCAGAGTGTCAAGTGATGATTGCAAATGGAGGAACAATAAATTGCTCTGGAAAGTGCCATAATATCAAGCTATCCATGGGAGAATATGTATTGACTAGCCCAATGCTTTCCATTCCAATGGGAGGTGCTGATGTTGTACTAGGAGTCCAATGGCTACAATCCTTGGGTACAATAGCTTTTAATTTTCAAGAACTTTTCATCAAATTTTCTGTGGAAGGAAAGGAAGTTGAATTAAGGGGTATTGCAGGGAAACCAGGAAAGATAATCAGCTCTAATGGTATGACAAAGCTTCTAAAAAAGGAGCAAAGAGGTGTAATTGCACAATTATGTTCGCTAGATGTTTCCACATTGGAATCATCTATTTCTCCAGATCTCCAAAAAGTCCTGGACAATCATTCCAAGGTATTTGAGACTCCCAAAGGTCTCCCACCTATGCGTGATCATGATCATGCTATTCATCTGATTCCAGGAAGTGTTCCTCCAAACATCAGGCCGTACAGATATCCCTATGTCCAAAAAAGTGAAATTGAACGTATGGTTGCAGAAATGCTAGAGGCTGGTATAATTCAACCGAGTCAAAGTTCTTTCTCTGCTCCAGTAGTATTGGTGCACAAGAAGGATGGATCATGGCGCATGTGTCCGGATTATAGGGAGCTCAACAAGCTCACTATTAAAGATAAGTTCCCCATTCCTGTCATTGATGAATTACTGGATGAATTGCATGGATCAATTTACTTCACCAAGTTGGATCTTCGTTCAGGATATCATCAAATCAGAATGAAGATTGAAGACATTCCGAAAACGGCATTTAGAACTCATGAGGGTCATTATGAATTTTTGGTCATGCCTTTTGGCCTTACCAATGCACCTTCAACATTTCAAGGTTTGATGAATTCAATTTTCAAACCATTCCTTAGAAAATTTGTGTTAGTATTTTTTGATGATATACTAATCTACAGCAAGTCTTGGAAGGATCATGTTGAACATGTTGACAGGGTGCTACAACTATTGGAGGAGAAACAATTATATGCAAAAAGATCCAAATGTTTCTTTGGAGTCCAGGAGGTGGAATATTTGGGTCATATTGTATCTCATGAAGGAGTTAAGGTAGACCCTAGCAAAATTAAAGCCATTAAGGAATGGAAAATCCCCACATCCATAAAGCATCTGCGAGGATTTCTTGGGTTGACAGGGTATTATCGCAAGTTTGTTAAGAATTATGGGAGAATAGCAGCACCTCTAACAACATTATTGAAGAAAGATGCATTTTCATGGACTCCGGAAGCAACAAAGGCCTTTGAACATCTTAAAGAGGCAATGTGCCAAGCACCGGTCTTAGCTACACCGGACTTCACAAAAACCTTTATTGTGGAATGTGATGCTTCAGGAAATGGAATTGGTGTTGTTCTAATGCAAGATGAAAGACCCATTGCTTTTGAAAGTCGTCCAATCAAGGGAAAGTTTTTAAGCAAAGCTATTTATGAGAAGGAAATGTTGGCAATACTCCATGCACTTAAGAAATGGCGACCCTACCTAATGGGAAGACACTTCAAGGTAAAAACGGATCATGATAGCCTTAAATACTTTTTAGAACAAAGATTATCCTCTGAAGAGCAACAAAAGTGGGTCACAAAGATGTTGGGTTATGACTTTGAAATCATCTACAAAAAAGGGAAGCAAAATGTGGTGGCAGATGCACTCTCAAGAAAGGATGAGGATGTGGAAGCATTGTTGTGCGCCATTTCTATTATCCAACCAGATTGGATAAATGAAGCAAGGGAGGAATGGAAGAATGACGAAGAAGTGTGGGCACTTATTCGAAAGCTACAACAAGATTCCAGTACGTCTGATACATTTAGCTGGAAAAATGATTCGTTATGGTACAAAGATCGCTTATACCTCTGTAAGAATTCCCAGCTAAAACAAAAGATTCTTATGGAATTGCACACTTCTCCCTTAGGAGGGCACTCAGGATTTTTAAAAACTTACCACAGGGTTAAGAAGGAATTTTTTTGGGATGGCCTTAAATCAGATATTCAAAAGTTTGTGGCAGAATGTTTGGTTTGCCAACAAAATAAAGTTGAAACAATTAAGACACCAGGTCTATTACAACCTTTATCCATTCCAAGCCAACGTTGGGAGGAGGTTTCAATGGATTTTATCACAGGTTTACCCAAGTCTGAGGGAAAGAGTGTCATCATGGTGGTAGTTGACAGACTTACCAAGTATGCACACTTTTGTGCATTATCACATCCATTTAAAGCCAGTACAGTTTCTACTGCATTTATGGAAACAATTCAAAAGCTACATGGAAACCCAAAGATTATTGTAAGTGACAGAGATCCCATTTTCACTGGAAATTTTTGGACAGAATTATTTTCTTGTCTTGGTACTCAGTTAGCTCATAGCTCATCTTATCATCCTCAATCTGATGGGCAAACTGAGATAGTAAACAAATGTTTGGAAGGATATCTTCGTTGCTTTGTATCTGATAAACAGACACAATGGGTCAAATGGTTGCCTCTGGCTGAATGGTGGTATAACACTTCCTTCCATACAGCAACAAAAATGACCCCATTTATGGCACTTTATGGGTATCAACCACCATCCATCACATCATATTTAAGAGAAAATTCTAAGGTTCAGGCAGTGGAACATCACATCGAACATCAACAACAAGTCCTCCAACTCTTAAAGGATAACCTCGTGTTGGCACAGAATAGAATGAAACAACAGGCAGATCAACATCGCAGTGAAAGAAGTTTTGATGTAGGTGATTGGGTATTCCTACGGCTACAACCATATAAGCAAATGTCCCTCAAGCAAGCTAAGAAGGATAATAAATTATCACCAAAGTATTATGGTCCGTACAAGGTGTTGCAAAAGATTGGTACTATGGCATACAAATTGGAGCTTCCTGCAGCTTCTCGATTGCACCCAGTTTTCCATGTTTCATGTTTAAAGAAGGTTATAGGCGACAAGCTCCCAGTTCAAACAATATTGCCAGAACTTGACGAGGAAGGAAAAATTATATTGGAACCGGAAGCAGTCACAGAAACAAGAACTCGACAGCTACGAAATCGATCAATTTCAGAGTATCTTATCAAGTGGAAGAACTTATCCGCTGAAGATTCCACATGGGAGGATGAGAATTTTATGCAGAAGTATCCAGAACTACTCAAGCGTTGAGGACAACACTTTTTTGAAGGAGAGGGGCATGTTGGGTCCCTATAATACTAGTGATTACCCCATTACTATTGTAGTTATACCCCTTATTTATATTGTTGTGCCCCTATTACCCCCATATTGTTATTAATGTGCCCATAGAATCCCTCTATTGTTATTTTTGTGGCTTTATATTATTATTGTTAGGTCGGCTAGATTATATTGTGACTCCTTAGACTCCTATATATAGAAAGGAGGTTTTTTCATTTGAATCATCCAAGAATTGTTCATTTATGTAATGTAAAGGAGGTTTCCCCCTCGAAGAGGCTGAATTCTAAGGCGTGGATCTCTCTTTTCTATCTTTTTGTGAGCTGGTTTCATAACATCGTCCTACTTTGGAAATTCTTGAAGTTGAATCCCCTTCACACAATCCTGAGCCAGTATACAAAGTCACTTATGACCAACTAAGAGCCCTACGCCCTATTACCCGTGAATGCGCCAGAAATATTGGACTTCTTCTTATTATATTTTTCTTGCCCCATAAGGATGTGACCAAACCTCATGCCACTCATCAAGGAGTGTTAGTTAGTACAGTTCAAGAGTTAGTTAATGTTTCTTTAGATGATTTAGTCAATGCTACAAAAAGAAACTCAATAGAGGGCATTGAAATTCAATTTGATTCAGAGAATACTAAAGGGGAGAATATTAAAGGGGGATATTGAAAGCGTGAAAATTAGGAACCTATTGAGGTTGTTGAACACGTTGGAGGACTTGAGAATGAAAAGAAATTAAGGAACGAAGGAAATTTATTAAACGGTAACGAAGGTTCGAGCTCGGATTCATAAAGAAACAAAGATAACAACAACATGGCCGAAAATCAACCACAACCTATGGCCTGGATGGAATATTTTGTCCTTGGTATTCTTCATGACTTACCTCGCTAACCCAAAAAACATCTCACAAAGTATGACCCGGACAAAGGGATTTTTGTGGAAGACCACATCAATAATTTCTATTTGTCACTGATTATAAATGTGCAACATGAATATATTGCTTACATATTGTTTCCATGCACATTTGAGAATAATGTCGTTGTATGGTACCATACTCTTCCCATGGAGTCTATTTGAACTTTGGATGAGTTTTGAAAGGATTTTCTTGAAAATTTTGTTGAAGAGAAGACACCTGCAATGCTACTTAAAGAGTTAAGCTCATTGAAGATGGGGAAGAAAGAAAAGGTAAAAGATTTCAATCAGCATTTCATAACTATTTTGAACAAGTTTTCAAATGATGTGCCTCCCCATGGTTCTATCACGATTGATTACTACACTTTAATGTAATCGTATAACATTTCTATCTTCATTAATAGAGCAGCGAAGACTACTTTGATTAAGAATTTTGTTGAATCCATTGTCGTTGAGAAGGACTTGATCGCTATAGGATCACATGCGGTCCAAGATGAACCAAAAGATATTGGTAAGAAGTCTCAAGATTCCTCTAGTAATTCTGGTGATAAATTTGCATTTTATTTTGAAATTTTAGTAAAATATCTCAAATAATTAACTAATGAGGTGTCTGATTTGAAAAGAAAGACAAGTGAAATCTCTTTTGGTAGAAAATATTTCAAGTATTTCTTCAAGAAGGGTAACAACCAACCAGCTAAATCAGCCCAGAGCTTAAACGTGAATCTTAATGCGGAAGAACTAGGCATGGACTACAACACCCTCCTCCCACATCTACCCAAGTACCGGTCAACTAGGGTAAACATGCGACGAGAGGCTACTATGATTGGATTCAACCTCCTATGTGACCTTAAGGAAATGGAATCGAAGGAAACACAACATAGAGACCTTCCACATCAATTATAAGAGACCTAAGAACCATGCCAACACTTCAAACAGCTTTCCCCTGGGTCCCACTGAAGTTTTTGATCACTTGACCTCTGGACACTCACATTCTATGGGCATGGCAACATCCAGGGACCTTTGGACGCCCTCACGGGCCTCTAAGCCAACGTCTAGGGACCAGTTTGTCCAGTTATGTGCCAGCGTCCCCAGGATTTGAGCCACTTTTTTAGGCCCAGAGCCTAGGTAATCGCTCAGAATAGAATGACATATTCAAAGAAATAAAATAATAGGGAAACAATGATGCAAGATCAATTAGTTGAACAAGCCCTTAAGAAATAGACCCATACTATCCATGACAAGCATTTCATCAATAATATCACAAACATGTAATCTACAGGTGTAAACAACATATTTAAGCATAGGGATCTCATACTTATCTGAGAATCGCTAAGAACCATTTTTCACTTATGTCATTTGTTTCATTATCATCTATTAGGTCATAGATACATTTTCCATTCATTTACAAGTAAAAACATGATGAGAGCCATACATAGTTGTTGTCATAAAACATATACATAACTAGCATAATAACAACAAAATATTATGAATACATGAGCCATAAGATCCCCATATAAACCAGTACATTTACACATGAAAATCCAAGGGAATTAATTTCTCATTAATGAATGTAGAAACTAACCAGGGATGGGACTACCACATTCCACCCGACCATAGATTGGCTGAGCCAAATCTCTCTTCAGGCCAATCACCCCCGTGCTATATCCCAATAATGAATGTGGGACTCATAACCAAACAAGCATGGATGCTACTGGAGTTCTCCAACTACACCATGAGGAATTTAAGTGCCTCCTAGTCTCTCAAGTTTTACCATAATCCATAGACTGATCTAGGCATCACTAGGCCCTACATAGAGACCCACTCTCCATGCTTTACCGTACATCCCATCCTGGGACTACTAGTCCCAACGGAGAGAAATCCACCCCTTGGATTTACAGTATATCCCGTCATTCACAGGATAGGATTCCTAGGGCCACCGAGGCACACAATCTTGGATTTACCGCAACCCACATTTGGCTCAGGGGTTACTATGCCAGTGGATTTACCGTGATCCACAGTTCGGTTCAGGGACCACTAGGCAATATTTTTTTCATTTCGGAGATCCACTCCACTCAGCTTTGAATCCATCCACAATCCAGCTCAACCGAATTATGAGAACCCATCTCATCAAGGCTATCAGGAAATGGAAAGTTTAGGCTGAAAACATTATCACACCTAGAAAAACCCATGCCATGACAGAAAATAACCACATGCAACACCATGCATGCCAAATCTAGCAAGGAAAATACACATGCAAATCGATACCTGCAAAGAATCATGTTGTAATTGCTTGATCCTGCCTTCCCCTACTTGATATTTGTTTCCTCTTGCCCTTTTTTCCTTTCTTGCTCCAATGTCAAAGTCCTCCAATAAAAATTTGTGTCCAAGAGTGAGTGTGTGTGAGAGAGAGAGAGAATAATGAGAGAGCTCCAAAATTGAACTCACAAAAGGTTACCAATCGATCCTCATAAGTCTTTTTATTAATGAGGCCTCTATCTTCTTCATTTTCCATGATTTTCCTTCATTTTCCTCTTCACATGCAACCTATCACCTTTCAACTCCCTTTTCTCCTAATTTCCATTATTTTCAAAAATAAATGTGCCAAATATGCCATTTTTCTTTTCCAAAACCTTATTCATTGCCTTTACCAATTTCCTTAGCCATAATAACTGAAATGACCACCCACTAGGATGTTTTTCCCACCATTCAGCTTGGAATACATGTCTCATCATTGTGGCCTTATATATATATATATATATATATATATATATATATATATATATATATATATATATATATATATATATATATTCACGTGAATTTTTACCAGGGTTGTTACAGAACCCTCCCCCTTGGGCTTGGTGTTCAATGACACCTATAACCAGCAAGACTACTGAAAACAGAACATATTTCCCATGGCGCTTTATAACGCAGCTCGTTGCAGTATTTACAATGACCACTTCTGAAACATAAAAATCATATCATTTACTGGAGCTTTATAACATAGCTCATTATGGTATTTACAATAATCACATGTACACATACACATTTCCTTCACCCTGTAAATAACCATACTATCTATGGAGCTTTATAAACCAACTCGATACAATATTTGCAATAATATGCATATATACACATACACATTTTCTCAACAAGAAAATAAAAGGATATGATTCCTACACCCGCAACAAGGGAATCCAGAGGCTCACACCTCCACGCTCAAAGTAATACCAAGATTCACCTCCTTCCCGGGAAGTCCAGAATCTACTACAAGGTCAAATTTGCATACAATGTCCAGTGTTGCAATCCTCTGACACTTCTCCTCTCAGAGAATAGTTACTAGCTCATTGTTCCAAGGCGCACTCCCAATGTGCATCTGATTCCATCTAGAAATGCTAATGACCAAAAAATATATATCCTTGACCTTCCCTTCTCTACTACACATTCCCTCGTGAAATATGACCACCCCTGTCTATGCAATTACACACCTTCCAAGTTCCGTTGGAAGCCCCATCCCGAGAAGTCCATCCCTTAGCAAGGCTTCCTCACATCGAAAGATACAAAAACAAAGACTTATCCCTACCTTAAAACCATCATATCGGTCATAGCATTCTCATGGAAATAAATGGACACTATTGGGTACCAATGTCCCACAATGGCCCTGCTCTTGAATTCTTTACTGGCATACTGCTGCTTGTTCCAATTTATTTCATTGTTGCTGCTAATTCTTGCAATTGATTTCAACCACCCAACCAGGAATTTTCATGCTTCCTATACCAAGCACATAACTTCCATTAGATTAAAATAAATTGAAATAAATTCACATCATACCTCATTGGTATATCGTCAATAAGGTACACTTGCAATCATGTTTCCTTCTTCTCACGACAAGTCATACTAACATCTTTGACCAAATCATCATGTATAGACATATATCATCAGGTTAGCTAAAACCACAACCATCATAAATCATATATAACCACCATAAACCAAAATAATATATCACATGTAATTGTTATAGACCATAATGATAAATCACATGCATAATAAAACTGAAATAAAATATTGATACTTATCCTTTAGTTAATCATTAACTTCTACCTTTGTCTTTATTTCGTACGCACTCTGGATCGGCTACCACACCAACAAACACCCAGTGCCTTCTCCTCAACCATGTGCATATACACAAAATGTGCATCCCACACATACAACCACATACAATATACAACACCATGCAATACATGCACCTACACTTGACATACCACACATACACCTACACCCAGTGTACCACACAACACAACACATACACCTACATCCAGTGTACACCACCACACAATACATACACCTACACCCAATGTACAACACAATACATATACGTACACAAAGTACAACATAACAAATATACATGTCACAATACCCCCGCTACACAATGTGCATACATAGTACTGCATGCCCTTAACACAGCATGTATGACATGCACACAATACCACACATACACTAGTACCATATGTACAACATGTACACAGTACCACATGTACAATGTGTACACAGCATCACATGTACACGGCACCACCTACACAATGTGTACACAATTTCACATGTACACTACACCACATGTACAACATGTACACAATACCACATGTACATAGTACCACATGCACGACATGTACACGACACCACATGTACACAACATCACATGCACGACATGTACACAAAACCACATGCACACAGCACTACATGTACAACATGTACACGGTACCACATGCTCACAGCACCACTTGTACAATAATGCACACAACACCATATGTACAACATGCACACAACACCGCATGTACATAACACTGCATATACAACATGTACATAGTACCCTGTGTACACAACACTACATATTCAACATGTGCACAACACCACATATCCATTAGGCGCATAGTACAATATGTGCATAGCACTGCATATCCAACATGTACATAGCACCATCTACACCCAACAATACATATGCAACATTCACACAACACTATCTGTACCACATTGTACATAATAATTGCATAAACAACATGTACACAATACCACCTGTACAATGTGTGCATAGCATCACATGTACACGGTACCACCTACACAACATGTACACAATGTCACATGTACACTACACCACATGTACAACATATACACAATACCACATGTACAACATTTACACAATACCACATGTACACAGTACCACATGCACGACATGTACACAACACCACATGCACACAGCACTACATGTACAACATGTACATGGCACCACATGCTCACAGCACCACATGCTCACAGCACCACTTGTACAATCATGCACACAACACCATATGTACAACATGCACACAACATAGTATGTACATAACACTGCATATACAACATGTACATAGCACCCGTGTACACAGCACTGCATATCAACATGCGCACAACACCACATATCCATTAGGCACACAGTACAATATGTACACAACACTGCATATCCAACATGTACATAGCACCATCTACAGCCAACAATGCATATGAAACATTCACACAACACTATTTGTACCACCTTTGTACATAATAATTGCGTAAACAACATGTACACACTATTACATATACACAACAGCACATGCGTGCAACATCACAAATGTAACATGTACAACATATGCACAACATTAATACCATACATCCAAAACCACATTGTCTCTACCAAGAAACCTTGCTTCTAGTGTCTTATCCATGCTTGTCTCAGCATGTTGCAGACCTAACTGCTTTCATTTCATTGATGTATCCCTCTGTATAGTCTGCCCATAACATAGACATAATATAATCACATAATATCAACTCAAAACCACATGATAATGACCTCATAGTTTTGTCAGGGCTACTCCTCCCAATTGATTCCTCGTAAGACCAGGAACCTCTTCATACCATTCACCTCCATAAGAAATCATTCTTCCACAAGAATGATCCATGATGACCCTATCGGACAGTGACATAGATACATAAATACATACATACACATACATAAGCATTAGCATAAACAATCATGATCCTGTCAGACGATGATATGCATACATACATAGAAACATCAACGTGAAATAATAATGATCTAGTCAGAAAACGATATACATACATGCATATGTACATATAAACATTAGCATAAAACAATCATGATCCATGATGACCCTATCAGACATGACATACATACATACATACATTTATACACATATAGACATCAACATAATCATGATCACAATGCAATTACTAGATATCATAAGGTCAAGGTTAAGAGAACTCCCTTTATGCATGCAACACATGCGCAACGTCGAGAACATTAGTTCCCAACATAGCCAAGACATATGATGCCTCAAATCCATTCACCTTACCTTCCTTGATTACCTTTATGTTGAAGTCTTGAAATTCTCTACCTCAACATTATAAGGGAGACCACCCGGTCGGGACCTTATAGCAGCTCCTTTTCTATTTGGAATGGTGGTTCCAACTGGTTAAACTAGGTCTAGTTACCTTCTTTCTATCTCTACTGGATTAAAGTATGACTTTCAGCTACTAATAGAGAAGAGACATCAGATTGACTCTTCTTGATGATTAGACAAGAAAGTGATCCTTAAGTTGATCTAGGGCTCAGCCAAGCCACAACTAAATTTTTCCTCTTTGATAAGAGGACTTCTAGGAATGTAGAATTAAATCTAAATGCAAGAAAAAGGAAAGAAATCCTAAGCCTATCTCGATTAGGAAGATACAGATATAACCCAACAGATAGAAAAGTAATTAAATGATTGACATTTCAATATATCTGGCTTATAATGAATATAAAGCTAACGAATTAATTCAGTTAACTGATATTATGAATACCAAAACACATTTTGTTCGAAGATTTATTAACAAGAATAATTAATCAACAAAATTTAGGAAGTTCACAAAATGATGATGATTATTAAATCAGTAACTTGAATGATTTAAACAACAATACAAGGAAATAGTTCACAAAATATTAGTGTTTGTTAAATCAGAATTAAAATATTGGCTTTTGATTAATTAGTTACTCATAAATCAGAGTTCACCACATAAGAGCATAGATAAATAACAACATATTATTGAGGCAAATTACTCATATTGAAAACAATGCACAAATATGAATGAAAATGACACATTTATGCCATTATAAAATGAAATAAGTATAAAAAATAGTATTATTTTAAATACCAATTTATTGAACCTGTTTCTCTAGCTCTTATCTCCAATAGTCCTTTTAGAATGCTTGAACTCTACTGCAAAAATTGAGTTGTAGTAGTGCAAACTCGACTCCTTGAACGCAATCCAAAATGCAAAAGAAAATCCCCAAAATTATCCCCCATATATGAGATTTTACTCTCCTCTCACCTACAGCTCCAAACCCCTATTACAGTAATGCTACAATAATTACATAATTGCAGAGATGAGAAACCCTATCTCCATTATACAAACTGCTATTTATAATTACAAAAATTAATTCTAAATATGAAAGTTGTTGAAGAATACTTTTTCTCCAACAATTTTCATTGGTTCAAATTATTTTTCCCTCTTGTTAGAGTAATTCCATTGATTGAAATCTTCTCTTCCTCATCTCTTCAACTGTTCTCCTACCAAAACCAATCAAAATTTAATTAAAATACAAATTAAAATCAAAAATACTAAATCTGGAAAATAAAACATCTTCCAATCAAAACTTAATTAAAGAAATAAATAAAAGGAAATTTGATATTTTCATTGATTCCTATAAAGATATTATTGGTCAAAGAGAACACAAACAAATAGATTTGCAATCAACAGAGGTTATAAGCAAATGAAAATGCAAAAAATAAACTCAGAAAAATAATTTTGTTTACAAATTTGGAGCTTGATTTCTTGCTAAATTTTAGACTCATTTACTAATTGAATCTAGTCATGCAACCACTTCATAAATATTCTCCATGATTTTATCTATCTAACGATTTTTCATGGACCTCATTTGGCCGAATAAAACTCAACTTATGAGCTTCCAAAGTTGAAGTGTCAAAATTACAAGAATTCTGGAAAATTTGTTGCATGGGCCAAAAATAAGAAATTTTAATTAAAAATTCTAAATCTAAAATTAAATGTACAACTAAAATTAATTAAATTATAATTAATTGTAATTATGAAATTCATTAATTATATACAAATTAATTAAAAACTTTAAATAATTTAATAGTTATAAAAATTACTAAATTAAATTATTGATTATTATTATTACAAATTATGATTAAACTAATTACTTAAAAATTAATTAATATTAAAAATATGGTGGGACACATGGCAAGTGACTATTGGCCCATGACTTATAGACCCCAAGTGGCTTTTAGTCCCAATGAATGGGTCAAGGAGTGGCTTTTGGGCTCATACATATGAACCATACAAAGAGGATATTTAAGGAGAGGAGGCTTTATTAAACAAAGGAGAGGAGGCTTTAAACAAACCTCAACCAATAGAAAAAGAATTACATTAAGCCTCGAAGGATATCGGATATCGAGAAAATTTGGATATCGGGGTTTTTCAAACAAGTGTTACGATAAATCCTTTTCATGGTGTTCCAATATTATAATAAGTGTCGAGGTATTATATGCCCAGGTTTGTTTGAGGTGTTGAGGGTATTGGAGGTGATGAGGTACATTCAGACCTCGAGCATCAAGGTTTTTAAAGCATGGGAGTTTATTAAAGTTCTGATATCATGTGTTTGCCAAGGTTTTATTAAGAACCATCCTAAAACAACAATTTCCAATCATTAACACAAACCCTCGTGGCCATTATTAAGAGTCATCAGAAGTATCCTTATCGGATATTCTTATGTTATGTTATATCGACTTTGTTTTAATATCAAAAATTTTATTAGAGAACGATGCAATTGTTACGATATCTCGGGGCTTGATATGGAGAGGGATAAGAAGTGAAGGAAAATTATGGTTTGAAAGAGAAGAGGAGGGCCACATGGAGTGGGACCCGCCCATAAACTACAGCCACTTTATATTTTAAAAATCCAACAAAATGAACTACAGCCACTTTTCGATTTTGAGATTTCAGGGCCCATAATTTCTTTTAAAATTGGGAATTGGAATAAATTATTGAGATCCCGAAAACACATTATTTTAATTGTTCTACAATTTGGTTAGGCGATTTTGTAGGACCATTAGTGAAAAATGAAAAAAATAGTAAAAATTAATTAGGGATTAATATTTACAATGAATTACTAATTTAGTTACAAAAATTAAAATATTATACATTTGTACATTTTTTAACATGGGTGGTAAAAATTATTGAACTTCGGATGAGCATCGTTTGCAAACCATGTCACTAAATGAGATGAAATGAGTACCGATGGAAAGCTAGATAAAAGTCAAACTCAATGAAGCAATCAAAATGGAAATCTGACAAAAACGAAAAATTGGCAAAATTGTAGGACACATAACTAAATGAAAAATATTAAAAAGGTGATTTAATCAGAAATTTATGGAAAGGTTCCCCATTATTTAAAAATAAATAGAAAATGGGGGTGTTGATTTTTCACTACAACACTCTCCCATGATTTTCTTGTCATCGTCTATTTACACCAATGGACCCAACCAGTCCAACTGGCTATCATACTCTTGCCTTAAACTTCCTTTATACAAGAATCACCTTCATATGAGTCTTATATTTCCTACTGGAATTCACATAGCTCTCCCCGTTCTCCATTAACTTTCTTCTTTCCCAACCAATTCCCAAGACTCAAAACTTAAAATACAAGACAAGAAGCAAACAAAAATAAAATCTTGAAAACCAATAGCAATACGACACCACAACCAAAGTGGCATGATCATGCACTAGACATAACAAAGCTACAAATCAAGCACAAGAAATTCACAAAAGACAAAAATTCACAAGACTAACAACAGACAACATGACTCAATCCCCATGGTTCCCAGTGCTTCCAAAGGAAATATCAACCTGAGCCTTCTTCAAGATTTCATGGTAGTCCCTTTTCCATGCAGTCCCTTGCATCATATTGACATGAATGCATAAATGTCAGTGCATAAATAAACATAAAAACATACTAGTTACCTTAACTTATTATGCCAAGCACATTTCCTTGTAACTAAACACGTCCATGCCATCTCTCAAGGGGCTCAAATTCCCTTAACTAATCCATCCATAACTAGAAACTAGCTGATATACCTGTCAATTACATGTTGATGATTATCGCACATACCCACATAATGTCAGACAAAATCAAAGCACTCATTCGTTTGGAATTAGGGTTTCCAAACATAGCCCAAATAATTCTTTCCCCATTCCTTTATTCTACCCTTTTACTTTGTTGGAATCGAGGCTTATTATGTGTTATCACGTCGCCTAGTTGTTAGTTATGTAAACACATTAACTATTACCTTGTCATGCTAATATCAAGCATGTTTCCTGAAACTCTTCACACATGTCGGCCACACGTTCCAAATATCAAGACAATCATATCTATTTTGAAATCAACCTTTACCAATACTAACAATCATGCCATAATCCATTGTCAACTCATAGTCATTAGGCATAATGCTACAACTATTACCTACCACACTCAAGTACATTCAACTATCTCAACACATATGTGTGATTAAAACCATCTTAAAACAAGTTTATATCTTCATGCAATCTTACAGACGCATGCTCATATCATGCAATTAATCAAAAATTCAAACAAACTATAAATGTACCATGTTAGATAAATCAACTAGACGACATAATAAACACCAAATACTCAAGCTCCAAATAGACGACATAATCAAATAGTCAAGAACCAAATATACAACATAAGCAAACATTAAAGCACAAAGTAGATGACATAAGCACGCTCATACCTTAATGTATCTCAGGGTAGGCTATCTCATCTGCACAATAAATCTAGATTAGCAAGATATAACTTCACAACACATCAGCTCAAGCACAAATAAGATCATGATATCCATAATAGTAACTAACTAACATGTTTACATCATAAGCTCATAAACATTTGTCATTCATGCATAACAATCATGTATGTATGATTAGTCTAGATTAGTACGACATAATATAACAACATATTAACTCATACCTAAATGTGGTAACTCTAACCATCTGCATAGGCCAATCCAATTTAGCATGATACATATAACATAAATATAATAAAGCTATAACCCTAGTTATCAAGTTAACTAGCATATAGCAACAATAAGTTAACAGATAGCATGCTCATCAACAACATATAACCTAATCATCAAGCTAATTATCACATAAAAACAACAAGTTAACCTATAACATACTCATCAACAACATATAACATAATCATCAAGTTATCTAACATAAAATAACAATAGCAATTCATACCACCATAGGTTACTATCATTCATGACTATCTGACACATGTACATATAACTACACTAATCAATTGGCATCTATCATGCATGTAACCATAACATCCATAGACATATACATAAACCTAATGTACATAACCCTAATGCATATAAAAATCCTTAACCTACATACCTACATGCCCAACCTACAAACATGTACGACAACATGCTCTTGCCGCGAGGTCCAATGTTGCAACTTTACTTTGATGGTCTGCATCTCCTGCTCTATCTCAATCAATTCGTTAGCATCATAACATACCAATAACATCATGATGACCTAACTGCATACAATGACCTCACAATGCATGTCTGACCTACCATACATGCATAACCATAACCATGACAAAGCATGCATAACAACATATAAACATTGACATGCATAACAAATTCATATAGAACATACACTCATGACGACACATCCCACCACACCACCATCAACCTTCTCATGGTGACATCACTACAACCATGATCAACACCATGAAAATGCAACAAGCACATGCACTACACACATAAGGAGCACGTATACAACCAACATGACTGCATGACCAACACACATCCCATCCAATCTAAGAGGTGAACCATGCTTTGATACCACTCTGTAACACCCTCCTCCCACATCTACCCAAGTAACCGGCCAACCAGGGTAAACATCCGACAAGATGCTACTATGATTGGATTCAACCTCCTATGTGACCTTAAGGAAATGGAATCGACGGAAACACAAGATACAGGCCTTCCACATCAGCTATAGGACCCCTGAGAACCATGCTAACACTTTAGGCATCTTTCCCCTGGGTCCCACTGAAGTTTTTGATCACTTAGCCTCTAGACGCTCTCATGCTATGGGCATGCCAGCATCTAGGGACCTCTGGACACTCTCACAAGCCTGCAAGCCAATGTCTAGGCACCATTTTGTCCAGTTTTGTGCCAGCGTCCATGGGATTTGAGCCACTTTTTCAGGCCCAAATCCCAGGTCAATGCCCAAAATGGAATGACATCTTCAAAGAAGTAAAATAACATGGAAACAATGATGCAAGAGCAAATAGTTGAACAAACCCTTAACCAGACCCCTACTATCCATGACAGGAATTTTGTCAAACATATCACAAACATGTAATCTACAGCTGTAAACAACATATTTAAGCTTATGGATCTCATACTTATCTAAGAATTGCTAAGAACCAATGTTCCCACATGTCATTTGTTGCATTATCATCTATTAGGTCATAGATACATTAACGATTCATTTACAAGTTAAAAAATGATCCATACATAGTTTTTATCATAAAAAATATACATAACCAACATAATAAAAACAAAATATCATGAATAGATCAGCCATAGGACCCACTATAAACGAGTACATTTACACATGAAAATTCAAGGGAATGAATTTCTCATTAATTAATGTAGAAACCAACCAGGGATGGGACTACCACATTCCACCCGACTATAGATTGGCTAAGCTAAATCTCTCTTCAGCCAATCACCCCTATGTCATATTCCAAGCATGAATGTGGGACTCATAACCAACCAAAAATAACCAAAAAAGCATGGATTCTACCGGATTTCTCCACCTACACCATGATGAAATTGAGCGCCTCCTATTCTCTCGTGATTTACCATAATCCATAGTCTGATTTAGGAACACTAGTCCCTACACCAAGACCCACTCTTCGTGCTTTACTGTACATCCCATCCCAAGACTACTAGGCCCAAAGGAGAGCAATCCACCTCTTGGCTTTACCGTATATCCCGCCATTCACTGGAAAGGATTCCTAGGCCCACCGAGGCACACAATCCTGACTTTACGCAACCCATAGTCTGGCTCATGGGTTACTAGGCCAGTGGATTTACGATGATCCACAGTCTGGTTCATGGACCACTAGGTCATGTGTTTTTCATTTCTGAGATCCACCCCACTCAGCTTCAAATCCATCCGGCAATCCAGCTGGCCCAAAGTATGATAACCCATCTCATCAAGGCTATTAGTAAATGGAAAGGCTAGGCTAAAAAAACTATCACACCTAGAAATACCCATGCCATGACATAAAACAACCACATGAAACACCATGCATGCCAAATATAGCAAGGAAAACATACATGCAAATCGATACCTACAAAGAATCTTGTTGTAGCTGCTTGATCCTGCCTTCCCGTGCTTGATCTTTCCTTCCTCTTTCCCTCTTTATCTTTCTTTATCAAATGTGAAAGTTCTCCAAGAAGAATCTAAGTGTCCAAGAGTGAGAGAGAGAGAGAGAGAGATAATAATGAGAGAGCTCCAAAACTGAACTCACAAAATATTACCAACTGACCCTCAGAAGCCTTTTTATTAATGAGGCCTCCATTTTCTTCATTTTCCATTATTTTCCTTCATTTCCCTCGTCACATGCAACCTCTAACCTTTCACCTCCCTTTTCTCCTAATTTCCATTATTTTCATAAATAAATGTGCCAAAAATTCCATTTTTCCTTTCCAAAGCCTTAGCCATTGCCTTTGTTAATTTCCTTAGCCATAATAATCGAAATGAACACCCACTAGGATGTTTTTCCTACCATTTATCTTGGAATATGTGTCCCATCACTGTGGCCTTATATATATATATATATTTGTACATGAATTTTTACTAGGGTTGTTACATGGACAACTATTGCACTTTCCACCAAGTTGCACATTCTGAGAAATACATCCTTAGTGCTTCACAACATGACCCTGATGGTAAATAAAGTGCTCGATGATAAAACGATTGAATACCAATCTAATCAATCAAAATAAGAAGAATAGTCCTCTCCTCCTAAGGATAATGTTGGATCATCAATAATGGCGTTGGATATTGTTAGATATGGTGAGTCTCAATCAGTTGGGGAAGATTCAATTGGAGAGACTCCTCCTTCTAATCCTCCTAAGACTTACAATCTGAGGAGTAAAATTCCAGTGGTTGAACCTACTTTAGATGACAAGAAGAAGGTGTTTTTAGAAGTATATTTCCTCTAATACACCTTGCTTAGAATTCAACTCCAAAATATTCAATCAGGAAGTCTTCGAAGAGTACGTCACGGAGTGCTAAATGTAATTTTAAAAACCTTGAAGTAGTTGACAAACCTTCTCAACCCACGACCTTATCCCAACTATCCAAAGATGAGATTTTTTTTCTTGTGGTATGGATTATAATATCATTGAAGATCTAAAGAAAGTATGAGAAAATATATCACTCTTTGAGCTACGCAATCTATCTGGGTAGAGGGAGTTAATTATCAAGACCTTTGGGCCACCCTAAACTCCTGTAACGATTTAAAGATCTGGCTAGTGAACAAAAGCCTTCTCCGGCTTGCAGACATATGATATTGGGACAACAAAGGGAATTGAGCGGGATAGACTTTTTCAGGGGTTCCTGACCCTTTGGAATCACAAAAAAACTTGATATGTGTAGCTCTCTCTGGCCTCGGCCCTGTCCATCATTCATCCAAAGATAAATGGGGGTGGGGAAGAACTGGAATTTATATAGCAGCTCAAGGGTTCTCCTCTCTATAAGTTACACTTGCATCATTGCTGACACCGAAGCTCTGGAAATCTGTTTGGTCTCCCTTTTGCCTTCCAAAGGTGAATTTCTTCACTTGGTTACTCATGCATAAAAAGGCACTAACAGGAGAAAATCTGAACAAAAGAGGGTTCCACGGCCCTTTAGATGTTGCCTATGCACTTCTGTTATCGAAACCTCTGACCACTTATTGGTTGACTGCGTTTTCACACAAGAAGTCTGGAAGATGGTCCTCCACGGACTTAGCGTACCCACCCCTCCCATATATCAGTTGTTTCTCTCTACACCTCCTAGGCAGATCAAAACCCTGAGAAAAAAACTAAAAACGTAGGCTGGAAAAACATTTGGCAAGCTATTCCAAAATGCCTTTGGTGGAAAGTGTGGTTGGCTCGAAATGAGTGCGTTTTCAACAACAGGCTCCCGAATTCAGTGGAAGTGGCTGCCAAAGTAAAAGCTCTCTTGTTGGAAATAGTAGATAAATCAGTTTTTGCCTTTATTTTATCTGCAGAAGTCTCTGCATGGCTAGGACCCTGCGTGACAGGAGAAAGGAAAGATTCAATCAGCAAACCAATGAAAGCTCCTACTTGGCGCCTGCGTCTCACTGAAGGTGACTTTCTTACGTGGTGGCAGGGGACCTCAAAAGCCACTATCTTCTTTGATGGAGCGTCCAAGGGGAATCCAGGCACTGCAGGTGCAGGAGGATTGATTCTTTCCCCAGATAGATCGAATAAAACCAGCTACAGTTGGGGCCTAGGCATAAGTTCGAACAATCAAGCAGAGAGTTACAGCCTCTTAAAAGCTTGCCAGATTGCGAAGGAGTTAGGTTATAAAATAATCCAAATATTTCGGAGACTTGGAGCTTCTGATTAATCTCTTAAACTCTGAAGATTATTTTCGTAACCCAGCTTTAAACAAAACCTTGCAGAGAATTCGAAACACATTGAAAGACTTCGACACAGTTGACTCATACCATATTCTGCAGGATTTAAACAAGCAAGCAAACTCGCTGGCAAATAAAGGTTGCCTGCTGTCTCAAGGAAAACTTAGCCTCAATGGAGGACCCTGCTCGATTCATCCTTTGCCTTAGAAAATCTACAGAAGGTGTATCTGCACTCACTAGCCCCAATATTCAGATTGAGAGTGGTAATTGGAACTCTGAAAGTCACATTCAGGATCGCCAAGTAGCAAGCAGATGGAACAGCAGGCAGAAGGAATATCAAGCAGAAGGAACATCACTATAAGGACAGCAACATATGGTAGAAGAAACAATCATAGAAGGAACAACACCCAAAAGGAACAGTAGCAGAAGGAACAGCACTAGAAGGAAGAGCATCCGAAGGAACAGAAAGCAGATGAAGGAACAACAACAAAAGGAACAGCAGCCAGAAGGAACAGCATCAGAAGGAATAGTACTAGAAGTAACAGCAAGCAGAAGGAACAACATCCGAAGGAACAGCAGGCCGAAGGAATAGCAGCAGAAGGAGAAGCAAGCAGAACGAACAACAATAGAAGGAATAGAAAACTTAAGGAACAGCAAAATGAAAAACACAAGGAAAAGGCCACAGAATTTTCTCTTCCAAAGATAATATGTAAGACAGAAAACAAGAATAGCCAAAGAATTCAATGAATTTTTGAATATAAGCAAAGGAGAAGGGACTACGTCCTCAGCTCATTCTCATTGCTCAGTTTTTAAAAGCTACTATCGATTGTAATAGGAGCATGCTCCACTTTTGGCAATAAATACACTAACCGTTCTTGTTAAAAATAAAAATAAAAATAAAAAATAAAATAAAAAAATTATCAAGTCCTTTGAATCCTTTCCTTCATCCCACAAAGTTCCTTCTTCTCCCAATACTTCTTCTTCTTCTAGGAAATCCAAAACCACAGTAAGTCTTGAATCTATTGTTAATGTGGAAAATGTTAATTCAAAATCTGCAGTACCTCCCTTCTTATTGACATTTAACATCTTCAATTACAATCTGCATAAATGTCTAGTTGACTCTAGTGCATCAACAAATGTTATGCCTTGGTCTATTTGCAAAAATATTAATGCTAAATCAGAGAAAATAGATGCAAATATCATCCAACTTGATAGATCTCAAGTTCAAGTTATGGTAGAACTTAACAATGTGTTGATTAGATTGTATTCCGACTCGAGAGTTCATCAATTCATCGCATTGTGGTTTTTGATATTCCTTAGGCATATGGGCTTCTATTTAGAAGACACTGGTCTAGTAAACTTCAAGGATACTTAGGGAAAATTTTAGGGGCGAAATTTTACAAATGGTATATTTCTTGGACATTTTCTAAAAAACATATCCACCAATTTGATTAAAAATTCACCCATTTTTACATATATATGACTAAATGGATGATATTCACAAAAAATTTACCAATTTTAATAGAAAATTACATGTTTTTTTATTGAATATTCGCCTACATTCTATACTCATGAATTTGCATTCAATAATAGTCACCCACAATACTATATATAGGAAAATTATTAAATCCTTAAAAAACACCCTGAGGATACTTTGCCTCAGACTCTTCTCATTTTTGGCTCCCATACAAAGGGAAGATAAATCAAAGTAGGGTTAACAGCAAGCCACACGAGAAAATACGGTTACTGAGCTAGAGGCACCTAACGAATTGATTTGTATCACTCAGGAAGAATTGGGAAATTACCTTTTAGAATCTCACATTGGTTGCTACCAGGGCATACCATCACTCATATTGTTAGATACATAGTTGAAACTCCTTCCCTGCCCTCCAACTGGTGAAAATTAACTGTGTATTATAGATGTAAATAATTTTAGTTTAGATGTTAACCATGTAAATATTGATTTGTGGAAATTGTATTATTATGGATTTAAAATGCAAGATGGAGTTGTTGCAAGTTGTATCCTAATGGACCCCAAAAATTATATTTTTTTATTTCTTATCATTTCGAATTTCATTGTACTAACAACACTGCAGAATATGAGGCGTTGATTCTTGGAATAAAGAAACCCATCAACCTGAAGGTAGAGTGTTTGAAGGTAATTGGTGACTCTAATATTATCACTCAATAGGTACGCAATATTATTCGTTGCCTTTCACCTCATCTGAACAAATACCAACAAGAGGTATGGCAATTGATTTCCACATTTAAAGCTTTTGATCTTTTTTTTTGTAAGCTTGGCAAGACTACATATTCATCATGTCCAATATATCACCCCAATCAGGCGGGGAATTGAATCAATGACTTCACATCAAGGAGTGCCTTAACAGAGCACTCAATCATCGTCTATCCAAGACCACGTGGACTAAATATTTTGATATTAAATCTATCCAAGAATTAATAATTCTGCAATCGATACGTTAATTAATTCCACTTATATATTTACACCACTTAGGGATGGTTTTTCTATTAAAATAATTGATAAACCCGTTGTCCTGAACAATGTAGCTAACTTATGAATTTTTAATGATGATCAATAGTGGACTTCCTTTCCAATGTGGATATATTCAAAGACACAACCATAGATGAGGACGAACACAATAGATCCTTACAGAAAAGAGTTAACATTAGAGGTAAATCTAATTCTCAAAGGTGTTGTGTGACTCGAGAAGTTATTTGACTTGCAGAATCGGTTTAAAGGACCTCCCAACACGAAAACTCAAAGTTTGATGTTACTGCACGAACAAATAAATCTTGGGACAGAAGAAAAACCTAATTTCATCAATCTCGATACATGTTGTTCCCTGAAGGAAAGATGATATTTCATTAAATTATTTGAACAATATCAATATATTTTTTCATGGACTTACAAAGACTTAAAGACATATAAAAAATGGATTATCCAACATGTCATTCCAATAAAAGACAGGGTCAAGCCTTTTTAGCATAAACTAAGAAAGGTACATGTGACACTTGAGCCTCTCATAAAAAAGGAATTGAAGAATTTTTTGAATGCACAGATTATTTTCAGGGTCAGGTATTCAACGTGCGTCTTAAATTTAGTCATATTAAGGAAGAAATCTAGAGATATATGATTATGTGTTGATTTTTGAAATATCAATCAGGATTCGAATAAAGATAACTACCTAGTTCCCTTCATGGAACAAATTCTCGAAATGGTTTCAAGTGTTGAGATGTTATCCTTACTGGATGGATTTTCTAACTATAAATAGGTATTGGTTGCAAATACAAATAGATTGAAGACTACTTTCAGAACCAAAGAGGGAACTTTTTCTTTTATATGTATGGACTTATTAACATTGAAGTTGCATTCCAAATACCAATGGATATTACATTTAGAGGGTTGATTGGTCAGATTGTGGTGGTGTACCTTGATGACATAATAGTGTTCTCAAAGAAAAAATCAAATCATTTACATCATCTGAGGAAAAATTTTGAGTGTTGCAGAAAATACAGTATATCACTTAATCCTAAGAAAAACATATTTTTCATGTCTGAACAGAATCTTTTAGCCTGACATATCATCACGAAGAGAATTATTATAGTTTACCCCGAGTGCACCAAGTCCATCACTCAAATTTTGTATCCGAATGGTTCAAAAGTTATGTGATCATCACGAATAAATGCAAAAGAAACTAATTAAATGTAATCTATTTATATTACTCAACCAAGATGTAGGGAGTTACTACAACAATTTCATAAAAGGAAACATTCATCCCATTACTTATGAATAAAACCAATAAGAAAATAATTGAAATGAATATGAAAAACACAATAATTACTACTTCAAATCAATTCAATTCATATAATGAAAGTAACATAATCTAAGTTATACATTACTGGGATTAAACCACGGGAACTTGGACTAGATTTGTGCTCAGATTAATAATTATCCGTAAGACACAAGTCACTAGAGACTAAACTTATCGAATAAAAATATATACAAATTAAAGTAATATAAGACTGAAAAGAAATGTGACGAGTTATTAACTATTTGCATAATCAAACCATACAAATAGTAATTACTGCTTGTTTTATCCTAAAGAGTCAAATCACACAAAAAATAGAAGGCGATGAATAATAGTGACCATGGAACCATTTAAAACACAATAAGTAATTAATTAAATAAAACCAAGTTTTAAAACTCAGAGCATAATTCAAAAATATCCACAGTCACATGCAACTTTTAAAAACATTTCTTCTCTAGAGTCTCCCCTACAATATTGTGGGTATCCCCCCTCTTTTTCATCACAAATAGGAGGTTCAGATAGGAGTCTTTAGCTGAAAATCGAAATTGTCCTTTTACAAAATAATAGAGTATGTTTGTTTAGCTTGTCGGTCATATGTGAATAAATAAAAGAAACTCAATAGGATAACTAATAGGAATCCTTTTTCCAATATCAGCAGCAGTTAGAGGTTATCCAAAGGCATCCATTCTATGACAGATGAGAGCAATGTTTCAGTCAACACGAGGACCTGTGACAAATTAAGAAACTGAGATTACTATTCGTTATAATCAAGAAAGAAGGTTATTGCAGAATATTTGATTTTGTAACACCTTTTTTAATTTTAGCAAATAAAATCAAAATAGCAACATACCTTAACATCTCCAAAGGATAGGACATAAATAACAATATAAACCTTTATTTAGAATCATTCTGATCATCAATATCTGGAGAAATTATGACTTTTAACCATGATGACTTCACTATAATATGTGTGTCCATTAGAGGAAATTTCATATTAAAAATGGCCTCCTAAGGAAAAATAATAACATAATTGGAAAATAATCAAATAAGAGTTATGAATTTTGGAGGGAAAAGAAGAAAACTACTTTTTTCATTGTATTTTTTGCTTATCTCCTAATAGGTTTACTCAAATTTCAGGTTTAGATACTCGTTGGATGCAGAATTAAATTATGCACCCAACAAGTACCCAATATGCATACTTTTGAGAAGACCCACATTGATAAAAATTGAAGATACATTAAAAAACATGTGAACTGAACATGTTTTTAATGTATCTTCAATATTTATCAACATAGGTCTTCTCAAAAGTATGCATAATGGGCACTCGTTGGATGTGGAATTTAATTTTGCATCCAACAAGTGTCTACACTTGAAATTTGAGTAAACATATAAGGAGATAAGCCAAAAATACAATTTAAAATATATATATATATATATATATATATATATACATATACGTATATATATATATATATATATATATATATAGATAGATATATATATATATATATATATATATATATATATATATATATATATATATATATATACATACATATATATATATATATATATATATATATAGTTTTTTATTTGCCCTCCAAAATGTTTACATGTACCTCTTTTTAAATTTAAATGATTCTGATTGTGTTTACATATTATCTACATGAAAATTTCATGGGAAATTTTAGGATAAAATTCCCTCTAATGAAAAACCTATGATTTGTTATCTAAGCTAGAGGATGTTTGTTCTCGGTGTGTTTCTTGATCTCGGCAAGAAGCCCTGAGTCTTTCATTTTCTTGCATAAGCTAATTAATTCAACCATTTAGGAATGATACATTGATTATGAATTTTTGATTCCATTATTGATCTAACAAATATTCATCTTTCCCAAAATCATTTTCAATTTCAGGTGTATCGTTTTAATTATTAAAAACACTTAGGATTTCTCAAGCCTTAGGCTTATTCTTTTTAGGTGCAGGATTTGTATTAGCTTCAAGATCAACAAAGATCTATTTAGCAAGAGGACTCTTTCGCCTATTTCACCTTAGCCTAGATAATTTTATTTCTCTTTCCTTAACCTTGACATTAGATTCGAGATTATTCTTACACTAATTGTTTGTTTCTTGACATGCAGATTTTTTATCAGGGTGAGAATCTGGCTTCTTCGTATTTTCATCTGGTTTCTTAACTTTTGGTTTTAATTCAGTATGATGAAACAAAGTTTCCTTTACCTTGATTCTAGTGACCTGATCCAATGGAGGTTCAGGGCTTTCATCCCTGCAATCGCTAAAAGAATCGAACTATTGTTTGAGGCCAAAATGTTCAAAAGTATCCACCTCATCGGCATAAGCATCAGGTGGAGCCGAAACTGGAGAGGGTCAGTTATACGGAGTCTCTAGTGAAACCTCATGTTGAGTCGACTATAGGGTTTGTTGAAAACCATTTCGCAGGAGAAAAATTTTTCATTATTGGTTAATTTTAGACAAATGACAATTAACCAGAATACATATAAGACCATGGTGGAAGAGTGATCTATCTAGGTTTTTATAGTCATACTGATAGGTTTTATCCATTTTGGCTAAACCCTTGTGCAATAAATAAGGTAAATTAAGATCATTACTGAGAAAAACCATCAACATTCAAATGTCATACATAAACACCAACCCATATTGTCCCTCACAAGTTATATAATGGCATATGAAATACAATAAATCTCTCCATTTCGGTTTGAGATAGTTCACATGCATACCTTTTATGGATTAATCCTTGTCTTTATGCTCCATAAGCTTTCGCCATGGGATGTCTTTCACAAGACAATTATTAGACCATTTTTCACCTTTGGTGGGGAGGGAGGTAGCTTTAGCTATTAAACGTACATCAATCACCATTTCCAAGTCACCAATATTAAATTACTTTCCATCAAAAGTGGAAGCAAAGGCATTGACAATGCCATCATTAAACCCATGGAATTGTTGTATAAAATGACACCAACCCACCTGCTCAAAATGGATCGGTATTCATCATAAGTTTTGACAAGATCAAACCCTCCAGTTATGTTCTGATTACAAGCATGGGTATTTACAGAAATGAGATTTGAGCCAGGGTTTAGCTCGACAGAAATAGGCAGGCACATAGAAGGAAAAATTATTGGAAATTTGTAGAGAGACTGGGAAGGATGCATAGAAAAATGGGAACCAAATAAATGTCAAAATGAAAACCCTACAGAGATTTTCAAAAGATCACAATGCGAGGTTTCCTGAATGTACCATAGATCAATCATGAATAGGGAATGCTTTAATTTTTTACAGGTCAAGATATGCCTATGGGTTATAGCGTAGATGGGTGTCAAGAGGCAGGAGCACCAAATAGGAAACACAAGATTCAAAGTTAATCATACCCACTCCATCTCGCATTATCATATATCACTCGGGATATGGAAATGATAAATATCATAGCAACATGTTCAATTGTGACAAAAATATTATATCATAACATAAATAAACATAGCCCAAAACGATATAAATATGGTCTCAACTAAAACCCGAATTCATACATACGAATGAACAATATAAACATGACCAATGTAAAAATACAATAAAGCATGCCTTGGTACATATACCTATCAAATGGTTTGAAAATAGCACATAAATAAAATATAAGGGATTTTAAAAATCATTCACCAGAACTTTATAATCCGATATGAATATACAATATGCACTCATCATAATATATAACCAGTCTTCAAACCAATCATAAAACAAATATTTCTCTATAATACCAAATACTTGGACCAAGATCAATAATAATCTTAGGAATGAAATGGCATCAAAGCACAAGTTACATGGTCATTGCAAAATCAAAATAAGAATACCAAGTGCTAGTAACAAGTATCAAATTTTCCTTAAGACCGCATAACTAGATTGACTATAGTCCAGATAATAACCAAAAGCAAAACACAAACAAAAAGAGAGGGGACCCATATCATTTTCAAAATGAGAAGGGAGTTGGTTGGGCTACCAAAAACAGCATATCTCCTTTATGAGTATGGGCATGCAACGATCAGAATTGAATTATCTTGATATGGACAAGAAATCTTATGTTGTGTACAAGGATTTCAAAAACTCTGGGCCTTATGTTCTTAAAAATCATGTCATAGTGTTTGTTCATCATCCTGCAGTTAGATCTTTATTTATGCAGTTGGAACTAGGGGAACAAAGATCCAATTGGATGACTTGCTTAAAAGATATGATCTTAATTTCAAACCGGCTAACGCAGTGAAAGGCCATGGATTATGTAAGCTTCCTACCAAAGTTTTAGATACACATGAAGAAAAAATGTTAGGATGGGAACAAGAGATTGAGATGTATAATAATGATTTTGCACCCACACTCAGTATGCCATCATCTTGGTATGGAGAATTGAGGCAATATCTAGAACAAGGAACTTTGCCTTCTCATTTATTAGTGAAATAGAAAAGGGACATCATATTAAAAGCCTATTCTTATTAGTTTGTCCATGGTAATATATTTTGAAAACACCATAATGGTGTTTTGCTAAAACTCTTGAAGTCTTTTGATGTCGAGAAGGTTTTAAAGGAACTGTATGATGGACTAGCAAGAGGACATCATGTTGGTGATGCAACAACACAAAAGATTATGAGGATGGGTTATTATTGGCTTACATTATTCATAGACACTCATGCATATGCATGAAAATGTTCTTGTCAAATGTGTGACAGAAGAGGGATACATTCGGCTACTCCACTCCAACCCATTGCAGTAGAAGAGCCTTTTCAGTAGTGGGGCTTGGATGTGATCAGAGAAACCACTCTGCATTCCTCAAAGTGGCACAGGTATATTCTCACAACCACGAATTACATTACAAGGTGAGTTGAATTTATGCCACTCAGACAAGCGAATCATCAGGATGTAATTATGTTTCTCAATTGAAACATCATTACTAGGTTTGGTGTCCCAACCTCACTTGTTTTTTATAATGAAACGTGTTTTTCATCATTAAGGTTTTATGATTTTTCTTTGGAGAGTGGGATTTTGTTGAAACATTTTGCTAATTACTACCCCCAAGGCAATGGCCTAACTGAATCCACCAATAAAAACTTCATTTATATCATCAACAAAACCATGCTCACTCAATAGAGAAATTGGAACAATGTTATAACAAATGCTCTTTGGGTTGATCGGGTTACTCCTAAGCCTTCTCTTGGTACTTCTCCTTACTTCCTCATATACAGAAAAGAAACAATCCTACCACCCAACATGTACCTCCCTACTTTACAGTTGTCCTAAGAATTCCATGGTAGGTCATTCCCAATTATGCAAAGTATGATTGAAACCTTGAGGAAGAAAGGAAAAAGGCCTGGGAAAAATAATCCTCTCACCAAAACTAAATCAAGAGATGGTTTAACAAGAAATTTGTAGGTAATAGGGAATTTAGTGTGGGAGATCTTGTCTTGAAATGGGATAAATCCCATGAAGACAAGGGAAAGCACACCAAGTTTCAATCCTTGTGGATTGGTCCATATCAAGTCAAAGAAAAACTTGGCCAACATACTTATCGTCTCTAAACCTTAGACAGGAAGATGGATTCCCTTCTATGAATAGTTAAGACTTGAAATTTTATTTCCACTAGCAGCGCTTGCAGCTTCTCTCCTCTTTGTACATATTACTTTCATGTCATATTTATTTCATGCAATTTATTTCTTGGCATGCTTTTAGTTTCCTATCATTTCCTCATGCATTTTATTTTTTATCTTAACCAAAGGCTTATGTACATAAATAAAGGCCCTGTATATAAATAAAGTGTTATGGGACACTATTAATAAGTCAAATGTTTTATAGAGAATATGGAAATTGTTCAATCATTGGGAAACTTTAGACCTCCTCCCACTATTTAGGCTTGAACATATTTACAGGTCAATGATATCCATAAGGAAAATATGGAATAGAATTTGTGGGGAACTCTAATCACCTGGAACATCCCCATATCCTTAATAGGATTTATGTTACTTAAATTCAATTTTAAACTCAAATTGTGTTCCAATTGAGTTGACCTAGTGGTTAGACGAGGGAAAGGGGGAAACATATAGTGAGAAAACCCACTTCGAAAAATATTAAAGTCTCTGAAAACAAGAAACAACCTCTCTTTCCCATAAAATAAGTCAATATCCCTTATCCACCATGGCACAGTAAACACCTAATAAATTATGCCAATGTGCATGCAAAAGAAAATTAATTAAATAAAGGGTAAAGGAATGAGAAAGGCTTCATGCGTAGAGAATTGATGCAAGTAACTTCTTTGGGGCTATGGGTGCCCACTGGTAGAGAAGTAATGCTTGTGATTTATTGAGTGACTCTTTCAGGGCTATGTATGCTCACTAGCATCAGAGAAACACCAGAGACTCACTTTAATTCCAAACATCTTCAACTTGCATATTCACTATCTTGATCCCCTATCAATGCTATTAGTGTCGACTCCTGAAGGGTGGTCAAAGCAAGCCAATCAAGTTGATAGAGAGACTACATCCATAAGCGGGGTTGAATGGCGAAACTATTCAAATCCATAAGTTTAATGATGATGATGATGATGGTGGTGGTTAACGTCCACTGAGACCAAATTGGTCTATCGGACCTACAATTTAATTTTTACTTGTCTGGCTCCTCGTCTTTCTTGGCGAGATTGGTGTTGTAGCTTTCTTTTTTTTCTCTACGGTCTTCCAACTTCCTTTATCTTGCATCTCCTTCATCTCTTCTGGTTCTTGGAACATTGGTGTCTTAGCTTCGCGATCTATTATGTTCGTTCTTTTGAAGATAGTCGGAGAAGAAGTTTGGTCTAGGAGATCTGCTTTGCTGTTAAATGAAGATTTATTTTCTGAGTTATTCGAATCCTCATAACTGTTGATTTGCTGGGGCGGGATTTCTTCTTGCTTGTCTTGAGAGTTGTTTATTTCTTCCCTGCTTTCTTGTGACTCAGAGTTTTCTCTAGAATATTCTTCTTTGATGACAGTGTAGTGTTCTTTTTGTGCTCCTTCCCACCATGTAGATCTGTGGTGGTTTTTTCTAGCAAATTTTTTCTCAGAGGCTTTTTGGCAATTTTTGGCTAGATGCCCTGTCTCAAAGCAGGATCGACATCTGAAGAGGACACTTTCATAATCAAGTTTCTGGTTCCACACATAGTCTTTACTTGTTAGGTTTATTTCAGCTGGGAATCCGGCGCTGAAGTCCATTTCCACACAGATGCGTGCATAGGTGGTTTTGGCATATTCCTCTATTTCTGGGCACCTGCAGTAAAATTTCCCAATTGCATTTCCGATGGCTTTTAGTGAGGAGAGATTCCAGAGATGCAAGGGTAGGCTTGGCAATATCACCCAAATTGGTGATGAGGTTATCACTGCTGTAGAAGGATCGAATGATGGGTCCCATGGCTTCATGAATAGGCCTGATTTTTCCCAAAACCAAGGGCCGGAATCTAGAATACATTGTCTGCTTTTAGGATTTTCAAAATCTACTATAAAGAAACCCCTAGCACAAGGGTAGATATTAATTTCATCAGAAATGACAGGCTTCCATACCTCTGAAATCCAATTGTGGAGTGCTATCAGCCGCGGCCAAAAACCATTGAACCGGCAAATTAGGGCACTTTCGGAAAACTTCAAAGCTTCATCGAGTGAGGCCTGGACCACTTGGATAGTGGGAGCTGGGGCTTCACTGACGATATGGGCAGGAGATTGCCCTCCAGAGGCGGGTGAGCCACCAGTGATTTTTGCGAAGCTCGGAGCCATATTTTACTTGCCCGTAGAACCCAGCCTTAGGGAAGATAAGATTAGGTCTAGATCTGGCCGCAGAAAATGAGCAGCCTAGATCTAGATCTAACCGTAAAAAATTAGATCTAAGTATATATATATATATATACTTATAGACGCCTGGAGACCTGGAGAAAGACGCAGAGACCTGGAGAAACACGCGGAGATCTGATTTAATAAGACCTGGAGAAAGACGCGGAGATCTGATTTAATAAGATCTCATTCAATAAGAGCCGCAGCCGCAGAGAGACCTGGAGACCTGGAGCCGCAGAGAGATGCCCGTAATAATTAACGCATGAGATCTATGAACCATATAAACTCTAGGTCTCCAGAGTTTATATATGAGCCGCAGCCGCAGAGACCAGGGATTAGACTTTATCTTAGAGTAAAGGCTAAACAAAGATTTTGAGGTACACAAAATATCTTCCATTGGTGCACTAAGTGAAACAAGACCAAAACTAGAGGTCAAGCAAGACATCAAGTAATTTTGGATATGATTAAGAAAATTGCTACAAGAGACATTTTGGAGGCTACAAAAGAAGTAATTTTGTAGTATGTGGTTGAGACCGTGAAGTTGAAAACAAATCTCACAATGTTGTTGAACTAGCTACAAGCTAAAAATCCAACCTTCATACCAAATTTAATTGAATGCCTCGCGAGGTATGGGGATGAGCTACAACACAAGATTCTGACGATCACATGTGAATACAAAATTTGGAAAGCATGTTTGGTTAGAGATCTACAGGCAGAGGCTCTGGATCTTTCCATCACCAAACTAGCTAAATTGAGAACATTTTGTTTCTTCAATTTTGATGTAATTTATATTTTATTAAAAATAAATTAGGATTCAAAGTAGAGATTAATATGGAATGTGAAAACTCATGTGGAATTTGAAGAGTCATTAAGGTAGGTGAAAGGTCATGGTAGGTGAAAATTCACTCTATCTTATATAAATAAACCCTCATGGATAGATGTAAAGAGACTTGTAGTTTTGGACTTGATTTGTGCATATTGTTTGAGAGATGATAGATCTTTTTTTGAATTCAAATGGTGGTTTTGCATCTCCACTAATGGATTTCATGGGCATTTCATGTGATGTTGTTGTGGATATTTTTGCTTAATTTAGAAGCTATTTGAGCCCATGCATGCAATTCCTTACATGTATTGTTGAGCATTGTGAGACTCTCAGTTGCGGTGATTTGATGGTATATGTTTTGTTTCCATGTGTTTATATTAATGAACTATGTTTTTGATTTGAAAACATATCATACGTGGGATTGTGTTCTTTTAAATGCTTTCATGTTCATTGTCAATTAGGAAATAATTCATAATCAATAAATGAAAGGTCATGGCAAGCGAAAAGTCACCTCATTTCTATAAATATACCCTCATGCCTCACTTGTAATGGACTTTAGCACTTGAGCTAGGCAAGCTTTAGATAGTTGTTTTGTGCTTAAGGAGATAGAGGCACTTAACTCTTGGCATATAGTAGGGTGAGTTGTGTTGAGACTAGTGTTTTGCTTTTAAGAAGGCATGAGTAGCCCATGTTCCACTATTGGGCTTTGATGGTTTGCAAAACATGTACTTGAACTTGTAGTAAGAATAATGAGAAGTTTCTCACTTTCAGAATTGATTCTCATGCATATTCATAGTGGTAGTATTGGCTACCAGTATTTCCATTGTGTTTGTATGTGTGCTTTCATGTGAGTGATATGTTAATGAACTAATTCGTGGTTTATGGATTGCATGCTTACTTTGAATCAATGCTTTCTTATTTCACACTATGTTGGTAATTGATTGTGAACTAATTTGCAATTAACTTCTGGTACTTTCGTATCCATGTATTTCTGAGATGGATTTAGCTCATTAGCACTTCTTGTGGCATGTTCCTTATTACTATTTTTTTGTTACATTCTTATATTTTGTTCTACATGTTTTCAGTTGTGGGATTATTTCATTCCATTTTTTGGGGAATTTCATTCGTATCCTCATGCTAACACCTCTACATTTTGATAGCCAATAGATCTTCTTTGTGCATTTGTTCCATAGATGAGCAAAATATGGCTGATAGGGATAGGAGATAGAGCGCAAAGAGAGGATTTGTGCATTGTAGTAGCCCATGGGACATAGACCATACTTCTTTATACATGTAGCCTTTTTCTATTCAAAGAAAGAGAGCAAAGTGACCTGACCTTCCAGCTAGGTTTTTCTCCCGAAAGGGTTTCCCAAGTCATATTTTGTGTGTAGAAATTTTGAATAATTAAACACTTATTCACAGATATTATCCCGATTATACACTATTGCAAAATGCATGCATAATACATAACCTCCTCTACGTTGATCATCAATCTTGCAGCATTAAAAACAATGAAACATCAATCGCATGCACACATTAACACAGCATGTACTGGGGAAAGAATACAGCTGAAAACCCCTAACTATCTGTATATTATAATGATTGAGAACATGTAACAATACATAGTACAATACTCCTCACAAGTACTCAGTACTATCTCCACATGTTACACACAAACTAGCTCAGATCTAAATCAATCACAGGTTCAAATCTCCTCCACTGCTTGCCTGCCTCCACTGTGCAATCCTGCATGAGAATAATGATGAATGGCTGAAGAAAACTCGTATTTCCTTGGCTGAACCACGCAATCCTCATTGGCATTACTCAATCCCACTGATTGTGCAAATCTCATGCACAACTATAGTCACAACTGACAGTTGTCTTGCCCTTTCACTCACCTCTAACACTTGTCCCCACTGAACTGTCCATGCACTAAGTTAAATGATGTATTCTTTAGTTGATTTATGAGTTAATAATTAGTGAATTAATTAATAATTAATTCACATCACTCATCACTAGTGTATTCTGTAGTTAGACTAAATACAACTAGTTCAACTAAGTCAAACTGAACACAACTCCATCAACTCCTCAATCAACTCCACCAAACTCAACCACATGAGTTCTAACTGAATTCCATCATGCAATAGCTCAACTGACCCATAAGAAAAGCGTATTTCCTTCTGACAACTGCATGTGCCACATCTGTAGCTCAAACTGAAGTGCTCCAAGAGGATAATATGATGTTTATAGTCCAAATATTATTATGAGCTAATAATATTCGACTGTTCTATTTTTAGCCTGGCAATCTAAAAATAGATTCCGCCCATATGTCTAAAAATAGAAGTCCATATATTTTTACCAACATGACCAATCATCCACAAATAGCATCCTGCAACTCATAGACCATGATCCATATGTCTAAAAATAGACTTTATGCCAAAAATAGCCTGTAGGCCCACTTAGTGAAGGTGACTTCTTTTCACTAAGCTCCATCATCTTGTTGCATTTTCAACATTGTTTCAAATGTGTTTCTGAGATTTTATTTCATTGTTCTCTATTTTCTACCTAATTTTAATTCACATGCATGCACTATTAACAGTGATCTACAAATCCAGAATTATAAAGGGAAATAAATGTGCTTATTCCTAGGGCCTTCTGCATGTTCCCTTTGCATTTTTGTAGAGGTGCTACTCCTCTTTTCATTCACTCAAATATTCAAAATAACTCAAAGCATAAAAATATGATCATTCAACGCATTCACATGTTAGTGGACCAGGAAAATTATAAATAAATATGATCTAACAGTTCATCCCAGAGTATACATCCCTTTGAGGGACAAGGGAGCATATGTTGGTGGGGATCGATCCTTGGTCTGGCAATAGGAATATACTCCCTCCTGATTTTGTTAATTTTTTAAATGAGCATACTATCAAGATGATAAATCAGATATCATATCCAAAATCCTTGTACATATGGGGTCAAGGTTGGTTATCTGCACAGGCCTTAAATATTCCCATACATTGGCATCAAGTATGGCAGGATTATAAAAATACCCTGGAAAATTCACATGGCAGGATAATGGATTTGGTAGATGAAGTGGGGTACACTCGAAAAGGGGTATTTACAATCCAAAAGACAGTTATATAGTTGCATACAAGTACAAGAAACCTGAAGAGACGCGTTGGTTGTGGAAAATCATTTGGCAATTGAAGAGTCGTACAAAGGCAAGACTCTTATTATGGTGTATTCTATCAAATAAAATTCCTACCATGGATAATCTAAAACGAAGGGTTTTTCGGGGACCATGATGGTGTGCATTATGCAATTGTTCAAAAGAAACAATTGACCATTTTTTTTTGTACTATCATGTTGTTAATATGATATGATTTGGACATTCGATTCAGATGGCAAGGAGTGTTGCTCATCAAAGCATGACAGGGTTGGTGTTATGAGGTAAATTCAAAATAACTTTGGAACATCTCGATCCTCGTTTGTTGGGCGATTTGGATAGGAAGAAATAGGAAAATATTTGAAGATTAGATATTCATGCCTGAAAAATTAGGGACACAAATCATTGTCATTAATGAGCTTATATCGGAGGAGGAACGATATGGTTCAAACTACATCACTTTATAGGAAATCATTGATTACTCAAATCCTGGGCTTATTTTGATGGATTAGCAAGGGAAAATAGTAGTGGAGGAGGCGCTATCCTTTACCTGAATAATGAGAATTTCTTTAAGATGAGTTTTGGTTTTGGACCTAGAAAAAATAATTTTGTTGAGTTATACAATTTGAAGCTCATTCTTCTTTTTTCCCTGGAAAAATTCTATTGACAGCTATAGGTATTTGGTAACTCAACTCAATGTAACACACACACACACACTGAGAAATTTGTTGTATGATACATTAATGATAAAAGCTCAATTTGATCATATATCTTGTTTACATATATATAGGGAAAGGAACGCCATTTCTGATCAGTTATCCATAGAAGATGTGCAGTAGAACCCAAGCACATGGTTGATTTATGAGCACAATGGAGTTGAACATTACCAGTATTACCATCATCCATTCATTGATCTTTTTGGAGGGCATGATGACAGGGAATAACAGAGAGATATAGGATATGGAGAAAAAAAATTGACACTCATATATTTCTAATAGTATATCTAACATGTATATATTTATGTTTATGTTATTTTTTTTGTTGCTTAGATGTATGTATGACACAAAATGATTCTTTCATACAGGTCATGTCTATTGTTTTCATTTTTGGATAATTAGTAGGGATCTGCACAAAATGAATTATACAATTACATTGGACATTTATCATAGAACAGGTACATAGTTTTTGGATATGCTTTGACAGCATCTACTACATATAATTTTAATTTTATCATTAATGAAAATTATGATTTTTCCTTTGGGGAAAAAAGTATACATCCATTTGTACAATATGAGGAAAACACATTTGAAGCAAAAAAATAAATAGAAAGTGGAGAAATGGTCCAAATATTTAGAGAACTCTAAAATGATCTCATTTATTCAAAGATCATAAAAAATCATAGGAGAACATTTATGAGATTTCATTGCTCATTTAAAATCATTGAAACCATAAATGACATGCACTCTCGAAATAGCTTTATGCAAAAGTAGAAGAATAATTTTACGAACTTTAGGTTTGAATAAAGTGCCTAAAACACTTTACAAAATCTTGATACTCAAGCGTAAAAATTAAAGGAATTCATTGTAGATTTTAACCATGTAAAATTAATATGTTTCAAACAAATTCTTAATTATAAATATATATATACAATAGAAAAAACAAACATTAACAGAGAGATTTTATCGTGGAAACCCAAAACTAGGAAAAATAGCAATATTTTTTAAATATAAATTTATGTACATTGTTATAACACAATATATGTCCTGGGAAATCCATGAATTGCTAATGCATTTATGCTATATTAGAATAAAATTGTAGTTCCTTAACCGAAACTGCAAAACCATGGAAAAACCACCATGTACCATAATATTGCTTTTAGTAAAAAATCATGTGTCAAAATTTCCCAAAAGCATCGCAAAATGCACCCAAAAAAAACTTTGGGGGCATTGTGCACCGTGCAACGTACAATGAATAAGCCTAGTCATGCAAAGAATATAATATATACCCAGCATTCTCACACTTTTTGTTTTCTTTTCACAAAGAGGTTCACAGGAGTACATGATCAATAATCTAGGACAATAATGCCCATTGTTTCTCTACACCAAGAGAACTTCTCAGTGCTCACAAATTTGTTAATGAATCTGAAACATTCTTCAAAGTGTCCACTATTTCCAGTGGCACCTTCTTGTCTTCAATTTTATCTCTTAGGAAGTGAAAATAAACATCAATGAGCTTTGCCTTTGAATGATAAGCTTAGTTATTTACCATGAAGAATGGACTCTGACTATCACAATTTATATTGCTTATATTTATTTTGAATTATACTATGTCACAATCTATCCTTATAGTGTCTTGTATCATCCCAATATCTAAACATAATCTATGTAACCATATTACTCCCTTTCTTGTCTGAGTGGTTGCCATATATTCATCTTTTGTAGCTAAGATTGTCACTACATATTTTCTTTTTCTCATCCAACTGATTTCTCCTCCAAATAGGTTAAATGTATACCCACTTGTAGATATTTTTTGCTCGATATCTCCAACCTAGTCTGCATCAACAAAGCCATGTATTTCTAACACTTGATCCAGTATTGGTCTTCCTTGGTAGCACAATCCATATCTAGCAGTGTTGTTGAAGTTTCTAAGTTTTCGTAGTTAGAAACCCTTCATGCACTTTTTCTGATTTATTCCTACCTACTTGTTATTTTTCCTTAACAAGTTATTTACAAAGTAAATACTGAAAATAAACACCAATGCATGCTCAATATATTACAAATTATCAACTAAAAGAAATAAGAACAAACACACCACATGACACCATTATTTTTGGACTAATGTCCGCAGAAAAACCCAATGTGGGAAAACCGGTGCAGCTATCTGAGGGTTTTCTTATTAAGCAATATTAGAGTATAATCTGAGTGCCAAAATTGGCCTACCCAACAGAGAATTTCCTTAGCAGTAATACCTCTTGGTTTCTGACAAATCTACTAGTTGAAACCCCGAATAATCCTTCCAGTAGCTACTTAGCACCAATCTGTCCCAGAAACCCCAGCGTCTGCCCAATCTGGACTGCTTCAACCTCTCCTAGCCCAGCGTTGGCACTATGTCAGCCTATCTTGTCCTGCATCAGCTCTCTGAGCCTCTGTGTCAGCTACGCTGGCCCCTCTGGTGCTTTGCGCAACACTTAGCTACCTCTGAGTGGCCCTGCATGAGCACTGGTTGCTCCTACATCTCTCTCTCTGGCTACTCTGCTACTAACCTGGCACTATCTCTGCCTCTCTGTCTCTTTGTACTCAATGCCCCTTAGTTGCTTTCCCAATCACTGATTCTATCTCTCTTAGAAAACCTCGCTCTATGGAATAGAATGACTAATCACTCTGGTGTATTCTCCAAGTGACCCTCAAGCCTCCTCTTATACTTTTCCTGTTGACATCTCAACGACCGAGATTAAGTGCCTAATCAACGGCTAAGATTAGATCTGGCTTGATCCATGTCTTTTGGACCATTCTAACACAGATTCATATTAATACACATCAATATTTTTTCCCTAAGTTTAGACTCAAGGACTCCATTAAAAATATTAATTATTTTAATATATCCTGATCTGTTTAGAATCTACCCAAACCCTTTCTAGGTATTGGATATCTCATGTGCCCCAACCTCTCCACCAAATTTCGTGGCTAGAGCACATCCGATGCTACCCCAAATCAACAAGTTCAACGCAAATACCAGGAAACCCTCTTAATTATTGCCCAATGCTCCCTCCCCAGCTTTGACATATGTAGAAATTTTGAATAATAAACACATATTCAATGGAGATTATCTTGATCATGTACTATTGCAGAATACATACACAATACATAAGCTCCTCTACATTGATCATCAACTTAGCAGCATCAATAACAATAAAACATCAAGAGCATTCACACAATAACACAGTATGTAACCCGGGGAAAGCTTACAGCTGAAAACCCCACACTATCTGTATATTAATGATTGAGAACACGTAACATTACAATAGTCAATACTTCTCACAAGTATCAAGCACTATCTCCTCTTGTTACACACAATACATCTCAGATTTGATCTCCAAATCTATTCCATTGATTGCCTGCCTCCACTGCTCAATACCTGCTCAAGAATGAATGAGAATGGATTAACCAAACTCGGATTTACCTCCAAAGAATCACTCACACTGGGAAATACGTGAGAAGAGGCTATATTACTGGGCAATACTCATTGGCATACTCAATCCCTTGATTGTGCAAATCCTCTTACACAACTATAGTCACAACTGATAGCAATCTGATCCTCTAACACCTGTCCCTGCTGAACTGAACATGCACTGACATGCAACTGAGTTAACTGATGTATTCTATAGTTGCATTATGAGTTAATAATTAGTTTAACAACTCATCATTAGTCTATTTGCAGTTAGACTAATTACAACTAGTTTAACCAAGTCAAACTGAACACAACTCCATCAACTCCACAATCAACTCCACCAAACTCAACTGATTGAGTTCTAACTGAAGTCATGCATGCAACAACTCAACTGACCCACAAAGAAAGCGTACTTCCTTCTGACAGCTGCATGTGCCACATCTATAGCTCAAACTGAAGTGCTCCAAGAGAATAAGATCAAGTTTATAGTCCAAATATTATTATGAGACAATAATATTTGACTTTTCTATTTTTGACAACCAGTCTAAAAATAGACTTTGATCACTCTTGCTGTAATCACTCCTGCTGTGATCACTCCTATTGTGATCATTCATGCTGTGGTCACTCCTACTGTGATCATCCCTGTTGTGATCCAAAAATAGAACTTGCGCCATAATTTTCCTGCGGGCCCACTTAGTGAAGGCGACTCTTTTCAATAAGCTCCATCATCTTGTTGTAATATCAACACTCCCTCCCAACAAGATATGGATTATCAGCAACCCCTATCCTGCCTCGGTGGTATTCGAATTTTCTCCTGGTGAGAGCCTTCATCAGAATATCAGCATCCTGATCCTCCGTTGGAATGTATGAAAGTAACATGATCCTCCACTGCACACAATATCTTATATGATGGTACCTGATGTCAATATGCTTAGATCTATCATGAAATACAGGATTAGCCGAGAGTTTAATGCAACTCTGGTTATCACAGTAAATCACAGTAGGATCCAAATGAGAACCGAACAAACCAACCAGGATCTTCCTCATCCATATAGCCTCGCATGCAGCCAAACTTGCTGCCATATACTCGGCCTCTGCTGAACTGAGTGCCACGGATCTCTGCTTCCTGCTGTACCAAGAAACTGTTGTCAATCCGATACTGAAGACCCCTCCTGATATGCTCTTTTTGTCCGTTGGGCTCCCTACCCAATATGCATCTGTGAAGCCACATAGCTTCACCTCATCCTACTGTCTATACCACAATCCATATCCTGATGTGCCTCTCAAATAACGCAATACATGCTTGCCCGCCTTCCAGAAGAGCTTGGTAGGCTTAACCATAGCTTGTGAAAACTGGTTAACTGCATAGCGTATATCGGGTCGTGTATTGACCAAATACATCAGCAACCCCACCAACTGTCAATAAACAGTGGCATCCACTTCTTCTCCCGAAGTGGCATCCTCCTTCCTCCAACCTCCAGGAAGAGGAGTATCAACAAGATTGCAGCCATGCATGTTGAACTTCTCCAGTATCTCCCAAGAATACTTGCCCTGAGAAACAAACAATCCACCACTGTGCTGCCATATTTCCAATCCTAGGAAATAGTGAAGGAGGCCCACGTCCTTCATCTCAAACTCCTTAGCAAGATCATCCTTGCATGAAAGTATCAATAGCTCATCACCCGTTAGAATCAAATCATCAACATACAGTACAATGATAAGCAACTTACCCTCCACCACAATCTGGTATAGGTTAGGATCTGCCTCGCTCTTGGAGAATCCAAGTCCTATGAAATAGTTGTCTATCCGTGTGTACCAAGTACGTGGTGCTTGCTTCAACCCATACAGCTCTCTCTTGAGCCTGCACACATGCGACTCGCTGCTGAAGACCTCAAAGCCTTCGGGCTGCTCAATGTACACCTCCACCTCAACGAATCCATTGAGGAACGCAGTCTTCACATCTATCCGATGAATGTGCCACCCCATCTGCGTTGAGAGAGAAATAATCGTCTGTATGGAAGAATACATTGTGACAGGTGCAAAGGTCTCCTCATAATCGATCCCCTCTATCTGTGAAAAGCCTTGGGAAACAAATCTTTCCTTGTACTTCTCCACACTCCCGTCAGCTACCTGCTTAACTTTGTAGATCCATATCGAACCCACCACTGATTTCCCTTCTGGTCTAGGAACAACCTCCCATGCACTATTTCTGACAATAGAATCATACTCTTCCACCATGGTGTCTACCCACGCAGGATCCTCCACAGCTTCCTCGAAAGAGGATGGCTCAGTCACAACACACTTGCTCATAAGAGCCATGTATCCAGTGTACCGATCAGGTGACTGTCTCTGCTTGCGTTGGGCTGTAGGTGGTCCTACAACTTTCTCTGCGTCTTGAGCCAGTCGCTCAGCTTCTGTCAAGCGCTTTCTTCCTCTGATGGTTGGCGCTGCATGAGTGGTCTCTTCCACTCCATGAACCTCGACCTGTGGCTGATTCACGTCCTGAAGCTCATCCTTAGGAACTAATAGCTCCTCATCTGCATGCAAGTGTAGCTCCCTCTCAAGCGAACACTTCATGGCTTTCTCCTCCTGAAATTTTATATCCCGTCGCACAATAGTTTTACCATTGTCTGGAAAATACACACAATAGTTGTGGGGTGTATCAATGTACCCCACAAATATCCCAACCTTAGTGGTCGGCTCCAACTTCTTCCTGGCATCCTTCGTCACATGCATGTAAACGTTAGCACCAAAAATCCTCAAATGAGAAAGATCAGGCTTCTCACCAGAATAAGCCTCCTCGGGTGTACTCATGCCAAGTATCCTATGAGGACAATGATTTTGCACATAAATTATTGTATTGCATGCTTCCGCCCACAAGTGAAGGGGTAGGCCCTGATCATGCAACATTGCCTGTGCAGCACCCACAATCGTTCTGTTCTTTCGCTCAGCCACCCCGTTCTACTGTGGGTTATGGGTAGCTATGAGCTCTCTTCGAATCCCTTTTGCCTTGCAGAAATCCTTGAACTCGTCCGAGATGTATTCACCACCATTATCGCTCCTAAGAGCCTTCACCTTCTTCCCCGACTCCTTCTCGACCAGTGCTTTGAATTCACAGAACTTTGAATATGTCTCGCTCTTCTTCTACATGAAGAAGATCCAGCACTTAAGAGAGAAATCATCAACAAAAATCACATAATACCTGTGTTTTGTTGTCGAAGCAACTGAGAAAGGTCCACACACGTTTGTGTGAATTCTCTCAAGGATCGTCGTGGCGCAACTATCCTTCTCGTGAAAGGTGGCTTTCACAAACTTCCCCAAAGTACACCCCTTGCACTGATCTGACTGCGCAAGAGTGCCTTTAGGAAGCCCTGTACTGATCTGCTGTAGTATCTTTAAGGCTCCATGGTGAAGGTGACCCAATCTCCTGTGCCACAACTCGCCATCATCCCAGCCCACCAATCCTTTGCCTTGCCTGCCATTGCTGCGCATCCATCTACATGCAACTGATAAAGGTTCCTCACTCGAACCCCTATCTTCCGGGTCTCACCAGTTGTCTTGCTGCACAGGAAAGCTTTTCCCTTGCTGAAAACAACATCATACCCCTTGTCTTCTAACATCGCCACAGAGATAAGATTCTTCTTCAATCCTGGAACACGCATGACTTCCTTCAATATGAAGGGTTTACCAGACTCCCTCTCAAAGGAAATGGTACCAATACCGGTTGCACTGTATCTACCATCATCGCCAATCTCGATGTGCACTCCAAGATCTTTGTCCTCCAGATCAGAAAACAAATCTCGATCTCCCGTCATGTGAAAAGACGCACCACTGTCCAAGAACCACACCGATCCCATCACACTTGAAACCAAGCATGCGATCAATGAAAAATCAAGCTCAAACTGCGAGGCTAGAGCCTCTCCTACTGCAAATCCCGCAGCCTGCTTGTTCTTCTTCTTCTGCGGACAATTAGTGGCATAGTGTCCATGCTGGTGACAATGAAAACACTTCACCTTGGACATGTCCTGCTTCTTTCCTTTTGCACCAGACTGAGAATCTTTCTTGCTCTTCCCTTTCTTTTCTTTAGCAGCCAAAGCGCAATTTTCTTCATCAGCTCCCTTTGACGAAGATCCGTCCCTGGTACTCTGCCTGATCTCCTCCTGCACAAGATATGACCATAGTCTTTCCCATCCTGGCAATTTCTCCCGACCATTGACAGAGTCCTGATAGGAATGCCGACTCTTCGGAAGACCAAGGAGAGCCAAGCTCACCAAGTCCTCATCATCGACAGTAACCCCCACAATTCCCAGCTCATCTTGACACTAAGTGAACTTCGTGAGATACTTGGGCATATTGTCACCCTTCTCGCATTTGATGTTTCTGAGTTTATCTTTGAGCGCCAGCTTCCTTTGATCGCTCTTGCTTTGGAATAGATCTGTTAAATCCTTCCACATCAGATATAGAGAAGTCTTTCCATGCAGGCTGGACACAATGTGATCCTTCACGCCCTCCAACAGAAGCCTTCGACATTTTGCGGTCTTCTTTTGCCAAGCATCAGCTTGAGTAGAATCAGTAGGCTTTGGGACATCCGTCTCTATGAACTCCTTCAGCCCGTTATCATCCAATACTGCCTCCATCCTGTCCTTCCATGCAATATGGTTTGAGCTGCCCTCAAGAGCATACTCCAATCGCAATCCATTGAAAGGCATTGTTGTGTTTCCACCAAGAAAACACTGCTGCAAATTCGAATTCCTCCAGCTCCAAACTCAACCGCCTCAGATCTAAGATTCGTGAGAACAAAATATTTCTCATACAGAGATTGACTGTATGGGCTTTTACTGGATATTTCACCTTCCAAAGGAAGGATGAATCCATAGGCTACCATGCCTGATTACAGGCTCTGCCTGGAGAAATAGAATGTAAACACTTCCTGAATAGTAGATCTGATGATCAACAGCTCTGATACCATGTAGAACTTCTTCTACAAATCAACTTGCTCTGATACCATGTAGAAATTTTGAATAATAAACATATATTCAATGGAGATTATCTTGATCATGTACTATTGCGGAATACATACACAATACATAAGCTCATCTATGTTGATCATCAATTTAGCAGCATCAATAACAATAAAACATCAAGAGCATTCATACATTAACACAGTATGTAACCCGGGGAAAGCTTACAGCTGAAAACCCCACACTATCTGTATATTAATGATTGATAACATGTAACATTACAATAGTCAATACTTCTCACAGGTATCCAGCACTATCTCCACTTGTTACACACAATACAGCTCAGATCTGATCTCCAAATCTATTCCACTGCTTTCCTGCCTCCACTGCTCAATACCTGCTCAAGAATGAATGAGAATGGATTAACCAAACTCGTATTTACCTCCAAAGAATCACTCACACTGGGAAATACGTGAGAAGAGGCTATATTACTGGGCAAATACTGGGCAATACTCATTGGCATACTCAATCCCTTGATTGTGCAAATCCTCATGCACAACTATAGTCACAATTGATAGCAATCTGATCCTCTAACACCTGTCCCTGTTGAACTGAACATGCATTGACATGCAACTGAGTTAACTGATGTATTCTATAGTTGCATTATGAGTTAATAATTAGTTTAACAACTCATCATTAGTCTATTTGCAGTTATACTAATTACAACTAGTTTAACCAAGTCAAACTGAACACAACTCCATCAACTCCACCAAACTCAATTGATTGAGTTCTAACTGAAGTCATGCATGCAACAACTCAACTAACCCACAAAGAAAGCGTACTTCCTTCTGACAGCTGCATGTGCCACATCTGTAGCTCAAACTGAAGTGCTCCAAGAGAATAAGATCAAGTTTATAGTCCAAATATTATTATGAGACAATAATATTTGACTTTTCTATTTTTGACAGCCAGTCTAAAAATAGACTTTGATCACTCCTGCTATGATCACTCCTGCTGTGATCACTCCTGTTGTGGTCACTCCTGCTGTGATCATCCCTGTTGTGATCCAAAAATAGAACTTGCACCATAATTTGCCTGCGGGCCCACTTAGTGAAGGCGATTCTTTTCACTAAGCTCCATCATCTTGTTGCAATCTCAACAACATATACTTGCTCAATACTCCCATTGCATGTGCAATTTCTAATCTAGTAAATTCCATTTCATACATCATGATTCCAGCCTCATTAGCATATGGAACATGGGACATGTCCTCTTCTTCTTCATGTGTCTTGCGACATTGATCTGTAGATAAGTTTACACTTACATGAATAGGCACATTTATCAGTTTGCATTCTTGCAAATTAAACCTTTGCAATATTATCTCTAGATACCTCCTTTGACTTAATTAGAGTTTCTTATTTTCTTGATCTCTTTTAATTTCCATTCCCAAGATAAAATTTGCAGCACAGAGATCCTTCATGTCAAATTTCGAGAACAACTCAGTTTTCACTTCCTAGATAATTTCCATATCATTTCCAATCAACATAATAATACAATCACCAACTAATTTGAAATATACACAATGATATGCTTTTCTCCTCATGAAGCCAAGTCCCAGTATATAAGAATCGAATTTTTGATACCACATCCTTGATGATTACTTTAACACATACAGGGATTTTTTCGGCATGCATACTAGCTCTTTATTTCTTTTCACAACAAAGCCTTGTGGTTGTTTCATATATATTTCTTCTTCCAAATCCCCATGTAAGAATGATTTCTTCACATCCATTTGTTCTATTTCAAAATCAAAAGCAACGACAATATATAAAAGAAATCTTATAGCAATTAACTTCAAAACAAGAGAAAATATATCACCAAACTCAATTCCCTTTACCTGGGCATAACCCTTTGCTACTAACTGAGCTTTGTATTTCTCCACTCTTCCTTTTGCATTCAACTTTTTTTTAAACACCTATTTGTTTCCATTGGACTTTCTTCCAGCCTATAACTATACTATATCCCAAGCCTCATTCTTTTCTAAGGCTACCATTTATTCAATCATGGCATATTTTGATAGTTTCCATCCTTTGAATCCACTTACTCCATAACATTTCTAGGATCATCATTAGTAATAAAAAAAATCAAAATTTTAATAGAAATCAGGTGGAGTATACATTTTTGGTTTCCTTTTGTGCGAACCAATCTCCTCAATACCAAAGTATGTGGTTCTTCTTCTTCTTATTCGTGTTCTTCTGTAAAGTCTGATTCATCATCCTTCATTTCAAACTTTATCTTTTTGGGTTATTTCTCCCTTGGCATGACTTGTCATGTGATAGCATCCTTGACTTCTTGAAAAACCTCATCTCAACTATACATGGCCTTTTTAGTTTCTAGGTTCCAAATCATATAACCTTCCAGACCATATTTGTATCCAATAAAACTACACTTTTCAGCTTTCTTATCCATCTTACTCCTATTCTCCTTTGGAATATGTACATAACCATCATAGAAAGATACATGAATATGTTTAGGAGAATGTTTCTTACCATTCCATATCTCATGTGGAGGCTTGTCAACCAATGCTAATGAGGGTGGTATATTTACTAGATAACACGAAATGTCCACTTCCTCTTTCTAGAATTCCTATCCTAACTCAACACCATTGAGCATGCACCTTGCTTTCTCCATCATTATCATGTTTATCCTTTCTAGAACTCCATTTTTCGAACATGCATATGGAGTATTCTTTTGCCTTGCTATACCACATTTCTTACAAAATTCTTTGAATTCATTCCTATAGAATTTTCCACCATTATCTCTCTTCAACACCTTAATTTTATTCTCTATCTAATTTTCCACAAAAGCCTTAAACTCTTTGAACTTGTCAAAGACTTCAAATTTCTCCCTAATGAAATAAATCCATGTATTCCTCAAGTATCCATCTATAAATGAGACATAGTAAACTGATTTACCCAATGATAAAACTAACACATGTTGAAACACATACTTGTATTTACTACCTACTCTGCTTGCTTGCATTTACTACTTGTTCCACTTGCTTGGATTTATGAATATCAATTTCATCTCTTCTTTATATCCACTTAATATGAGGACACAACAACGGGCACTAGGGATCAAAATTGTTTCAATGTAGATTTCATTCACGTTGAATAAGTAGAATTCAATTTAAACATTCATTTTTGTTAACAAAATATAATGTTATTTTTGTGTTCTTTTACATATGGTGTTCTGCATCATAATGCACATGTGAACCAATCACTAGGCCTATCGTGGTTATAGAAAAATCTTCTGGTAAGTTATATTTTTTTAATATAAAAATACATTATTGGAGATTTTAAATAAATGTTTTTTTTTTTTTCTTTTTATTGGACATTGTAGTGATATCCATAAAATAATACTATGTTTTTAGTCTTTAAAAAATTCCTTGCAATTTTTTGAATAATTGGACCAATTACCCTATAAGAACATATAAGAAAAACATTTCACTGCATTTGAGGAATGGAGTCCAAGATGAAAGAGTAAATAGTCCCATTGAATTCCTTCCATAAGATTTCAATATAGACTACAAATAAATGGTCCTATTGAATTTCCTCCATATGATTCTTATGTAGAGTGTAAGTAAATAGTCCTATTAAATTTTTTCCATATGATCCCTTTATATATTGTAATACTAATGAACTAGAGTTGAACCAATGCTATCTATGTGGACCCATTTAAGCATCCTTAATAGTTTTGATCTACTTCGTAGACTTGACGCGATAAGAGGTGTGATGTATGATGAATACATGAAATTTATATTATTTTTCATATTGTTTTTTTTTGTAAGTCATGAAGCAGTTGTATTACTCATTCATAAATAAACATACATCATTCTTTATACTTATTGCCATGTGATTGGAAAAACCAAACCAATAGCATAGCAGCAAAATTTTTTCCCATTTAAGCAATTTAAACTTGATGATAAAACCAAAAAGATTACAGTCTATATTAGTCAAACAATTTACTAACAAACTTAGAGTTATCAATAGTTAGGATTGTAGCAAATCAACTACTAACATATATAACAAAAAATAAAGGAAATGTATCTATCTAGATGGAAAATCCACCTTAATGGTATCAAGTATGTCTTCCTCTTCTTCATATGTAGAGAAATCCATGTCTACAAGATTTTTGGATAGAACCAAAACCCTATAGATCAACTTCCTCATTTGCTTTAGAATTTTGTTAATGTAGAAGAGTATCTCCTACTATGTTTCAAAATGCTTTACTAAAACTTTGCCCAAGATGGTTTTTGATTGCCAATAAAAAATTATTTTTCATTTTCATATGAAAGGAATAGTGTATTTTCACTTACCAATATTGAAAATCCAAAATGAAATTAACCCTTCAAATTGAAATGTAACCCTTCCTTCAAATTTGATCCCTAATAGTGATGCTACATGTCGAGAAAGGTGCCATTAGATAGGCATACAATGATGCCACATACCCATGAACAACATTCCACTCGACACGTAGAAAATGATGCCACATGTCCCAAGGTAGGGTGCCAATTGGCAAGCAAACAGTGGTGCCACATCCCGGGACAAGTTTCCAATTGGTAGGTAGATAGTGTTTCCAAATGGAGAGCAGACAAGGTGCCACTTGGTCAGCCTACAATTATGCCAAAAGGTGAGTAGAAGTTGTGTCACTTGGTTGACCAATATTGGTTCCATATAGTAGGTGAATAGGTGTGCCACTTGGCAGGAAAACAACAATGCCACACAGTAGGTGGAACAGTGTGCCCCTTCGAAGGTGAATGCCACCACATGGTGGGTGGAAAGGTGTGACACTTGTCAGGTGGAAAATACCACTTGGTTGATGGACAGTGTTCCACTTGTTGGGCAAAGATGATGCCACTTGGTTGGAAAAAAGGTGTGTCACTTGCGGGAACAAATGATGCCACTTGTTCGATATAAAGGGTGCCATTTCGGGCGAACAAGGTTCCGCTTGGTTGGATGAAAGTCGTGAAAAATGTTTAGTGCACAATGCGTGATTTGCAGGCTGATAATCATGCCAAATATCGAGCAAACAAGGTGTCACTTACTCGTTGAATCCATGCCAAGTGTCAGGAAAACAAGGTAATCCTTAGCCCATGTACAATCGTACACGTGTCATGTGGAGGGTGTCACTTAGTTGGCGAATAGCCATACCACATATCATGTAGAGGGTGCCACTTGGCTAGTGAACAATCGTACCATGTGTCATGAGGAGGGTGCCACTTTGTTGGAAAATAGTGGTACCATGGGTCGAGCAGAGGGTGCTACATGTCTAATTTATATGGTGACATGTGTGTAGAGCATGCCACATGTCCATTGTATAGGGTGCCACATGTCCATTGTATAGGGTGCCACATGTCTAGCGTATCAATTTCCACCTAGATTCAAAAAGCATTAAGGTGCCATATGTTGAGTGGTAGGGTGCCACATGTCGGGATAGAAGGTTCCACATGCCCAGCGGTAAGGTGCCAAAGTTCAATCAAACAGGGTGCCACACGGCCAATTATATGGTGGCACACGTCCGATGAATAGGGTGCCACTAGGGTAGTGGTAGGGTGCCACACGGCCAATGATATGGTGGCACATGTCCGATGAATAAGGTGCCACTAGGGTAGTGGTATGGTGCCACATGTCCAGCGGACAACATTCCATTTTACTGGTGGTAGGGTGCCACACAATCGGCAGACAGGGTGCCACTTGGCTGACGGTAGGGTGCAAGGTATTGAATGTTAGGCTGATAAGGTGCCACTTGGCCGAAGCGCAAGGTACCAAATGTCAATCTAACACAGTACCACTAAGTCTTCAAACAGGGTACCAATGTCGAGCTAATAAGGTACCACTTGGCCAATGTACAAGGAGCTAATTGGCAAGCAAACAGGATGCCAATTGGCAGGCAGACAGGGTGCCACATGTTAGACAAGGCGCACTTGATATGTGATTAGGGTGCCACATGTTGAGAAAACACGCCAGAACATGTCCCTTTGGCAGCCATTCCAATGTCAAGTGAATAGGGGACCACTTGTCTTACTAAAATCATTGTCGAATTTCAATGGATGGGGTGTCAATTGGCGAGCCCATAACAATGCCACATGTTGGGAAAAGGGTAGCACCTAGGCAACAAGAGCGGTGCCACATGTCTAGCAGATAGAGAACCACTTGGTAGGCCAAAAAATGTGCCATGCGTCATGAAAACAACGTCTCATTTGGCCTGTTGGGCACATGTAAAGTAGCGAGGGTGCCACTTGGGAGACAAGCAATGGTGCCATGTGTTAGGTGAAGAGAGTGCCACCTCGTTGGAAAATATCAATGCCACATGTCAAGAAGTAATCAACATGCCACCTAACAAGAAAATAGACGTGGTGTCGCATGTCAAGCAGGCAAAGTGCCACTTGGTCGACCAACAGTGATGCCACTTGTCAAGAAAGTAGGGCGCTACTTGGCCAAATAACAACAATGTCAAATGTCAGTCGTAGAGGATACAATTCTTGCAGACAACTATGTCACATGTTGGGCACACAGCATGCCACATGTTGAGTCGATGGGTTTTCCACTTGTCTAATGGAAAATTTGTGCCACAATTCAAGTGCACAAAAGTGCCACATAAAGCGTGGAGAAGGTTGTCACTTTGCCTATGCAATAATTAACACATGTTAAGCAAACAGGAGGCCAATTGGAAGCCTGATTCCACATGTCTATCAAGTAGGAGACCACTTGGTAAGAAAGAGTAGTGACACATGTTGAGAAAGTAGTTGTGCCACTTGGCAGGTTGATAGGGGTTCCATAATAGGTTGAGAGGCATACAACATGTTGGGTAGGTAGGGGTGTCACTTGGCCCATAGACAACAGTGCCACATTAATGACAAACATGAGTGCCACATGTATGGAATATTGTGCGCCACTTGACAAGCCGAGAGGGTCACCACATGCTAGAAAAACAAGGTTGCCATATAGTGAGCCGACAACCTAAGCACGCCACTTGGCCAGCCATTGACACATGTCTGTCTAATAGTGCTACCACTTGGGGTGGTCATAGCACATGCGATTGGCCAAATTGTTACACATAAATGTGTCACATCCATGCAAATGATGTCAAATACGGATCTTTTACCATCTGAATAACTATTTTCATCAATCGCTGAGAAAGGTGGAAGAAATACCTCTCCATAAGCATAAGAATCCTAGATTATGATACCTTAAAAACCCTATTTTTGGAGATTGTCTCAAGTTCCAGTATTACAACCTGCAACATCGCTACTTGCATAATAAATGTGTTGTGATGTTGTCGCAACTTTCCTTCATTACAAGTGCGATGGTCTTCTTACATGGATACAAAATAATAATAAAAAAGGTTACAAATCTTCCATTCTAGAAGCCTTGTGAAGGTATCTTTCCAAGCGGTGAGGATATGGGCTCGAACTCCTACCATGATGGATCTCATCCCTACCATAGTGGATCCCATCCCCTCCATTGTGAATCTAACTCCTACCTAGGTGGGTCTCAAACTTCCATCCTTGGCCTACAAATACAACGCACTAAAGGGAAAATGGGTTGTCTTTTTTTATTCTTTAAAATATACTTCCACTCTGTTGAAGCATCCATTAAAGGCTCTTGAATGGAAAGGTTGGAATTGAGGAATATCGGGAGGAATCTATCAACATGAATACTTTGGTTATAACTCTCTCCTTTTACTTATTAATACAAATGCATATTCCTTGATCACTTGTATAGATTATGTGAAATCATTTATGTATCACATGTTCTGATAATTTGTATGTTTGTGTCTTTGCAGAGATTCTCTTAGAGCATTGAGAACGAGATCGAAATTTGTAATAAACAACATCAAGGCAATCATTTCGAAAAAGGTATGAACCATTCATTCAATCCTACATCTATGATTTAATGGTTATCTAGGGAATATTTCTATGTATTTGATTTTTTTTTCTAGTGTTTGAATTCCAAACCTAGGGAGATTTCTCTTGTCTGCAAGAGCGATTTGTCCACAATATACAAGTGACAAATATGCCACATCTCATGAGACAAGGTTTCAACTTCCCAAGATAGCAATGCCAATTAGAAAGACAACAGCACCACATGTCAGGCACACACTAGGGCCACTTTGCAAGCAAATAGGTTATATCTTGGCCAGAGAAGAGGTTCCTAACAAGTGAAATCGCTCACCTTGAAAGGCCATTACCACTTGAGCCACATGTTAAGCAATCAGTGGTGCCATTAGACCACTAAGAGGTGTGCCACATGTCGAGAAGAAAGGGTGCCACTTGGAAATTAAGTATTACTTGTCTACCTGAGATTGGCACCCATATGGCGTCCCTTCTCCATAAAATGTGGCACCTTGTTGGCCTTCCAACAGCCACCCCTTCTCCTTGACATGTGGCACCATGTTGGACCAGCAACTAGCACCCCTTCTTCCCAACATGTGGCACTTATGGTCTTCCAAGTGGCACCAGAAATACCCAACATGTCACACCTTTGTTGGTTCACAAAGTGGCACCCCTATCTCGACAACATGTGACATCCTCCATCTAACATGTGGCACTTTGTCGGCATGCCAAGTGCCACCCTTTTGCCTAAAATGTGGCACGTCAATCAACTTGCAAGGTGTGATCTTCGTTGCTCAATGTGTGCCACCCTTGTTGGCCTACCTAGTGGAAAAACTATATGTCAACATGTGGCACTGCTCTTGGCCCACTTGGTGCACCCCTGCTTCCTGACTTGTAGCACCCTATCTACCTTCCAAGTGGCACCAAAGTTTGTGGCACCCCAAGATGTGGTACACTCTCTACCTGTCAAGTGGCATCCTTATCTGTCAAACTATGGCAGCAATTGGCCCATCAAATCTAAGGAACTTGCTCCTTTGTATGCATGCCAAATGGCATTGTCAATGTGTGCCAAGTGGCTTCCTGACAAGTGACACATGTTTGTCTGCCAATTTGTTCGTTATGGCCACCAACTGGTCGTTTTAAAAGTGCAAGTGGCACTTTACATAAACGCCACTTCACCTATTGGATCAATTGGGCACCACTTAGTCATTTGATGAGTGCACTCGGGCCGTTGAATGATTTCTTGATAGTTGTGGTCAACTAATCTTCATTGGCCTCCAAAAATGCAACTTGACATGTTTTATAACTAGTGGAATGAAATTTCACTTGAATCATGCATATAATTCAAATCACCATTCAGATAAGTGGTGTCTCAAGCTGCGAAAAATCTATCAATGCTTATCATTCATAATCAAACCACCAAATATTTGTTGCAATCTTAACCCGAAATGGATAGCCAGTGATAAGTTGTAATTATGTATGTAACGAGTCTAGTCCTAGGATAGCATGTTCTTATTGTTTTCCCAAAATTCATTTGCTATTTCCTATATAGACCGTGTTTGTCAATTCATTTTCATACCAAAATATTGAGATGAAGTTAAGGCCTTTACCCACCATCCCCACTTGTTTGAAGGCAAATAAATATGTATTATTTTCTTCCACATCCATAGAGCATCTATCCCATCTAATAATCAACTTCCCGTGCATGCCTCTGGATGGACACCTGAAGTTGACCAATCCTTTAATTCTACTTCCTAATTGAACCTATTTCATTTCAAAACGGAAAGCCTCGTGATGGAAGCACATGTGGTAGGGTTTCTTAGGAAGTTATTGAATTGAATTCAATGATTTTTAATGACGTTCACAATACCTTGTTATCTAAGGGATCTCCCAATAGAAACTTAATCCATATTCAAATTATTTTCCATGTTGTTTCTCCTGTTATGGATATTGAGTAAGAAATTCGTTGTTTTGTGAAGTCTTGCCTCCTCAAAAAGTTCATTGAGGCTATTCACCTTTGGGTTGTTATCAAACTGATGACGAATATCTTCATATGTTTCACATTATTTGATAAAATGTCATTATGTTTCTACCACCCCTCTGCTGCAAAAAATGCAAGTTCTTTTTTCCCAATCTTCTTTAGGGACCATCCATCTGCCAGTTTCACATCTTAGATGAAGGGAACTAGTCCTTAGTTGTGCAATTAAAATTTTAGATTTTCCTTTGGTTGAGGATCTCAAATACTCTTTATCATTATGCTTCCACGTGGGGTTAAATTCTTTGGAAAATATGTTTTTTCCCTACCTGTTTTGTCCACATGGCAGTCCTGAATTTTTCTAAAACCCACTTTTATATCTCCTCCTTAGCATGAGGACAGACATGTAGATTTATGTCCCATTTGCCCAACCACTTTCTATTTTGTTTCATCCATGTCTTTTTCAGACAACTTATCTCTTCTTCAACCACCATTTTGGGTCATAGGTGCTTATCCATATTTTCAACCTTTTTCAAGTAACTTAAAAAATGAATGATTGTTGAAGCCTCAATTGGAAGCATACCAACGTCAGCTAAAAGGATATCATATGGGATCGTTGATTTGATTTTGAAACTACTTGTGATTAGATGCTTTTGAATTCTTTCTATTTGTTTCCATTTGTGGCTTGACATGTTGCTCCCCATATCTCGCAACCATAGAGGATAATTGGCACCACTAATAAACCAAAGAGGATTTTCTTAATCTTCCAACCCCATATAAGGTCATGTGGCATTTGTATAATTTCTCACGCAAGGAATTCAAAGTTATATTCTATAAATGTTTTATACCAACGACTAATGTTAAATCAATTATAGTTAGAATCCTATTTTTCTAGTTATAGATACATTACACAAATGATATTGTTATGACATAAAAATAAATAAATTAATTAGTTAAATATAATCCGCTCTGAGAATAAAAGGGGGAGTAGTTGAGGGTCATACTTTAAATATCACTTTAATGAATTTAGTCACTTTTAATTAAATATGATATAGTTTGTTTACAAGTGAATATAATATAGTTTATTATTCATTAGGTTAAAATTATTTATTAAAAAGTTTTTAATATAAAAATATTAAGTTGATAAAATATTTATGGTCGAATTCAAATTATAGAATAGGATGATGTAAATTCTAAAAACCATCTTTCATTATTTCCAAGAAACATGATTCGACCATAAATATAATTTGAATTCGACCATAAATATTTTATCAATTTAATATTTTTATATTAAAACTTCTTAATAAATAATTTTAACTTAACAAATAATAAACTATATTATATTTAGTTGTAAACTAATTGTATTGTATTTAATTATAGTTTTGACATAGAGATATAATAAACTATATTATATTTAATTGTAAACTAATTGTGTTGTATTTAATTATAGTTTTGACATAGAGATATAATAAACTATATTATATTTAATTAACATGGATTAATAATGACCCTCAACTACTCCCCTCTATTCTTACTAGAGATTTGTATTTAACTAATTTAACTTTATTTCACAAAGATATTAATTAATTAACTAATTTATTCTTGTTTCACAACAATATCAATTGTTTAATATATCTGTAAAAAGAAAATCAAGTTTCTAACTATAATTGATTTAAAATTTTATAAATTCACTTATAATTAATATACTTACCAAATTACTAACTTAAAACCATATAATTAAATAATTCATTATATTCACTAATTATAAATGAAATCCTCTTACATAAATACATAAATAAGAATAAGGAATTGTGTAATATAAACGCATATAAAAGCAATTCATCCCTTTTAATTACCCTTTTCATTAAATATAAATACATGAATTGATGCCTTGAGTCATGTCCCCTTAAAATAATTATGTACTACCTTATTTTACTCTCATACTTCTTATTTCTACTGAGTCACATATGGAAGACTATCCATAGAGGTATATAAACACTTCGGAATTAACATTTATTCTATTTACAGTTCACTGAACCTTTTGGCATACAAGCCGTTCAAGCATGAGTATGTGTTGATTCATATTTTCAATAGATAAGTGGTGATATCAATTTAGGAATGTTTTTTGCAACAACTATATTGATCAACTCTTAGAAATTGTATATTTATTTTAAGCCAAAAAAGAGGATAACATAATTAAATTTTAAGCCAAAAAAGAGGATAACATAATTAAAGGAATGATTTACACACCGTGAGTTTAGTTGTCTTCTTCCATTCTTTTTAATAGAAACAATATTTTCAATGTACTATAAAGGAATAATTAACCAGATTTGGGAAGATGCCATAAAAGTAATTTAATGTCCTTTTTAGAGTTGTCAATATGTAAGAGTAATAATATTTGTCTTCTCTTAATTGTAGTTGTGAAAAGTGAGATAGGTTATAGAAAGTGAGGAATTGTGATAATATTCACTTAAATTTGATTTCTCAAATAGTAATGGATTTTTCTTTCTCAAGTAGCTAGCTTATATAAAGAGGTAATTGTAAAGTAATAGAGTTGTAGTAAGATAAAAACAAATAGTTATTGATGGGGAAGTTGATTCTGATTATGTTAATATTGCAAGGTATTTCTATATATTGGATGCACCTCTTTATGCTGCCAAAGAACATCTTCAAGAGGATGGATTCCATTATCACAAAATTCCTTTTGGGAAGGCCTGAGATGTAAAGAAAATACATCTTGTTCATCTAGAAGAGATTTCTAGGAGGGTGGAAGAAGGCAGTTGGGGAATAAAATATACAGAATGTTTTAGTAGGGCATTGCTGGTCAAGAATTTATGGATGGTTTTGAATGGAAAGGGTTTATGGCAATAGATCATTAAAGGGAAATACTTGAGAAACAAACATTATGTGTTGTGGATTAAACAAGGATCTGTCCAAAACCCCAGTTCATACATATGGAGAAGCATGATTAATATTAAAATTTTGTTGTTAGGGAACCTGAAATGGGAGGTAGGATCTGGAAATAAGGTAGAGATTGGGTTGGATTCCATAAGGGTTTCAATGGTGACCACTCGCTATCTGTCCCACTTATTTGGCATTTGCAAAATAATGGTATTATTTTCCGAAGCCAAATCTATGTGTATCGAGAACGTTTTTCTCCCTCACATTCCTGGTTGAGTGCAAGGTAGATTGGCCTTTCAGGGTTGTTGGTCGTTGAATGGGAGAGTTACATTTACCATCTAAACATGGCAAGTTTAAATATGTCAAATAAGGAGGATTCTCTTTCATGGGATGACATTTATTTCAAAGGGCATATCGCAGTAAAAGGCATATACAACTACTTATCCTCTACACTTTATCCGAGAGTGGATCACTCATGGTTTTAGAAAATGCGGAAGTGGGAGATCCCCGTAAAGTTGAAATGTTTTGTATGTCTGGTTTTACAGGACGAGATCTTAACTTAGGATAATCTTCTTAGAAGGGGGTTCCTATGACCCAAGAGGTGTGTTTTATGCCAAGCGAAAAATGAAGATGAGGTACATCCCTTCTTGACTTGTCCATTTGTGGTATCAATTTGGTTTAGTGTGATGAATTTGCTTAATTTATCCTCTAATTGGGAAAGGAATTCCATTGATCTATGTCTTTTTCAATGGTCCAATGAACAAAAGGAATATAGGACTTTGCCTTTTTACATTTTATGGGGTATTAGAAGAAGCTGAAATGCATACATTTTCAAAGAGAGAACAGCAAATGTAAGAAGCACTTGCTAAAAGATAGAAAGTTTTTATATGGAAGTTGGACCAAAAAAGAAGAAATTATCTAGGAGAGTTTATCAGTTGGAGGATGTGTGGAAAAGACTTCCAGTAGGTTTCTTTGATGGGGCTAGTGGCAACAGAGTTTATATTGTCTTGAAGCCTGGAGATTTTGTCTCTTCAGATGGAACAGTGGTGACAGTACAAATAATAGAGCAAAGCTATTAGCTCTTTGGGGTGTCTTATTTTGTGCAAGATCGCTTGGAATTGATTGATTGGGTATTGAAGAGATCAAATTTTGGTCCACTAATGCTCAAAAACTAGATATACTGCATAAGATCATTGATAAAAAAATCTAGAATCTATCATTTTCATATATCTACAAGGAACATAATCATATCGCGGATTCTCTGTCCAAAGAAGGATGCCGCGAGTCGTCGAAGAAGGTATATTTATATGAATTTTTCAATGTAACTCATCATGGTTTTGGGAGCATAAATATAACTTAGCTAGTTTGTGTTTTTTTGAAGATTAAGCCACAATTATGTAGTTTTCTCTACAAATTAGTTTTTTTGAAGAGAATTTGTCTAGTAAGTTTAAACAAGAAATATGTAAATCTGATTTGGGTGGAGGGTTGAAAGTAGAATGATACATTTTATGTAAGAATTTAGAGAGCCATGTTCAAAATATATAGTCTAGATAGCAAAATGATGCAAAGTGGGATTAGAGTAAATGAGGAAGATTTTGAATAGTGAGTATATGTAAAGAACTTTTTATTATGATAGAAAGCTTGTGGGTTTTTTCTTATTGAAAAAAATATCAAACTCCTTCACACCTTCAAAATGTTAATGGTGTCCCACTTCTTAATAACTAATAGATACTCTATCAAATGTTAATGGTGTCCCAATTCATGTCAAAGGATCTTAGCTCGAGTGGTTTGGTGCACAATTTGTTTCCCCAGTTGTGTAGGTTCTAGTGTCCAAAGACATATTGCAATTTGCTTGTTAGTGACATATATGAAATAGTTGTATCATATGTCAATCTTATCTAAGTTATTGATTCTCTAAAACTCATTCCAATGAACCAATATATATATGTGTGTGTGTGTGTGTGTGTGTGATGTCCCAATTCCTAGTAGGCAATAGATATTCTACAATATCGATAATCGAAAGCATTTTCAATCACTATCTTATGTTATCCTTTAGTTGTCAATGAGTTGAGTATATGCATTGTGGCTCCCTATTGAAGTATTGATGTTAAAAATAAACCTTTGTAACTAATTTAATCTTTTATATCTTTTGTTGTAATGTTTAGCCAATATCATGGATTCTTTCACTCGCATTATATATTCTCTTATCTTTGTTTATGCAATTGTTGACCATATATGGATGCTTCAACATAAACATTGGTGGTTCCTTGTTATTTTACAAAAATAATTGAAGAGAACTATAAAGGAAAGAAGGCTTAAAGAGGGGATAGTCATTGTGAAAACAAGCAAAGAATCAAATATTCAATATGGTTTTGGCATTTTTGGCTTTCAATATTAGTTGACAATATAAAGAGTGAAATAACGAACGAATGGCATGTTTCCTAGACTAATAAATGCCCAATCACTTGAGAACAATATGGTGCAAGGTTGTGACAGTGATCACTTAAGAACAATATAATGCAAGGTTGTAATAGTGATCACTTAAGAACAATATAGTGCAAGGTTATGATAGTAATCACTTTAGAACAATATACCAGTATTGCGGAAATTACAATTAAATCATTAATTTTTCCACATGGCAATTTAATCAGTCAATGTTATCAGCGATTTTTTCCAAAAATTTGTAAAACTCCCCAAAAAATCATGAAATTTTGGTCACTTTTTTTCAAAAATGAAAAAATTACAATAAAATCGTAAAAATCACCAAAAAATCATTAAAAATGTCAAAAAAAAACATGGACGCTTTAGATACTAAAAAAAATGAATATATATATATATATATATATATATATATAGCCGATTTTTACAATTTTTTCTTTTTCCTAACCCTCTTTGATTTTACCCTGATCATGATTTTCAGAACATTGAAATAAATTGCAAGCTTGTGATAGTAATCAAGTAACAATGTGAAAAGAGATCAAAAGAATGAGGTGCTTCTTGACAATTGAATGCCCAAATCACTAAAGAACAATATTGTGCAAGGTTGTGAAAATCAATGTAACAGGGGAATAGGTGAAACATCATATATTTGCTCATTTTTCCCCAAATACCAAAAAGATGGTGAGATAACACTTTTGATGTTTTTAGTTTGGTGGTTTAGAATCATGTAACAGTCTGAAAGTCAGAAATAATGAATGAACCCAAAATCAGCAAAGCAATGTCATGCGGAAAGCATTGGGCCCTTATCAAAAAAGCAATATGTGGGACTAGTGTGGCCATATCAGCAATGACTTTTCTACATATCAAAAGGGGCCCACATAGATTTTCACACTTCCAACACACAGAGGAATATTGCATCAACCAAAGTAATCAAAGGGAAAGTCTCTCTCAAAATCCAATATATAGTTCACTAGCAGTGTTAGGTGACAACAACCAAACAAATGACCAAATCTATTATTGGAGTGAGAATTAGCACAAACATGTGTGAACCTAGGTCTAATATGCACCTCAAGATTTCATGGGTGGAGGTTGGATAATGTTTAATACATGTGTCATTTGTGTAAATAGAGGCATGCATCCTCAAGCTTTAAGCTCAATGTTCATATCAAACCCAAATTTAAATAAGTTTGCATTAATGTCCAATTCCGATGCACCTATTGAATTGTTTTATACACTCACATGCACATGCACATGCACACATATAACATCACCCTCACCCTTACTAGGGTTAACACCACAAGCAAATAGATATAAAAAACCAAGCACACAATAAACATATTCAAAAAACCAAACACAAAAAAAAAGATGTTAAATCAAAGAGATTCAAATGGAGCCCATACACATTTCAAGCATTTCCTTTCAATTCCCTAATGTAATGAATTACATGCCATATTTTCCATTGTTCATTCCATAATTTCCATTAAGAGTAGTCTAACGAGGCTACAATTTCACTTGGAAAATAATGAAAATTCCAGCAAGATTTTGACAAACTCTTGCTGAAATTTTTGGAAATCAGGATGGTGCCTCGTTTTTGATGGTGTTAAATCCACATTTCCGCCATCAAAAAAGTGATTCAAACATTCTAACAATCAACTTTTTTTAAAATTCTCACCAAATTCTGACAAGAAATTTGTCAGCTAATCAAAATTGTGGCCTCAATAAACCTCATCTGTCCATTATCCCAATAATTTTTATTTCATATTAAAACCCTAATTACCCATCAAAATGCCATTCATTTATTTACATTCTAATTAAATTATTATAATATAAAAAACTTATAATTTTATTTCATCTAAAACAGCTTGGATTCATTTGTCTATAACTACATTCTTGAAATGCTCATCAGCATTAAAAATAATAGGGCTTTTGGCACATCAATCACAATAATTGGATCTTCCTCACTAAACAATAATGTGATTACCTAGTATAAATACGAGTTTTGCATAGAATTTGTTCTTTATTTAGTTAGTTTTGGTAAAATGTTAGTTCATAGGCTAGTTGGATTGAAGATACTGGTTTACCCGTGTGTTCTCTAAAGAAAGAGGAGAAACAGTAAAGACTACTTGTCTTGAGTCGGTGCTAAGAGACTTGAGCCAAGGGGTACTTTTAGTTAAAATATTGTCAAGGTTAAGAGTTAGTTGAATTAGTTGCCTTCAATTGAGTCGGAAGATTGCTTAGGTCAGTTTAGTGGAATATTTGCCTTCAAAATAAGAAATATGATTAATGTGATCAGTGCCAAATCTGGGACTAGAATTGACCGAGCGTTAGATTGAAATGTGGAACCAGCCAACAACTGTGATATATATATATATATATGTGTGTGGGGGGGGGGTCATTTGAAAAAATACATAAAATAGATAAATTTTAATCAACATGCTGCAAATAATATGTTTCCAGGCCAAAATTTGGGGTTTCCAGCCCAAATTTTGGGGTTTTGAATCGCTTTATAAGATGTTCATAATTCAACATAGTCTAAGCATATTATTCACAATAATAAAATCTATAGGATGATGATGATTCAACATTATCCATGTACCTGTGATCTAACATTCTGCCTCATGCTGTGGTATATTGTTCACAGTACCAAAATCTAAATTGATGTCCTTTTATAATTTACGTGATTTTATACCATCTAATCTCATAACAATAAATCAATAATTACTTTCTCATTTTAGAAAAAGTTAAATGCTTCAAGGAGATGGGGAAGTTAGGGTCAGTGAATCTAAGAGATGTAGATCCTCTTTTGGATTTTTTTACAGAATCCTTGGAAGAGATATCGATATTCTCCAACGGTCTATTCACCCTCTCTTCCCTCGTAATACATCTTAAGTATCAAGCAATCATTGGGGAAGGGGGTTTGGGGACAAACATTTTGTACCCAATCATCCACCTATGTACATGAAGGATCTGGGTGTATGTCTGTTATGATGATCATCGCAAGTAACGGAACATTCAAAGCTGCAGTGAAATGATCATATGACAATAACACTAAAGCTTGCTCACGCTTGGGGGCTTGGACGTAGTTATGCATGCATTGTTTTCTCTGTTTGCGCTCGGTAATGCCACTAGTGAAATATGTCAACCTCTTTGCCACAAAGCAGACAGGGAGCGTTTGGGAGGATCTAGCTTGGCAATGCCACTCGTGAAATATGTTAAACTCTTTGCCACAAAGCAGACGGGGAGCGTTTGGGAGGATCTATTTTGGTTAAGCCAGGTCGAATGTTGCTATAAGGAGAAGGTACCTTCCAAGCAATCTAGTCAAGGTTGTGGGGTGGTGGATGGAAAGAATTGAACTAGGTCACAATTGGTGGGAGGCCTTCATGTGCAAAGGAACTTCTGGCGAAGGAACAAAATAGACGAGAAGATGGGTGCTATGAGATGTATAATTAGTAGTTATACACAGCATCAGCTTCACTGATCCAAATGCAACCACATGTTCACCAGCAGCTTAAATGACAAGTAATAGAGATGAAAATCCACACATCAAAATAAGACATAGACATGACCACCGCAATTCAGTGATACAGATATTAACATAAAATGCAGCAGTTTGAGTTGGATAAGGACTTCAAATGATAGGGGAAAAGAAATGCGAAGAGTCACAACTGGATATTACATTGCAATAAGCAATACTAAAACCATAATTTGTATTTCTTCCAAAGCTATGACAGATAGCCGTAATCACAGCTATAACAAGTATAAAGTCGTTCTGCTTGCCCTGATATTTAAAACTGTCAAAAGCAATTATCACAAGTTACATGGAAAGTACAGAGCTTGTAAAGACTTGGACACAGTCTCAGGTGACGTTAATAATTTATCCTGGACCAACTTTAGGAATGTCATAATGTTCACTGAGATTTGCTAAATATTGGTTGAAATCTTCAATTCGTTGTCTGTGTGATCTGGTTGCCAATCTTGCCAACCTTCTTACATCTAACTGGTCTCTTTGTTCCTCGTATTTCTTCTCAGCTGCCGTGCGATGGTCTTCGTAAACAGATTGCTGTGCCTCAGTGCCTCCGTTTTCAGCCTCACCGGTCAGTTTAGGATCAGATTCTGAATCATTTGTTGATGATTTTCGTGTTTCTACCATTGCCAAATTCTGCCCGTGATGTTTCGTTTCTTTCTTTTTCTTCTTAATGCCGCCAGCTTTTACATCGAGAGCTTTGCCTTTCAGCTTCAGCTTTCCTCCCGCCACATTTCCATACGCTGACATCCTTTCCAATGATGAACACTAAATAATTTAATAGTCAGAATCTTCATTTTTCACTGAAAGCTAGTTGAACTATATAAAATGGAGTACAAGGAATTAAAATTTCATAGCCCTCACTCCCTTACATGGATAGCAAAATCAGATCCCAGACCAAACGGGAAGAGGTTTCTCAACCAATTAATTTTAAAGAGAGGCACAGAAAATTTTGTGCTAAAATAGAATCTCAACCAGAAGAAAAGGTGTGCTGGAAGCACGTCAAAATAAGCTATATAAATAAACCCAACTTTCAATTGAAACCCATTCAGATAAAAAAAGGTGGGCAAACATCCGAGCCCACCCCACAAACTCTTTTACAGAGAAACGAATATTATCAGCAGAGATGCAACCCATTGCTCACGTCAACCTAAGTGCATGCACATAACACAGAGATCTAGAACAATATTACCCCCCATAAATGTATAAACACTGATAAACTACTAGTGTTAGAAATGTTTTAAGAAAGCCCAAAACCATATAGCAATCCGAGTAAACATGTTAGAAACAGCAAATACATATATATGTATATGTAGCGGAGAGCCAATCTTAACCCCAGATCTGTTAAAAACCAAGATAAATTGAAAACTCTAGATGTGCATCCTCAAAGATTATTTAATGATACTGATAATTCCATGTCATACCATGTCATATTTTGATCCTTCCATGTTTAATAGATCGAGGGTAAGATAGATCTATGCCAATTTATTGATTATGTCATAGATATATGAGATACAACTGCACAAAATTAATATATATTCACACATGTTTATCCAAAATATCTACAACAATGAGTTTATCCAAAATAATACAACAATGAGTCCCAACTGCGAAAGCCTGTATTCTCTATTTTTTTTATTTTTCATTAAGAGGTTATTTTCTCTCTGGCTTATATATAGTAATGAATTTTCCTCTCATCCTCTCTGCATAGCCATTTCAAGAGCCTGCATTGACCTTTTTGACCAAAGCCTATATCATGTGTCAAATTCCAGTCCAAACTTAGTAGAATGGGATTCATCTTTCCACTGAATCGTTATGCTTAGTGAGACAATTTCCTTTATCTTTATTAAGAATTATGTGTTCATTTTTCCAAGTATAATGCTTCTTTGCCAGAACAAAGTTCACATTCTTGACTGGCTCATCTACATCGTGATCATGACACCTGTAGCAGGTAAACAGTTGCAAGTAGATATGGTACTTTCAGAATTGCCAGAACAAAGTTCACATTCTTGACTGGCTCATCTACATCGTGATCATGACACCTGTAGCAGGTAAACAGTTGCCAGTAGATATGGTACTTTCAGAATTCAAGGAAACCGGGAAACAGCATATCTCTATCTAGATGTATAAGCAGGAAGCAAATTCTTTCTATACACTGGAACATAGATGTATGGATAGTTTACTGACGGTTTCTAATTTCTAGCTTCTAAAAAATCATGCTACACGTCTAGTTGAAAAGGTATTTAAAAGGAAGTGTCGTTTTTATACTCAACTCTTCCTGGAACTGCCTGGCAAGCATTTCCTATAGATACCTCCTGTTAATATTGGCAACTAGGGCCAAATTCCACCTTATGACAGCTCATACGATGGAGATGATTATTGCATTGGATTCCCCTTTTCGAGAGGTCCAATTTTGATATAAAGTTCATCTCATTCTGACAAGCAGAAGTGGAATTTTGAATTTATTCTCTCTCATGCACAAATTGTCAAGGTCGGCCTCAGTCAAATAAAGCCAAATAGATGTGTCTCCACGCCCTCAACAAATTGTATAAATAGGAGTAACCTTTCTCCTCATTTGGATATCACTCATCACATCACACATCTCTCTCTCCTCTCTTAATTGGTTCGTACAGCTTGGAGGCAGCCTCTCTCTTCTTTGCACGCATGGCAGGAGAATCCATCCAATCCTACTTCATGAGGATTACCGAAATCAAGAATGATCTCCTATCTATTGGAGAAGTCATTGGTCACAGATAGTTCACTCTTATAGCATTTGGAGGCCTTACAACAGAATGGAATGTGTTCAACATTATCATCCTCAATGACAGGATTCCGAGATTTGATGAATTATTGGCTAGATGCACTCAAGAAGAGATAAGGATGATGGAAGGAGACAAGCCCTCAAATGGAAACAATCCTACCGCCTTCTCCGCCCATGATAAGAGGAAGAACTATGCTAATCCAAGAAGACAAGGTCAAGGGTTCAAGGCTAGATTCAAAGAAGGAAGAAAAGGAAAATGCTTCAATTGTAACAGGTTTGGCCACTTTGCTAAAGAGTGTCCTCAGATGATGACAACCATAACAACAACTTCAAGAGAAATGGCAATCAAAAGAACAACAAGTTCAACAACAAAGGAAAGAGGAATGCTCCCGCTGCTCGAAATGGAAATGGTCGTCCTCCCAAGAAGTCAAGAAACTCTACGTATGAAGAAGTTAATGTTGGTGTAAAACAAAAAGAATTTTATCTTATTTTTGCCCTCACCACCGCCTCTCCTCCAAATACATTAGATCATTGGTTGATTGATAGTGGTGCCTCAAGGCACTTTAGTGGGTACAAAAAAGCTCTTTCAAACTTGATTGAAAAGAAGACGAATATGGAGATTATACTTTGGGATAATGCCATGTATCCTGTGAAAGGAATTGGGACTGTTACTCTTCACTTTAATCAAGGTCAAACCCTTCATTTACAATAAGTATTGTATGTGCCTGATCTGAAAAAGAATCTGGTCTCTATTTCTACAATGGAAGATAAAGGTTTCAAGGTGGCATTCATTGATGGGAAGGTTCATGTTTGGCAAAGGAAGCCAAGTGATGCATTCACTCTTGGATTCAGGGTTGAAGGTCTCTATCAGGCTGGAGAAAGTCATTGGGAGCAATGACTTGTGATACTTCTCTTCAATCTGAATTATGACACTGGAGATTTGCTCACCTTAATTTCAAAGCCTTACCTGATGTAAGGAAGATGGTCACAAGTATGCCCGAATTCAACTTAGATCATGAAGGTGTTTGTCAGGGTTGTGAAGCTGGAAACCATTCCCCTCAAGTGAAACTCAAGCTACTAATATCCTTCAATTGGTCCATTATGATCTATCAGGTATGTTGCCTGTGACATCTTTGGGTGGATATTTGTAAAATGCAATTTTTGTGGATGACTTCTCTCGCAAAACATGGATCTATTTCTTAAAGAAAAAGGACGAAGAGTTAAAGTTGTTCCATTCTTTCAAAGCCTTGGTCAAGAATAAAACAAGGAAGAAGATCAAAATATTGAGGACTGATAATGGAACTGAATATGAGTCGAATGAATTCAATGATTATTGTAGAGAAGCTGACATTAAGAGGGAGAACATTACTGCATATACTCCTGAACAAAATGGTGTTCTTGAAAGGAAGAATCAAACTATCATAGAAGCCATGCATGTCATGCCTCATGACCAAGGTCCACTGAAGTTTTTATGGGGAGAAGTTGCCAACACCATTGTGTATGTTCAAAACAAATGCCCACATCAAGCATTGGACTTCAAAACACCCAAAAAAGTATTCACTACTAAGAAACCTGATGTTTCTCATTTCAGAATTTTTAGTTATCCTGTATATTTTCATGTGCCAAAAGAGAAAAGAAACAAACTAGATGCATCTAAAAAGAAAGGAACATTTGTGGGCTACAATGAAACTTCGAAAGCAATGGTACAATAGTAATCATGGCAGCTAAGTACCCTTGGTACCTGTTCGGCTTCTTGCTTTCACAAAATGTCCCCCTTGGTACAATATGTTTCTCAGCATCTTCAAGAGTATCTTTGAGCCACAAAAGTCTTTTTCTTGAAGCAAGCAGTAGGCTCACTAGAAGGTGGATCAATGGGATCCATCAGACCTTCAACATCGAGCATTGGATCATCAGTAGGAGGCTCATCCTGCTTTCCTGCATCATCATCATTATTGTCCTTCCTAGGGATAAGAAGATCTCAGATTTTCCTAAGGGCAGAATCTTCATCGAAAGTGATATCATGACTTATCTCTACTTCCCTTTGACCAAGCACATAGATTCGAATAAGTCGTGAAACACCAAGTTTGGAAGGATGCAATGAACAAGGAGTATGAGTCGATCATGAAGAATGATGTATGGGATGTGGTTCCTAGACCCAAGGACAAGTCAGTGGTCACTTCAAAATGGCTCTACAATATCAAACATAGAGCTAATGGGAGTGTTGAAAAGTTCAAGGCCATATTTGTTGCTAGAGGCTTCTCTCAAAAAGGAGTAGAATATGATGAGATATAGCCCTTGTTGCCTCGCAAGGATGAAGCCTTCACCAAATGGATGTCAAAATTGTCTTCTTGCCTGGCTCGCTTAAGGAGGAAGTCTATGTAAAACAACCCAAGGGGTTCGAAGTCCAAGATTGAAAGACACATGTATGCAAGTTGAGGAAAGCACTCTATGGGTTGAAGCAAGCGCCCAAGGCTTAGTATGAGAGGATTGATAGCTATCTTATGAAGTTGGGATTTACAAGGAGCAATGTTGACCCAAACCTATACTTCAAGGTTGCAAAGGACAGCCCTCGCATTCTGGTCCTTTATGTTGATGATCTCTTTCTGACAAGTGATGACCCTCTCATTCATCAATGCAAGGAGGAGTTGGCTTCTGAATTCGAAATGAAGGACCTAGGACTGATGCACTACTTCCTAGGGCTGGAGGTCTGGCAAAAGCCAAGTGATGTGGGATGGTGGGCTTCAAGAGATGTGGGATGGTGGGCTTCAAGTCCATATCTACTCTTATGGAACTCAACTTCAAAAAGCTATGTGGAAGTGTTATTGGGTCCGAATTAGCAAACCCTTCCGAGTATCGTCAACTAGTGGCGGCCCTGATGTTCTTGGTCAACTCTTGTCCTGACTCCTGACATATGCTTCATTGTGAACACATTGAGTCAATTTATGGTCGAGCCCCATCACATTCATTGGATTGCTGTTAAGAATCTCTTGAGATATCTCCGGGGCACAATCCACTATAGACTGAGATACACTGTCGAGAACTTTACGCTACATGGATATTCAGATGCTAGCAATGTGGTGGATCATGGATCGTAAGAGCGCGTCTGGGTGTTGCTTCTCTTTGGGGTCTGGCAGTGTGGTGGATCGTAAGAGCACGTCTGGATATTGCTTCTCTTTGGGGTCTGCTTCAATATCTTGGATGAGCAGGGAGCAGAAATCGATTTCTTTAAGTGCCACCGAAGCCAAATACATTGCTGCAAGTATGGCCTGTTGTGAAGTTGTTTGGTTAAGAAAGCTCTTCAGTGAGCTATCTGAGCATGTGTTGGATACCACTGTGATCTTCTGCCACAACCAGAGTGGGATTCACCTATCAAAGAATCCCATGTTCCATGACCGCTCCAAGCACATTGATATCAAGTACCACTTTATCCAGGATATGGTACAACAGGGAGCAATAAGGCTCCAACATATTAGAACAGATGAGCACGTTGCAAACATTCTCACAAAGCCTTTAGGGAAGGTCAAATTCTTAACCTTCTAAGAGAGACTTGGAATCGTGAAACTACCCTCCTATGAGGGTCCCGTATGAGTTGGACACAGAGCTCTGGGAGCTCCTGAGGGCTTGGGGTACTTCTGGGAGGGCTTGGGGTACCTCTGGGAGCTATGGGCAACCATAGGATGAGTGGTTCACCTTCCCCTAATGTTGCGCTAGATACAAGGTGAGTGGTTCGCCTTCCCCTATGATGCCCCATTATGGTTGACATGTGTGTAGGGTGAGTGGTTCACCTTCCCCTACCATTGCGAACACATGTATGTAGGGTGAGTGGTTCACCTTCACCTACAATTGACATATGCATAGGATGAGTGGTTCACCTTCTCGTATGGCATATGCGCAGGATGAGTGGTTCACCTTCTCTTGCCAATGCCCCAACACACATCCTACCCATGGAGTCCGGGACTCGTGGGAAGTACCTCTCATCTGGCCAATGAGTTGGGAAAAGATGGTTAGGGACCATAGCACTATCGATGGACATGTCGTGTATTGTCGCACTCCCTATGACTAGGATGCATGGTGTTCAACAACTTGATCTGGTATCAAGGACTGATTTTTGTTAGTGGAGAGTGGTATGATCTTATGACTCACTCTTGATCACTTCTTCATTATTACTTCATGGTTCAACAGAGCAAGGCAGTGATGACAGAGATGGTACATGATGACAGATAGACTGGCAGGTGTAATTCTCCCCTAGTTGAGAAGGAGTGTTAAAATTGGCAACTATGGCCAAATTCCACCTTATGACAGCTCATATGATGGAGATGATTATTGCATTGGATTCCTCTTTTCAAGAGGTCTAATTTTAATATAAAGTTCATCTCATTCTGACAAGCAAAAGTGGAATTTTGAACTTATTCTCTCATGCACAAATTGTCAAGGTCAGCCTCAATCAAATAAAGCCCAATAGATGTGTCTCCACACCCTCAACGAATTGTATAAATAGGAGTGACCTCTCTCCTTATTTGGACATCACTCATCACATCACCAGTGAAATAAAGCCTAATAGATGTGTCTCCACACCCTCAACGAATTGTATAAATAGCCTCTCTCCTCATTTGGACATCACCCATCACATCACACCTCTCTCCCTCTCTTGATTGGCTCGCACAGCCTGGTGGCATCCTCTCTCTTCTTCGCACGCGTGGCAGGAGGCTGAATTCTTCTGGGGCAGAACAGATCGAATTTCAAGAAAACAAACAAGCATTGACCAGGGCTTATTTGACCTCCCTTGACTTCAATTTTGACAGCAAAAATTCGATCTATGGAGGCTCCATTTATTGGAACAGGAATCGAAGTGATTGGAACAGTTTGACCAGGGTTGACTTCAGCGTTGACTTCCACATTTGACCACATAAATTACAGCAGTGTTTGACTGGGTTTGACCAAACTGTTTTGGGCTGACTTTGACTCTCTTGGAAGGCTGAATTGGACTATTGTTGACCAAGTTGCTTGGAGGACATTTTGGTGCTGCTTTGACCAACGTTAACTTTCTAGTTAGGGCTGCAGTTGACTGTTGTTGAGTGCTGATTTTGACAGGACAGTTTTGGGCAAGCAAATTTGATATTTGTACTCTCTCTCTGCTGAACTATTGAATAATAATAAAATTTGATCAAAGGTTTTTTTCCCACATTGGGGTTTTTCCCTTGCATCCGCCAAATCTTGTGTCCTCTTGTCTTGGCTTGTATTCTGCAAATAATTGGAAATTGCCATTGGGCTGATAACGAACATTGATGTAAACTGTGCTAAAGCATAGAACATACCATTGTTGTCTAAAATTAACAACTCCAGAAACATTTCCCAGGAGCTCTCCAACAGTTTTCATAACTTTCCCTGTGTGGAAACAAGACTCAACCCAGACGTTTTGGTTTCAATGAATGATGTCTAACTCTCATCATCTTTCTACATAACCATTTGAAGCACCTGACACTGAACTTTTAGGATGAAACCTAATGTCCTAACTTTTCGAAATGGAAATAGAAAAAACGTCATTTTTAATGATCCTTTGCTCAGGTTTAATTCACTGCATTGGCCACCGAAACACTTGCTTCATCAGCATCTTAATGCTATCAATATATTAGATATATCAAAGTTGACATTCGTAACGTGCGCTTATCTTTTTATCCTCATCTCAGACTTCTAGATGTATAATAAATTAGTGAATTCACACAACCATGGTTGTCTGTCAAATGTTAGCTACGGTTTTGGCATAAGTATTACCAATTCATGAAAGGGGCATTTCAATATCCACCAGAATAAAAGTGCTTCTTTGGAGCAACATCCTTAAATTCCTGCCAGAGGTATAAAATTGCTTCTAATCCTTGTCCCTTGAGATTCTCGTTGCACTTGATATTAATATTACTAAACATGATTTACTGTATATCTTCATGCAATTGGTAAGAAATAATTCTCCGACATTTCAAGCCAAGTTTTAGATTTCACAGCATTTATACTGCACCTTGAAGTACTACTCCATGAGCTAACAGTACAGAACTCCCAAACAATGGTGAGAAGATGGGGGGCTGATTGTATAGAGCTGCATTTGTGTACTGTGCTTCACCAGCTCAAAATCACCTCCTTTTTTAATGATTGGGGCCTTTATCTGTTTTTGTCTTCCAGTGTTTTGATTTAGAAATGACTCAGCAGTTGCCTAAGAAATCACAAAGTTTCCTAGTCAACTCTCAGACTCAGAACCCAACAAACACCCCGCAATCCTCATTTGTAAGTCTTGCATGCCACATTTGTCAGATCCAAATAGACACAACTCCCATCTAGAGCTCTCGAAAAGAGCCTGCATTTATACTTCAGCTTGAAGTACTACTCCATGAGCTGACAGCACAAAACTCCCAAACAATGGTGAGAACATGGGGGCTTATTTGTATGGAGCTGCATTTGCGCACTGTGCTTCATGATTGGGACCCTTATCTGTTTTTTTCCTCCAGTGTTTTGATTTAGAAATGACTCAGCAGTTGCCTCAGACAGAAATCACAAACAAAGTTTCCTAATCAACCATCAGACTCAGGACTTAACAAACACCCCGCAATCCTCATTTGAGTCTTGCAAGCCACATTTGTCAGTGCCAAATAGATGCAAGTCCCATCTTGAGCTCTTGAAAAGGGCCTGCAAGGCCCACTTGTGAGTTACGAGTTGAAATTACCTCACAAGAGTTTCAGCGGTGAATGACCAACGCCGTTGGTGTTATGCATATACCATGCTGTTTTTTTGACCTGAAGCTAGATTCAAGAACACATACAGCAGAAATCATTCCACGTCAAATCACGACTAACTTGGGAGTAATTTGCTTGAGAGTTTCCTTATCGCAGTAAATCAACCACAGTTCCATCATTGGATTTTGGAACACAGATGAGCATCATTTGGTGCAGTAGTGGAAAGCTCTTTGAAACCCCAATATGAAGCATAGAAAGGATTACTTGTCAAACTACAATGGCCTGTTAAGGTTTTAAAAATCATACTGCCGTAGGTATCTAGATGCCATTCATAGATGAAAGGCTAAGATTTGAAGTTTGAAGGTATCACTCCTTCCAATATCCCATGAGTGATAAGGTACAAGTCATGGGAAAAAAACATATTACAAGGATCCATCATTTTTGTAGTTGAACAGGTAGCCTCCCTCCAGTTTTTCAAATATGGTTTGATATTTTTCAGATACCAGTTTAATTGCACCATAAATTTTGGTTCCACGATTTTGTTTAAAATTAACCTTAGTTTAGATTAATAGATATCATGTATTTTATTGCATATACTTATTGAAGAGAGTGAAAGCTATTACATTACAAAGTAACCATCCATTTTTTCTGTAATTTGAGAGTCAGCCTCCCTTTGCTTTCGAAAAACAATTTATTCGTTAGTTTCTTGATACATTGACAAGGCAGGGTTGTCCCTTGGTTAACGCCATGGAAGCTGTGGGTTACATTCATCATTGGACTTTGCTGCGTATTACACTACCCAGGCCAAAAACTGGCCAAATGGTCAATGGGAGTTTCACCAATGACTCTTTTCTTACCATTCCAGAGGACAAGGAGCCAATGGACAACACTGTAGACTGTATTCATAATTTTAATGAAGATGCAAGTCTAAGATCCAAGAAGCCAAGAATTGGCGCTACCAGTGAGCCCAAGAAGCCATTCCAGACTGCCTTGCTAGCACTTTATGTGGGGAGGCCATTGAAGCTCTGAGTTACCTTCATCGTTGGACTTTGCGGGATTTTACACTACCCAGGCCAAAAAGCCAAATGGTCACTTAGAGTTTCGCTGATTACTCTTTTCTTACCATTCTGGAGGACAAGGTGCCAATGGACAACACTGTGGAATGTATTCATATTTTTAATGAAGTTTCAGGTCTACGATCCAACCAGCCAATAGTCAGTGCTATCAGTGAGCCCAAGAAGCCATTCCAGACTGGCTTGCCAGCCAGCAATGATTGCAGATTCACTGTGGTCAAAACTTCACCTTGTCGAAGACCCCTTGGGAAGTAGTGTTCCAGCATATAGATAAGAATGTCAACAAATGGATTTCTCAGCCTCTGTCCATCATGACAAGATTTCACATTTGTTTTAAGATTCTAGCAGCCATTCATTTATTATAATTTATTTGTCATGTTGGGACCCTTCTCAAGCAACCTCTCAACAGCTTGAGAAGTTCCTTCGTGATGTGACTTTCTCTGGGTCAGCCTGCAAGGATGGAAGGGCGTTCATATAATTAATTGCACTTTGAAAGATCAGGGTAGCTTGGGAATGATTGGTTCTGCCCACCAAGCACAAGACCCTATGTGCCAAGCAGGTTAGTGCCGAGTAGGTTATAAGAGACATGGAAGAGCAGAGCAACTGGAAGGTTCTCTGCAACCATATTCTGCAACGATCCCTTTTGGAGGAAAAGTATTGGCCGAATCTTAGTTTCCAATCTATACTGTTAACTACAAAGCCCCATATTCTAGGCACCTTCATGGGGCAGAGGATCTAGACGGCCAAGAAAGCCATCAGGCAGCATTTAAGCTGACCTTTGGGCGCTGGCCTATCTTTTAACAGTCCTTGCATTTGGTGGTCTCCCTTGGCCCTTTTTGAAGGAAGAACTATGGCTGAATTCCTTTTGGTTTTCAGCTAACAGGCTTTTTCAGAAGAGTATTGTGCAAGCGCTGGATCTTTCTGATGGCAGCTTCCATTGATGGAAAACATGGGAAAATTTTAAACAGGAATTGTCTTGCTCGACCCAACAAGACTATTGTTGATAGGATCTGAGATCTGATAACAGAGGACTTATTTCCTAAACTATGTGGGGCTATCCCAATGGCTTGGTGGACAGACTGGAAGTGGAGTGGTTCTAAATCGTTCATGAAACCAGCTGAGGGATATTGGTGATTAAGTATGAAGCCAATGCTAGATGCCAAATTAAACAAAATATGAAGGCCTGGCTCTAAACAATCTACGTAGTTGGTTTAGCTCCATTCAGTGCAAATCTTTTATTAAGCCTCAAAGAGATGTATTTGTTTGGTGCCTGATTCTGTCCCAGCCTTCCTCTTTGTCAGACCCTGAAATATCTAGGAGTTTCATAGCCAAAATGCCCGTTCTGTCCAAAAAAGAACTAATGTGTTTCCAATCTCAATAAAACAAGTAAATTTTTTAATTTAATTAATACTGAAATTAAATTTCAGCCCCTAGGATCAATTACACATCAAATAGCAGAAGCATAAGAAATAATTTCCCACATAAGCAAGCAATTTCAAATCAGCTGTTCATTCTTTCAAAAAACTTACAAGGAAACCTCCACATGCTGCCCAAAACAGCACTGTACAGCTACCCAAAATACCTTGAAGTAAAGCAAAGTGACTACTATACAAATGTACAGCTTACTCGTACAAACTTGTTGGTGCCTGTATGGACTGTCTATGTTATTGTATGGATCCGCACAGTGATGTTTATACAGCCATGCAAACCCTTACAAGCCTATATATGATTGTGGGGATCTGTTCCATACATTGTGCGGAACTGCACACTGCCCTAAAGCACCTCTTCTTTCCTGCCTCGCTGCACTCTCTCCCTATCTCTGTTGCTCAACCTTCTCAACTGCTATATATAAGACTAAAAAGTGAATTACAAAAGAGAATTACTTTTCCAGAAATTGAAAATCCCCTTACAAGCTATAATTATTAATTATAATAAACAAATCTAAGGCAAGAAGTTAGAATTAACACTGGCACACCTCCAGCAACTGATGGAATTTTAGGGGGTCAGTCCCATGTGCAGTATGTTTTCGCTTCCCTCAAAAGTTCACTGTCCTCCTAACTCAGCTCATTTGTGCCATGTTAGCAAGCCATGCTATAAAACAAACAACCTAATTTGCAAGCACAATGAATGTTGCAGCCAAAGTTGTGAGCACCACAGCCATCTGCTACCTCCTTGGCCAAAGAATGACAAGTTCCTCAAGCTGGAATTGGCTATTTCAATAGAGAACACGAGCAGAAGGAAGATTGATGGGACACTGCTGAACCTATTGATGATCCAAAATTTACTGGGTGGGGCCCAAACCCTAATGTTTACCGTCCACTAGATCTAAGATCCATTGCTGCTGCTTCATGTTTATGGTTATCCTTATTGGGACCATCTGGCCCCCATACTTTGTTTTTGGTTCCTTGATTTCTAGTCCTTGGCCATGTGATTTTTTATCTTGTGGCCCCTTTAAGGCATATTTCAACAGCTGCTGGAGTGCCTCTAGCTTCTAGTTTTTGCTTGTGACAGCTACATATGTAGCCAACCTTTTCATATCAAATGCATATACATATCATTCCACTGCAATGGAAGTTTAATGGATGTATTTTATTCAAAAATTAGTTTCTTGATACTAATTTATTTAGGTCATAAACTTGGAACAATGGTTTTGTTTCGAATTTAGGCTGGGTTAGTTAAGTTGATAACACCCATTTTACAAAATATACTTGCAATGTTTGCTTTCATTCGATGTATATTGAAGAAAGAGAATCCTAATAGTTTATATTTCAACTGTTTTCACATCTTTCGATGAACTACAAATATTGATTGTACAAATATTTGGCCATTCTTTTTCTGTTGTTGAACAAGGAAGTATTTTTTATAGATGTGAAAATAAATCAAATGAACTAGCATGACTGAGACAGCAGCATTGTTAGAATTTATTCTTGTAATGGTAACACCCATTTTTTTATTGCTAGCAGTTCTGAGAAGGGATCCAAGCTGATGAAAAGTACAGCAACGGAAAACTTTGCTTCCTAGACATACTCAAAGAAGCGATTTGTCTGGCAAGCAATTGACATGCCTGTTGATCTGCATTGCAGAGTAACCCATCTCCACCCCTGTGGAACACAACCCATGTGATCCCCATCACAAAGAACTAGGAGACTGCAGGGGAAAGCCCCCATTCAAAAGGATAAGCCCCCAAGGACGTGGAGACCTCCCTCGAATTCCCCAAGAGACATCCCTCAATGGTTTTTGGGACAACATTTACACACCCCTAATACAAATTTGTTCACATATGGCGCCAGTTCTACAAGAAAAATATTCACCCACTTGTTCACCATTCAGGCCATAAAAAGTATTATCTATGCAGTGTGTTCTACAATACTAAGTCAAATGTTTTTTGTAATGAGGGATAATTATAACAACAGTTTCAACTACCATGTCTGTTAGGTTCATGTACCCTATATCAACTCTTTTTCAAGGTTCTAATATCGATAGCAGGAAGGCTTTTCAAACATAATATCTAGAAATTGGTGATTTTAAGATGTATCACAGTCTTATGTTCTAGGATCTTTGTTCATTAGATAGAAAGTTTTATAAAAAAAAAATCTGTCCCCATTTTCCTATCATGTGGAAATTTGAGCGTTCCTTCCAAGCCATCTACAAACCCCCCCCCCAAACATTCAACCCAGTGTCTCCATTCTTTAAACGCAGCACAACATAGCTGTAAATATATTCAACTTACACAACTTTCTTAATAGCAATTTGCAGTGCCTATTTTATTGCAAACATAAAGTTCCAAATTGTCTGCTGTTCAACTGGATGCACTAGAGCAAAATTGAATGTCTGGAAAATAAAGAAATATGAAAGTGGGGGCCATGGCACAAATCAGACTTAGGTTTCATCAAGCAGCCTTAGGAAATGGCATCACATGGACAAACTAGCTACATTTTATTCTGGAAACATACTAGCTATAGTAATAATAGAATCCCAATGGTGAGTCAGTGCATAATGTCTAGTTCATATTTTAAGCATTACCAAGAATTCTGTTTCAATATTTTATTAGGGATTGAAAATGATCATGTCACCAGAGGGAAATATCCTCCTTGCAACTGTTCAGACACTAAGTCAAACCACAGATGAAATAATTTAGATTATTACCACATGCAGGGATTCAATGAATAGTCCTTTATACCAATGAGTAAGATACTAGGAGTCATTGTTTCCCATCGGCGAGAGTTAATGGTAATTGGAAATATATTCAAGCAACGCATGGTTTCAGAACACTAATGAAAAACCCCAGAAAATGATGTAGATTGCAGACCTCTGTGGAACACGAGGACTTTTCAAGGCACAATGAAAGAAACAGCTACACAAAATTGAAAATCTGCATGCCTTTGCAAGAAAATATGAACTATCAGGATCTTAGGAATGATTTCTGCAGGGAGGCCTACTGACCTTCACTTTTAATTGCAGCACACCCTACAGAAGCATGCCGAAGTCAAGACTTGGTGACTCCAAAAGTAAGCCTGATAATAACGAGAAAAATGACTTTAAAATAGATTTGAAGAAAACCTTGTATCCTAATATTACCGATGATTTAAAATGTCCTCCTAGAAAACACGAATTTACAACTAAATCTGAAAGCTTAGCATCCTGAAAACAATGTTGCATAAATGCTGGGACAAAAATTCACTGTTTACAAAGTTAGATTGAAGTCTGTTCTGGTCAACAATAACTGTTGACTAACTCTGCTTTTGTTATCATGTGATCCAACTCTCTGCAACTCATCTTTTGCCTGCTATATACGAATGTTCATTATGTACACTGTACATATTGTTTTCATGATGTAAATACGACACACCAAAGTCACGTTAAAATAATTGAGAAATGGGCAATCCAAGTTTGAGTCCAATTCGATTATCTGTGAAAATTGTGTAAACTAATATTGCCTGCATATAAAACGTCCTTTACTTGATATTAGAATATAGTTTAAGCAGTCAATTTTGTTTTCTCATGAGCTGTGTTTGATACCACTTTCTCCAGACTCCCAGTTTCATACATTTTATGGAATTATACGTCCACTCCCATCAGAAACGTATGTTTTGGAGCTTATAAGTTTGTCACCTATACTGAGAGCAAAAGTTAAGTGATGTCATCAACACATGACGTGCATACATAATAGGTATGCTTATCAAGCACTTTGGAATCATTTTTCCAAGGACTCTGCAGATGAAACTGAATTTCAAGATTATGTTACCTTGGTAAACAAAACAAAACAAAAAATGTACTCAATCCCACCTAGATAGGAAAGGCCAAGATGATTTATCATGTATCTGACTATTCCGTCCTGGATACCAGCAAATAAAGCAAGATTCACAGAATTGAAACCAGACCAGCAGAGAATGTTCAATCGCCTCATTCCGTTAGTCCACCGATATGATTCAATTTTTAAGTTAAATATTTGCTGTGTAGGATGAAAGAACTTTAGACTAAGTTACCACAAGTACCTTTGGAGGTCCATCGAAATGTCATTCCCCATTTCAGATTCTGAAACAGAGAAGATACACCGCCAAAACTTTTCAGGGCTGCTTTTGTTTTTCTGAAATAACATTTCAGGATCCAGAAACAGAAGCCCAAGTTTCAGCCCTACCTTGAAACATCTCACAATTTTGGTAAGAGTTTCGGGTGCAGGTCGCAGCGTCTACGAAAAACCTTTCCACATTTATTCCCTTAAAACCCTGACAAGCTAATCCTCCCGCTCGTTTTAGAAAAGGGTCGGGGAAAAAATATCCAGGCATACATATATAGAAAACACAAACCCTTCTGAATTGTGGAGAACAATAATTGTGGCAGAATTTCAAACATATAACATGAGAGGTGGCTAAAAGCAAGAACGAAAATCAGAGAGAGAAAGTGTGTCAAATTTGTACCTGTACCCTGGTGAAGATAGCCGATCGCAAGCAGAACTCCACCGGCCTGTATTGCGAGCAAAGTCGAAATGAATTTGTTCAATGATAAACCTAGGCAGATCCGCTTCAGGGAAATAAAGACCGGTTTATACTAGAACCATCCAGCGCCTGGCCAACGGGCAATTCTCTCTTGTCCAAATGAATTTGTTCAACGATGAACCTAGGTAGATCGGCTTCAGGGAAATAAAGAACGGTTTATACTAGAACCTTCCAATGCCTGGCCAACGGGCAATTCTTTCTTGTCCACGACAGTATTTTTAGGGCACACCAATTGGGCAAGCCATCCCAGATTTGGACATAGCCTATAAGCCATGTATTTGTATTTTGGGGCAAAAGTGGGCCTAGGTGGGTGTCCTCACTTCACCATTATCTTCGTCGTTAAACGACACGGTCCCTCTCGATTATACGACTTATTTTTTTATTTATGAAGAAATTGAACTTTGAGTTTATAAAGCACCAAATCATATTTTTTATTAAAAGATATAATGAAATGAATTCATCTCGAATTTATATGTATTAGCAATGGTCTTAAAAAGTGCAAAGATATACATTAGATTTGAATTTAAGGTCCTGAATTTAAGGTCCTCAAAGGGCGTAAAGATATCGAAGAAATATAAGATTTGGGAAGATCATCTCCTAAATAATAGAAGATTTGCTAAAATCATCTATTAAGAGACAAAAATAAGCTCATGATTAAATTTTAGAATTCGAAATCAACTACATAATTAAAAAAAACAAACAAATGAAAAACTTTTAATAACAAAAATAATCATAATTTTGTATTTATAAAATACAAATAACTAAAGAAATTTCGGCGATGGGTAATCGGGAGCTCATGCCCTTTCTGAACTGGGAGTGCGGTTAGGGTTTCCCCTCCACTGTTTGCAGTTGAACTCCCGCATGCTAATTTTCACAGTTGTGTTGTCATTCTCACCATCATTATTGGCATTTGCACTTTGGGTTTGTTGTCATTGCATTCCCTTTCGCTATCGTCGGGGCTGCCTGCAGGATGTCAGACATGGATGCAAAAGAGGTGGACTACTCAACCGACCCTAACCCCTATGCCCCTATCTGGTCGTGCCCTAACGCTCCACCGGAAGCTATGCTTGTTGGGGTTCAGTGTCCGTCATTCTCGTGTTTTACCATTACTCCTCCCTCCCTTTCGCTCCTCAGTCCTTCCTCATCTAGCCTTCTGTTCGTCGCCCCCTCTATCGAATCCCCAGAACTCGATTGCCCTCCCCTTTCATCAGCTACTCTCCATTTGCTTACCTCTTGCACGTCGCCATACCCTCCATTGGACCTGTCGCCATCCGGAGATTTGCCCCATCAGACATCCTTTGAGCTACCCTCCTCTGTAGGGTTCGATTCGGTGGCTAGCCCCTCTCAACCATCACCCTTTTCGCTGGCCCCTCTCAACTATCATCCTTTCCGCTCACCCCTCTTGCACCTAAGCCGGGTCCATCTTCCACCCCATCGGGCTGTTTTGAAACTCTAGTGATCAAAGCTCGTCCTAACACCCAGCAGCCACAGCAGGAGCACCAAAGCACTCAAGACCCCTTGCACCACGTAATGGAAAGAGAAAGCTAAAGTGTGTAAAGGCTACAAGCAAGGATCTGACCCTAAAATTTGGAGAAGGGGTCCAAATGGGGGAAGTTGTAGATACGGCGAGCAGGGTTCTAGTTGGAAGAGTTTGTGGTCGTGCTTATTCTACCGAGAGACTTTGCCTCTGGGTCAAAGAGATATATGGGGGAGCATTTTCAAAGAACTCCTAGAGGTTCAAACATTGGCTCGGGGGTGCATTGGCTCGGGGGTGGTTTGCGCTCTACTTTCAGCAGGAGGAATATACAAATTGGGCACTCTCCAGATACTGGCATATAGAGATGGCCCTAGTCATGCTTAAGTGTTGGAGCCCTCTATTTAATCCAGAGTGGGAACAAATTGGAGTTGGACCACTATGGGTCAGGCTGCTAGGTTTACCCCTCCACTTTTGGTCTGAAGATATATTCATTTGCATCGACAATGCACTCGACTCCTATCTGGATTATGACAAATCATACATCAACTCTGGCAATCGGTCTATGGCTCGTATTCTGGTTTATTTGGACACCAGAGAAGGGTTGGAAGAAAAAATCACTCTGCAGTGGAAGAATTTCACCTGGATTCAAATCTTGGATTATGAAGGTGTGTCATTCAGATGTCGAAGGTGCCATAAGGTAGGGCATCTTTACAAGGAATGCCCGCTGGTTTGTAAGACTGCTTCTCCTTCTAAAGAAGCAAAGGAAGCTGCGCCTTCTACACCCTCTTCAATTGCTTAATAGACACCACAGGAAAATGTTCCACATGCAACGGCAGGTGGTTCAACTCAGATGCCATCCTTGAACACTCCTCGTCCTCCCTCCCCACTTATGACAAGATCCACGGTTGTTGTTGCGGCTGCTCGATCATCGGGTATTCCTCCTCTCCCTTGTTCTATTTCTGATGCTTCATTTTATTGCTCTGCATAGCATATGTACCCTGCATCTACATCTATACTAGACATTTCATTTGTTGTTATTAATTGCCCCCTATACATTCACCTTCTGGTTAACTCGACTACTCCTCCTGCTATCCCCGAACTGGTTCACTCATCCCCTCTTTCAAATCCTTCGATCATCTCTGACCACTCTCATTCATATAATCTCCATTCTCGTGCATCTCATCCACCTGAGAATTTTGTGAATTCTGGGCTCGGCTTGGCCTCCCCTCCTCGCTCTTCCAAGTCCAACAGGGGGCGAAAATCTCATATTTCTATGGCCATCCAGCAAGCCGGGGTGGAAGTGGCATATGGCAGACAATCCACACTTGATTGGGTACTTAGAGCACAGTCTACCCACACTCAGCCACCCCCATGAAGTGGCTCTCCTTTAACTGAAGAGGTCTGGCTAGCCCTCCTAAAAAACTAGCCCTCAAAAGATTATTTGAATCTGAGATTGTTGATATTATCTTCCTGCAAGAAACACTTGGCTTGGCTGACCATATCATACCTGTGCTACAATATTTGAATTCGGGCTGGACCTTCCAGGCACTTGATGTCATTGGATGCTCTGGAGGGCTTGCTTTGGGTATAAACCCTCGCACTATTCACCTCAAGGCCTCCTGGGGAGGTGTTGGCTTCTTAGGCATGGATATCTTTTCCTCAGATCTGGGCATGGATCTCAAGATTGTCAATGTATATGCCCCTTGTCAAAATAGAGATGAATTTTGGAATCACCTCCTAAATCTTTCCTTTGTAAATTCTGATAATATCATTTTGGGAGGAGATTTGAATTTCTCCATTGGTTATGGGGAATCATGGGGAAGCAATGCACAGGTGGATCCCTTATCAGACATTATGGAGCAGCTCCTTGAACAACATCACTTGATTGATATCCCAATGGTCAAATCACAACCTACATGGCGCAATAGAAGAATTGGGGATGCTTCACTGTCTTTACAAGATCATTGCCAAAACTATTTCCAATCGGCTTAAGCCTATTCTCCCATGTCACATCTCTCCAGAACAATTTGCTTTCCTCCACAATAGACAAATACATGAGGCTATTGGTACTGCTCAGGAAGCCCTACACTCCATGAAATCTAAAAAGCTCAAAGGTGCCATTCTCAAAATTGACCCAGCCAAAGCCTGTGATTTCCTCCTCCCTTTATTAATTGGGTTATGTGTTGCATCACTACTGCCTCCTTCAGTGTCCTGATAAATGGTTATGCTTCAAACTTCTTTCATGCAAAACATGGACTTAGACAAGGTTGTCCACTCTCCCCACTCCTCTTTTTGATTGTCATGGAAGGAATTAGCCGACTGATAGCTACTACCATGCAAGATGGACAATTACAGGGACTCAATATTTCAGAACATTGTATACTCACTCACCTCTTCTTCGTGGATGATGTGCTCATCTTCCTCAATGGAGGCTTAAGGGACACTACTACTTTCTTTAACATTTTACTACTTTTCTCTATGGCCACAAGTATGGAAGCAAATCGTCTTAAATCCACCATTACTCTATCATCCTGCACCCCACAGGAAGCTCAGATTGCACTATAGAAATTTCCTTTTCAGAGCCATCAATTGGAGGATGGACTCAAATATCTTGGCTTATGGATCAAGCCACACTAAAGATTGTCGATTGGTTATGGCTTGTGGTCAAGATCGAAAAATGACTGCTCAACTGGAATCATAGATTCCTCTCCAGGGCGGGTCGATTAGTGCTTATCAAAATAGTTTTGGAGGCTACACCTGTTTATTGGATGTCCCTGACATGGATTCCTAAAGGAATTTTATCCCGGATTCAAAAACTTTGCTGCAAATTCCTTCAGAATAGCTATAAGGAAGGAAAACCTTTTACCTAGGTGGGCTGGAAGCATATTGCAATACCAAAGAAATGGGGCGATTGGGGATAGAAGGATCTATCTTCCTTCACACATGAACTAGCTGCAAAGATGGGTTGGCTTACCCTGACCTCCCATGGTCTCTGGACAGAAGTGATCTACTACAAATAAATCTAGCCACATCATATTATGGACTGGATTCGTTTGCCCACCTGGCAACGATTTGGGATATCAATGGTTTGGCGAGTGATTCTACACACCATGCTTACTATCAGGAATGGACTCGCTTGGAGAATCAACGATGGCACATTGGTGCGAATCGACATTGATCCCTGGACGGGCTCTAGTAACATGTTTTGACTACCTTCTGACCTCATTCAATTTCTTAAACACAGAAATATTAATGTGATTGCCCATATAGCTGATTTGGGGAATAATACAATCTTTTCACAAGCATGGACTTCAACGAAGCACCTGGGCATTCATGTCATTGGCAGTAAGGCTGGGAGGGCTATCTCACTGTGTTGACTGAATCACATGTCTGCATAAAAGATGGTGTTGATGAACTCATATGGGCCCTTGTTGAACATGGCACATACTCCCCTAAGGTTGGTTATCCTATCATTCATAATGCCCACAGACCACTTGTGCTTTTGGATTGGTGGGGCAAGCTATGGAAGCTAAAAGCACCTCCGTGCACGAAACTGTTTATGTGGAATGTCTTATGGAATAAGACACTAATAGGGCACAACTTAATGCATCAATCCTTCTTTGGTCCCACCTGGTGCGTGCTCTATCATCGGGTAGAGGAAACAAATGACCACCTATTCCTGTCTTACCTAGCGGTGAATCATATTTTGGAACAGATCATGGTTGCCCTATCAATAACAATCAAATGGCATGGACTCAATGTAACTGATGCCTGGGATCTTTAGCGAGCTACATCCCTGAATCCAAAAGTCCATTGCCTTCCTCTGCTTATTTGTTGGTCTATTTGGCTCGCAAGAAATGGGATCATTTTCAGAGATAAAATGGCTTGATGGCAGTCCTCCATCACCAAAATTATTGTTGCATATCATGAAATACCAGATGATAATCACACACCTGTTGGTCGTGTCGTTTTACCTCAAACCATTGATCGCAATATTCCCTGGGCCTATTTTGATGGTGCAGCACAAGCACAGGGTTTTGGAGGGGGAATTATACAACATAAATCTAAAAATCATCACTACAAAATACAAATGGGTTTAGGAACATAGACAAACAACTATGCATAATTGATCTCTCTTAGACATCTTCTCCATTTTGCTCTTGCACATGCATGCAATCATATTCAAATTTTGGAGATTCTAAAATCATCATCAATTGGTTCAATAACATATCGAGCACTCTCTCAGGAACATATTGGATGAAATCATGATCTTAAAAATACAATTTAATTATATCTCATGTCAACATATTTACAGGGAACATAATTCGGCTGCTGACCAACTTTCTTAGGAGGTCACGACACATCCCAGAGGACTATGGATAATTCAAGAGCAGCTTGGAGATGAACACTACCAAAACTATCATCGTCCCTATACAGATTGGGTCTATCAGAGGGTCGACAATACCTAATTTTTGTAGTTTACAACAGTGAATTATATCAACACTAGTTGATAGTTTGTATGTATTTTTGCTCATGAACTTAGCAGTATACCCTGTGTGGTAAATTATGTACAGACTATATATTTTTGAAAGGCTACCACCAACATGCTTATATTTTTTTAAGGCTATGGCCAACATACTGCATATGCCAAACAGGCATCTACTACATGTAATTTTTCTAATTAATGAAAAGTTACGATTTTTCCTCGGGGAAAAAATAACTAAAGAAATTTAATTACATTCAACATAATGATGACAAACAAATATTCATTTTTACTAAAACTTTACATCCACACAAAATTTGTTTAAAAAAAAAAACAACAACAAAAACAAAAACAAAAAAACTCTAAATCTTACACCCTGTTTAATTTTGAATATAGAATTTATAATGATTTTATTGTCCCAACATGATGAACAACAAATAATGTCACAATATGACGAACAATAAATGATATGGCAATTGGAAAAAAAAAATTGATGTCATAATGTGACAAATAACAAATTCCATCACCCATGTGACAAACAACAAATGGCTTTGCAATGTGATGAACAATGAATGTTTTCACAATGTGATGAATAACAAACAACATTGCAATGTTATGACATCAAAATGTGATGAACAACAAATGTCATCACCATGTGATAAACAAGTGTTGTGACAATGTGATGAACAACAAACAACATTGTAAAGTGACTAACAACAAAAAACATCACCATGTGACAAAATATAAACAATGTTGCAATATGATGAACCACAAACGTCTTTGTAATTGGAAAAAAATGATGTCTCAGTGTGATAAACAAATATTGATATCATAATGCATATAAAGTAAAGAATATGATCTCAGTGACTATGGTTGGCTAATAAATGTAGTGTAATGGCATTTTAGATCCAGGCATGCCCTTGCTTATTCTTATACTTTTGCATTTGACGTGTATGGAGAAGCCATAGAGAGCGATAAGTTGACAGCAACGGAAAAAGAATTGAAACGAAAACTTTTCGAAGATCAACAATAGCAGCTAGAGGAAATAGTGGTAAGACTTTCCAAGTTTATGGAGGGCCTTTTGATCAACAAAGTATTATCGCCAACCGAAAGCAGACCTAAGCTAACTAGATTTTAGTGTGTCTCCTCCCCCTAGCACGAGCACAACAACCTCCGTGAAGTTTTGATCCTGAATCGCTTTGGTAACAAGACTCGTCCGAATGAAACTTGACTGCTATAATTCTTTTTAATTGATAAATATTATTTTATTATTTTTAAATATAACCTGATTATACATCTCCACACAAAAATGAATCACAACTATCTTCACGCAAAAATGAATATATACAAATTATAAAATTAGATAAAATTTAAATTTGTATATAATAATTTATTAAAATTTTGTAAGAAAAAATAATATATTTAAGAAAACTTTATTATTTACTCAATTTATACATGAGAGTAAAAATGATATAAAAAATATTGTAATTCAGAAAATTGGGTGGCTTTGTTTATAATTTAAAGTAAAATTAATTTTTAATTCGTTAATTTTGCAATTCTAATCAATTACTTTTTTTCAATTATTTTAATGAATTAAAATCCTCAAAATAATCTTTTATAACTAAAATCTCAAACCAGAAATTTCAAATTTAATATTCACACCTCACCTTCAATCGTTATGAAATTAAATTGTCCAACCGTGAAGATTACAAACGGTTATCAGATTGTCTCGGTTTAAGTCCATTGGCACGTGGCTAGAGAGCATTCGTTAAAGTTATGGCTATAAATTACAGGGATGTGCCCATTTCCGATTGCATGGGGTCATGCTCTTTCCTTTTTATTGCCAACTTGTGAGATTAACACCTTTCCTTCTCTTGAAAAAGAGCACACCCATCTTGAAGTTGGTCAATTTATTAATTTTTGGTTGATCGTAAACGTATAATTAATTCAATATGTTTATTTTACAATTTAGTATGAGGGGATGTGTAAGTTTATTTGTTTGTCTGTATTTCTTTAAAATAAAAATAAAAATTATATTTCAAATAGAAAAATTATATTGACTACAATTAAAAAAAAAATGAATATGTTGTAAAATAATTAGAAGTCAAAAAAATTGTGTGAATGAGATGTTTAAATCTTATACTTTTTAAAAAAATTTCAACAAGAGATTTAAATAAACTATTTGAAGATCTATGTTAACTAATTTATGTCAATATCAACTTCATATATATCTATATATAGAAAAAATACTCTATATATAATCTATTTAACATTTAAAATACAATTTAAACAATGAAAAATAACACATTGTATTTTGCACTCTAAAAAAGTTTGCACATGAAGAAATTTAATCCCTCTTGAATCATGTGAAATCCATACTTCAGATGGATCTACGTTGGTCTAATATGATCAACATTAAGGACTTGGCATGGCGGACTCAACGATAAGCAGCGACGAGGATTGGATGAGCCTGGATGAGGAAATTAAAGGAAGTGAGCGTTACGACAAAGTTGTTCCCATCTCCATGCCTATCCCTACACAGGCCATCTAGCTCATCACACAAGAATCTTTATTGCAAGCACAGAGAGAGGTTCTACATAAGGTGTTAGATATCTTTGATGTAAAGGAACATCATGCTGACGCACTCTTAATCCACTATCATTGGGATTTTGAAAGATTACTTGATGTAGTTCCCGAAAGAGGAAATGATTGGTTTCTTTCACAAGTAGGTTTTGCCATTAGACCGTAATCCATAAATTCCATAGTTATCATCTGCATTGTCTGTTTCAAGGAAGATTTGAAGGAGGGGGACACCACAATGATGGATTGGTCACACATTTTGCAATGTCTGCTGGACACGACACTTTTTTACTAAGATAAGTGAGGGATAGAGCAAGCGGATTAAGTGCATGGCTCCTAATTGTAATATCATCTGTGATGAAGACATTATAAGAAAGCTAGTCACTGCAAAAGATCCTGAAGCGGCCCAACGCTTCAATCGCTTCCTATTTGAGTCTTATATCGATGATAACAACAAAGTGAAATGGTGCCCTAGTGTTCCCAATTATTGTGGAAATGCAGTTCAAGTAGAAGGAGATGTTTACTGTGAACTCCAATGTAGTTTTGGGCATCAATTTTGCATCAATTTCTTGGATCAACCACACTCTCCTTGTTCCTGCATGATTTGGGGCCTTTGGGAAAAGAAATATCAGGATGAGTCTGAGAGTTTAAATTGGATTGTAGTTAATACCAAGTCCTGCCCCAAGTGTGGGCAGAACATGCATAAAGATGGTGCTTGCAACTTGGTGAGTTGCTTATGTGGCCAACACTTTTGTTGGTTGTGTGGTGGTGCCACTGGACGTGGACATACTCGGGAAAGCATTGAGGGGCATACTTGTGGTCAATATAAAGAAGAATAAGAGAAGGATATTGAGAAGGCACAACGTGATTTAAAAAGGTACACACTTTATAAATCAGCATGGAAAGCGCATGAAGAAATGTCAACAACAAAATTCTGCCTTCACGAAAAACAACAAAATTTAGCCGTCACCAACCATTTTTTTCTAAAATTACTCACCTTGTCAAACTCAAATTCGGTATAAAATTTTTGAACAAATGTCACTTAATGGACAAAATAGAAGACCGACAGATGTCAAAAGGAAATGAAAAGGGTAGACAATGCCTAACCTGACCAAATTAAAAAAGAGACATCTTCGGTGTAATTAAATAATTTAAACATATTCTATAATTATTGAATTTATCGTGATATGATTCATGAATACAAATATTAAAATTATGTTCTAAATAGAAAAATAACATTAACATTGTAAAATAATTAGAAGTAAAAAAAATTATGTGAATGAGATGTTTAAATCTTATACTTTTCAAAAATATTTCAACGAGAGATTTAAATAAACTATTTGAAAATCTATGTTAACTAATTTATGTCGATATCAACTTCATATATATCTATATATAGAAAAAATACTCTATATATAGTCTATTTAACATTCAAAATACAATTTAAACAATGAAAAATAACACAATGTATTTTGCACTCTAAAAAAGTTTGCACGTGAAGAAATTTGATCCCTCTCGGCTCATGTTAAATCCATACTTAAGATGGATCTATGTTGGTCTAATACGATCAACATTAAGGACTTGGCATGGCAGAGTCGACGACAAGCAATGACGAGGATTAGCTGAGCCTGGATGAGGAAACTAAAGGAAGTGAGCACTACGACGAAGTTGTTCCCACCTCCATGCCTGTCCCTGCATAGACCATCCATCTCATCACACAAGAATCTTTATTGCACGCACACACAGAGGTTCTACATAAGGTGATAGATATCTTTTATGTAAAGGAACATCATGCTCGTGCACTCTCAATCCATTATCGTTGGTATTTTGAAAGATTACTTGATGTAGTTCCTGAAAGAGGAATTGACTGGTTGCTTTCACAAGTGGGTGTTGCCATTAGACTGCAATCCACAAATTCCGTAGTTATCATCTGCATTGTCTATTTCAAGGAAGATTTGAAGGAGGGGGACACCACAATGATGGATTGTGGTCACACATTTTGCAATGTCTGTTGGATGCAACACTTTTTTACTAAGATAAGTGAGGGACAAAGCAAGCAGATTAAGTGCATGGCTCCTGATTGTAATATCATTTGTGACAAAGACATTATAAGAAAGCTAGTCACTGCAAAAGATCCTGAAGTGGCTCAACACTTCGATCGCTTCCTATTTGAGTATTATATCGACGATAACAATAAAGTGAAATGGTGCCCTAGTGTTCCCAATTATTGTGGAAATGCAATTTGAGTTGAAGGAGATGTTTATTGTGAGCTCCAGTGCAGTTTTGGGCATTAATTTTGCTTCAATTGCTTGGCTCAACCACACTCTCCTTGTTCCTGCGTGATTTGGGGCCTTTGGGAAAAGAAATATCAGGACGAGTCTAAGAGTTTAATTTAGATTGTAGTTAATACCAAGTCCTGCCCTAAGTTTGGGCAGAACATGCATAAAGATGGTGGTTGCAACTTGGTGAGATGCGTATGTGTTGGAAACCTAATCCTCAATGGGTTAGTGTGGAAGCCGAATGGACAAAAGGAGTCCAAGAGACCTTGGGATGTGAAACCCAACGGTCACATAATGTACTATAAATGTATATCTCTTGTTAATAAAAATTGTACTCTCATGATTTATCATTCATATTGTTCTTGCTCCCATGTGTGTTTAACATGGTATGGAAGCTGGTACGTTCATAACCTTCTCAATATTGTGTAAGCCACTTGTTTTTTGTGGCCTGTGTAAACCAACATTTCTATGTTTTAATGAGTTTTATGATGTGTGGCCTTCCATGAGTTTTATGGACTAATCAAGCTCAACATTTAGTTTTCTACATTTACTTGTTTAGTTCTGTGCGTAATGGTGATTATAGACTCCTTTAGCCGTTCCATTTTATTGAGCGCACTCTGCACATGTCAGTGTTGTCAAATCTGAAACTAGTTCTGACCTTCCTCCTTTGCTTATGCCTGGTCTCTATTTTTGGTCTCTGACACACTGTCCATATACATTATATCAGCACTGTCCCGGCCGACATCTCATTGAAAACGCTGGCCTGGCATCTCATGCAGTTTTGATATGTAACGCTGGTTTTTCCTATTCTGGCTTGGGCATTTTATCTTCCCAAGGAAACTTAACGCTCATGTGCACTTGAGCTTTGCCAATTTGCTGACATTAATTATTGCCACCGCTATGCTCCATTGGACCGTTTGCATCTTGTCCCAATGAATTTGCATAGTCGAATCTAGTCTACGAGCCGACCTCTCCAATTATTTCAAAAAGCGTTGAAGATTGGATTGTCTTGTTGGACTGTTGCATTCCCATACGCAACATTTTTCTATCCGTCACCAGGTAGCAACGCTCCATATTCTGCTCTGTGTAGTCATCATAAAGCCTCACGCCGGTTACCAAACGTTTCTTTTCAGTACTATCATCAGAACATCATATCATTCTGCTCTGTTCTATCTTATGCACAGTAACGTCTCAGGGAAACAGAAGGCTGCAGTTTTACCGGAACCCGTCTGCGCACACTAACCCATTATTCTTTTCCAGTCATCGAATATGATTAATTCATTCTCATTCTATGCATTGTAACGCCACCTCTCCAATTATTTCAAAAAGCGTTGAAGATTGGATTGTCTGGTTGGACTGTTGCATTCCCATACGCAACGTTTTTCTATCCCTCACCTGGTAGCAACGCTCCATATTCTGCTCTGTGTAGTCATCATAAAGCCTCACGCCGGTTACCAAATGTTTCTTTTCAGTACTATCATCAGAACATCATATCATTCTGCTCTGTTCTATCTTATGCATAGTAACGTCTCAGGGAAACAGAAGGCTGCAGTTTTACCGGAACCCGTCTGCGCACACTAACCCATTATTCTTTTCCAGTCATCGAATATGATTAATTCATTCTCATTCTGTGCATTGTAACGCCTAGTCTCTGCATTGTTTGCAGTCTTGAAATAGAAAAATACCCTGCCTAGTTAACGCTTCACATAACGCTCCTCGTCATGTGCATTGAATGCCATTTCCTCTGCCATTATTCTCTGTCCGACGCTGCTGCCGTGAGCATGGAGACCAAGGTGAGCATGGAATAGGTTGAAAATTGTGGAAGAGCGCCTTCTTTCTTCACTAGTTCCAAGACTAGAGCGAGGTGGCACGATTATACTTCTGTGGAGGCCGAGTTCTATACATTATTTTGTTGGGACGGAAACATTGTTCACAGAACCGTGTTTCATTGTTTCTTGAGCTGCGTATTGGTGACAGACATGAGTGAAATAGTCGTGGGGCCTGCCTAATGTTATAATAAAGCCGTGTAGAAATCTTCTGGGGCTGCGAATGAAATTTGGGCGGAGTATATATATTATACACAGTAAAGCTCAACCACACTCAAGGAATTAACCGGTCGGTGGGCATCAGATTGCAGAATTAAGCTGGATTATTTTCCTTGAAGGCTGAAATTGTGTTACGTAAAAAGGACAATTTCAAGCTGACTTTATCCTATGGCATCGGCCGAGGTAAATTCTAAGAAATCGACCGCGTTGCATACCAAGGATTCCCAGTGTTAAATTAAACCATCGAGGGTCGAGGTGGGGTATCAATTGTCGGTTGCCCCTATGCATTAGAATCTTGAGCATACTACGTGTGAAGTGCATTGTCAGCGTGGTATGCTTGTATCGAAGGACGAATTCCATTGAAAACGAGCATAGCTTCCTCAAGTCCAAGCAGTCGTCTATCCATGAATTTTATTGCAGAAACGGTGTTATTCTCTCCCGGAGAACGAGAGTTTTTCAGTATATAATTGCCATAATTTCATCTTCAGGAGGCCCGAGAGATACCTTAAGCATGGGTAGAATCTTCAACGTGCGATTTCGATATTCTGGGCATGTTTGTTGTTTAGCAGAAGTTTGGGCTCGTTGATTGTTGATAGAGTCGTGACCTAACCGAGCCTCCATGCCAAATTGGGTTGAGTTTAACATTTATTTTGAACGAGCCGAATTATGAAGATCGAACCCACTGATCAAGAGAGTCGCAGATCAAGTTTCTGAGGTTAGCAATCTAATTGGGTGTGATTTATTCTCAGGAGATCAGGAGCCTTCCTTTGCTCTGCCCATGTACACTGGGAAGCTGCTACTCGCAACGCAACAGAGAACTTTGTGATTGTAGATTTTGCACTACTGTGTTGCCACTTTAGATCTGCCCATAAGATGTAACGAGATTCACTATTTGTTAGAGTGTGTTCTATATGTCGGTAGTAGCCTTGTAGATCACCGACGCACATTCATGATTTGGGTATAGAGAATGTGCTTATTTGTTGTAGTATTCTTGTAGATCACCAACGCACATTTATGATTTGGGTATAGTTTTTACTGGCTTGAAGAATGTTGGGTGCCCGAGATTTTAAAAACTGACTAGTATGTGCAAGTCATGTGTCATATCAGCTGTTGGTGATTAATTGGTAGTCACATCAGCTGTTGGTGAATTTATGCTGTGAAACCCTTGTAAATTGCAATATTGAGTTGGTTTATATATGCGCATTGGTCATTTTAGTGTGGCTCCGTACACTGTGCGTTGGTTGTTTTGGGCTATATCTGGTATTTGTATTTTGAAGACAGAGTATCATATGATGCATGAATTAACCACTAGGCATATGCAATAGTTCTGGGAGACCATCATTTCAACCATGCGATCTATAATATCACAATTGTAGCTGCTCCACATGCTATCATCAATAGTTACAAGAATGTATTAGCAATCGCTATTGAATTTGACTATTCTTTTCCACTGGCCGAGAAAGTGAAGGAGTATTTGAAAGATCCAATTCAATTTAAAGTCGTTGCTTGTTCAATTTACTTGTTCCTATTGTATAGTTTGGGCATAAATTTATGTGCAACAAACAAATTTGTTTTTCTCAACAGATTCTAATGAGAAGATTGCTTTAATTGTTGGGGTGATATCAGCATTATATACACCAGATTGTCTGCTATTTGTTGCAAGCATTGTGATTATTTAGGGTACATTTTCACTCCAAAACAAGTTTCTAGTGGTGCATTTCTATTGAGAAAAAATGGCTACAATTACTGAAGTATTAGAGTTCATGAAAACTCTTATACAATCCACTGTTGATGACACATTACAAATCAGCAAAGGCTCTCTCTCAAAAATTCATACATGTCTACAATATGCACAAGAAAAGATTGATTTTTTGCAGCTTGAATCTCAGCTACAATAAGAAGAATTACAGCAGTGGAGTCATCATTCTGAATCTGTTTCTGTTCAGAACTTTGAGACAACCACCCATCAGCAGCAAGTCAATAATGTTACAGTTCATTCAAATAAAGCAGCAATTGTACATGCAGATGCAGAAACTCAGTCTGCTCTTCCCAAGCCCATCATCAGACCTTGGGAACAACTTGTCCACAACAAGCACAGAACTGGTCTTGGATATGACAAGGACTTGTCCTTTCATATTCCAGACTACTCCAAGCCCATTCAGTTTCAGAGTGCTGGATTCATTCATGATAGTTCACTTGCTCCTCATGACAGTTCAGCTTCAGTTGTTCCAGACTGTGCCCCTCTTCCACAGCAACATCAACAACAACAACAACAGATTATAAAATGCCAACACTGTGACCGAGTTGGCCATCTGAAAGATCATTGTTTTGATCTTCATCCATGTAAGCACTGTCATAAAACCAACCATTCTTCACAAAGATGCTTCAGAAACAAATGTCCTGCAAGAACAAAGATTCATCTTGGATGGATCGCTTCTTGGAAATGGGCATCAACAGCCAAGAAGATATTCCAATCACATGTCAGAACTTCTTCTAGAGTATTGAACAGTCTTGCAGTTGAGTTTTTTCCATCATCTCACCTTGTATCTGACAGGGGGGGAAATGATGGTCATCTACAAGCTTCAAAGTCACATCAAGCAAGCCTGAGCCACAACCTGCCACACCAGTTTCAGAGTTGTAGCCAGAGACAAAGATGCCCGTGAACATGCCTTCAGTTGGCAATCTGGGACACTTCCTCTAGCAGAAGACTTCAACTTCTTGCCAGTTTTGGAAGAATTCCAGGAACAAAATTGAGAACACTTCCTCTAGTAGAAGACACCAGCTTCTTGCCAGTTTTGGAAGAGTTCCAGGAATTGCATTAAGCATTCCAGAGTTGTTGGTCATCCTTAAACCATCACAGGTTGAGACTTCCCTTTTCAGGTTGAAGTTATCCCTTTTATGCGAGGTGAGGCCTCCCTTTCATGGTTGAAGGTTTCCCTCTTTAAAACAATAGGATCACTTCCTCTAGCAGAAGACTTCAGTTTCTTGCCAGTTTTGGAAGAGTTCCGGGAACTGCACTAAGCGTTCCAGTGTTGGTGGTCATCCTTAAACCACCGCCCTTTATACCAACATTTCAGAGAGCACATTCAGCCTAGTGTTGCCATGCATTTTTTTCACATGTTGTATTACAGCTCTCTTCTTGGACTCATACATAACCCTTCGAATTAAGGGGGGGAATGTTGGACACCTAATCCTCAATGGGTTAGTGTGGAAGCCGAATGGACAAAAGGAGTCCAAGAGACCTTGGGATGTGAAACCCAACGGTCACATAATGTACTATAAATGTATATCTCTTGTTAATAAAAATTGTACTCTCATGATTTATCATTCATATTGTTCTTGCTCCCATGTGTGTTTAACAATATGCTTCCAATACTTTTTTTGGTTGTGTGGTGGTACCACTGGACATGGACATACCTGGGAAAGCATTGAGGGGTATACTTGTGGTTGATATAAAGAAGATCAAGAAAAGGATATTGAGAAGGCACAACGTGATTTGAAAAGTACACACTTTGTTACTCCACATGGAAAGTGCATAAGGATTCATTGAAACGTCAACAACAAAATTTCGCCTTCACGAAGAAAAAATACAAAATTCAGCCATGACCAACCATTTTTTTTCTAAAATTACTCACCTCGTCAAACTCAAATTCGGTATAAAATTTTTGAACAGATGTCACTTAATGGACAAAATAGCAGACTGGTAGATGTCAAAAGGAAATGAAAAGGGTAGACAATGCCTAACCTAACCAATTTCAAAAAGAGAGACAAAATAGATGTCAAAAGGAAATGAAAAGGGTAGACAATGCCTAGCTTGACCAATTTCAAAAAGAGAGACAAAACAGATGTCAAAGGGAAATGAAAAGGGTAGACAATGCCTAACCTGACCAAATTCAAAAAGAGACACCTTCGGTGTAATTAAATAATTTAAACATATTATATAATTGCTAAATTTATCGTGATATGATTCATGAAAACAAACTTTTAACATTAAATTTCATTAATTTATATTGTATTTTTTTTAGTTATGGTATAATATTCTTATTTGTGAATTTCAATGTAAAGATAATGTAAGTAACAATTATATAAAATAAATAAATAAAGAGATTTATCATACAATGACCAACATGGGAAAATTTTAGTATGGTTATGGAATTTTAGTGAATTAAAATTACTAAAGAGTTCTTATAGAGCCTCCACATCTTAGTAGGCTCGAGGTTTATATCAACATGTAATACCTCTTATGTTATGATACCAATATTTGGTACTTAGTTCTCAACATTATGGTGGTTTTATTTTACGTATTTTTGAACAACATTTTTTTGATGTCAGTATGGGTTTAGGAAGCAGTACAAACAATCTCGACGAACTTTTAGCATGTCACTCTTTGGTTTCTTTTGCTAAAGAAAAGGGTTGTGATCAGTTGCAAGTTTTTGGTAACTTCTTACTCGTTATAAATTGGGTTAACATGACTCAACAATGTCGTAATATTCATCTTTTTCATAATTTGGAGGATTTGCAAAGGGTAAAGCATTCTTACTCACGTTTCACATGCACTCATATTTACAGGGACAAGAATCGAGTGGCAGACAAGCTTTCTAAGGAAGGCCTGCAGTTGGTTCCGGGTCTTTGGCATGTTGAAGAAATTATGAACGAAGAACATTACAATTATTATCACAGGCTGTATATGGATGAACAGGTCTCTCAGCACTAATATAATGGTCCTTTATGTTTTTTCTTGCAGATTACCTTCTTCATCAAACTTGGTTTTCAGGTTTGTGTCATAGTTTTTCTTGTTGGAGCCTTATGGGACATTTTCATATTAGCATTATTTATTTTGGACAATGGATATAGTTTTTTGGGTTATATGAGACTTGTATGGTTGTTGTATATATTGATTCATATGATAGTCAAAATTCAAAATTGTTTGAATCTTGTAAGGGTGGTAGGAGGAGGAGGGATATTACTTAATCCCCACATTGTGGATAAATTTTTATGGGGCCTTGGGAAAAAATCTAACAACCAGGCAGAAATGTAAGGACTCTTTCTGGGGGTATCTCTAGCCCAAGATCGAAACATCAGGGACATTATCATTCTGGGTGATTCTTTCATAACTATTCGTTATTTAAGAACTGGCACTTCTCCAAAAGATAATACCTTAAGACTTTTGTATCATCGAAATAAAAGAACCCTTCTCTCCTTCTCCAACTCTTCCTTATTTCACATCCTTAGAAATCTTAACTCCAAGGCGGATCATCAGGCCAATAAGGCTTATCTTTCCCCTTGAACCATTGTGCCCCATCACAAGCTCATCCCTCCCCTCTCATCCGACTATATTTACTTATTGGATCGTGTTAATTCCCCCATCCTCTTCATAATGCTTTATTTGTTAGATAGACATGGTAGGAACTAGCTACATGCTCCATGCAAGTGTGTCTGCCTTAATATCCCTTGTGTGGAATAGACCTGCTCGTAGTCTCGACCTCCTGGTCAGTTATGGTTGCATCATCTTGGATTGCTTCATGGTGATTTCTCTACCTTAGGGTACTAAAAGCAATTATGTCAAAATGAAAGCTCAAGTGCGACTCCTATGGCACGACGAGATTAAATCCAATGGTGGGAGCTTAGCCTCACTCACGATATGTAGGTGGAGTTGGTTCAGAATTCAAAGGTTTTTGGTGGATTTTGCAGTGGGCTTCCCCTATCTCAAGGGTGACGTCTAGACATTGGCATAGTTGGAAGCTCTGAGATTCACTTCAGGTCTCTTAGAGGGCATCCTTCTACTATTAGAATCTAATGTGGGTGCAACACCACTGTTGTTGGGTGCTTTGTTGTTTTGGCCTTTCGAGGTCGGAGGTGAGCTTTCCAATTATTGTTATTCTTTGCTTTGCGAGTTATTGTTCCAGCACCAACATATTTTATGCCCCAGGTCTCAGCTTTGTCCTCATTTCACTGCTCAATTGGTGGCGGCTCGCTCCTTCTTACTAAGTCATGGTTCTATAAGTTGGTTTCCCAATTCAAATTGTGTTATCTGGTTGTTATGTTGAAACCTCTCGACCATTGTGCCCTCTACTAATTATCTTGGGTACTCTTCCCTATGTTGCCCTGCATCTATAGTCCTATTCACTAAGTCCATGCATAATTATGGCCCTTTTATGTATTCTAACTACTCGGTCTCAGTCTCCTTGGCTTCCATGGTGTGTGACCATTGCATAAAAGAGCATGAAGCTATCAATGCAGAAATATACGACTTGCATATCGTGATGTTGTTGAACCTCATAATTACGCTCGCCTTGACATTTGTTCTCACCTTTTTCTCTCATTTTCTCATAAGATTATAGACCCAATCAATGATAAATGCTAGGTTTTGTCTTAGGGAAAGCATTTAAATTATCACCATATTATATTTTCATGTTCTTGCTATTTTAATAGATTTTTGCAAATTAGCTACAGAACGCAACCTATTTTGCAACTAACTGTGGATTCTGTAGCTACTCTCATGGTTTGGCAGGTTACAGGTGTCAAATGAAGAACTGGGCCACATGGGCATTTCCATAATCATCTCCACATGGATTCTATCCTATTCACTCGGTCCAGATCGACGGAAAAGCAAGCCTAAGGTCATGGTCAAATATGGAGTCAAAATACGTTATCTAGAAGCAGTAGGACTCTTGATTTGCTCTTTCGTAGCTAATCAAGATTCTAACAGTTCTGTTGAAGATTTAATTCGAATTAGCCACCTGTAGCAAGTTTTTCTCCTAAACAGTTATGTTATTTTCCTATAAATATCAGTTGCATGGAACAGAGAAGTAGTTAGAAGCTAGAAGGAATTACAGGCTTTTTGCTGATACTCTATATTCATACTTCATTTTGTTCATAATACAAACTTCGTTTTGTCAATGATCATTTAAAGTGCATCTTTAACTAGCTAGTATTCCAACCACATCAGTTGCAGAGGACCCCTGCACTGAAGGAGGTTTTTCACTTGTTGTTTTCAGTTTAATTTCTATTACTCTGTTTTCAACAAGTCCGTTTTCTAATTTAGAATGATGTTTCATTTCAGTTTCTAACCAATAGTGTAAGGATAAAATCACAATTGTGTAGCCTTGTTCTTCTAAGATATTTTATGGAAAAATGACTTTGTTTCCAAAACTGAATTAAGATTGAAGTAATAAGAATACACAGTTGCTTAGTTTTCTTACTGTTTTGTTATTCATTCTCTTGGAACAAAACTGTCAATTAACTGTGTTAATAGATGTTTTCAAAAAACCATTTCAAAATGATGATGATCCTAACTTCAATGGTTAAATATCTAATTCATATAGTGATTGAATTTATTCAGTACATTGTTAGTTTTACATGCTTTTACCTTTTCCTTTCTACTCTCAGGTCCTTATTTAGTTGCTTCACTAAGATTCCAAGAAATTATTTCAAGGAGATTGATTTCATCATATTCCAAAATTGAATGGTTGAATGTTTAAATGAATGCAATTACTAAGTTACCTTCTGCATCAATATCATTCTTGGTTTTAAGAATTAGATCCATGGATTAGGAGTAATGATAAGAAAAGATAGATACTCTGTTTTCTTATTAGATTCTAACTAGTCAATAGTTCTTGGTCCATTTTTAGGAAATTATATTAACTTAGGAACCTTTCCTTTTCTTTAAAAATTCATTAGATCCATTTAAATATTCTCATAGGCTGTACATTCTTAGACATCAAAGAACAAAGACCCCCAAAACAAACATAAAATACAAAACAACGAAGTAAGAGAAGGGTTAACTAAGCACATATAGTGCATAACACTTTATCAGTTTACAAACCTCGGTTGATAATTTATGCATGAAATTTAGGACACTAAATTGACTAAACATTTTTGGTGTTGTTGCTGGGGAAGTGTAATTAGGTAACTTAATCTCTTACATCCAAAAAAAATGATATGTGTAGAGAAAGAGACTCTAGGGGTAGATTCATAGCTAGAGGCAGGAGTTTAATTCCTAAAACACCACTTACTTCACCAAGACTAAGAAGAGATACACCTCCATCTCAAACTCATATTCCTAGCCATAGACCTCCTGAAGTTCTAAGGTCAGAAATCCAATCAAGAGGATGTCCTACATCTACTGAGGCAGTTCTAGTGGAAGAAAATCTTGGATCTCCAATAGAAGGAGTAGCCTTTTTCACCTCTACAGGGGAACATATTTTAGTTGAAGAATTAAGAATACCTAGCGGAGAGGAAGAAGTAAGAACCTTTCTTCCACATACCATTGATAGAGGAACTAGAGGCAGAGTAATTAACCTTGTAGGTTTAATCTTATATTAACTCTGAAGAAACTATAATGGCAGAAGAAGGAGAGGATGGAGAATTTTCAGTATTTGGAGGAGGAGGAGGTAGAGGAAATAATGGAGAAGGTAGAGGAAATAATGGAAGAGGTAGAGGAAATATGGAAGTTGATAATTCTTTTGGATTCCTTATAGTTGATGAAGAAACTAATGCCACAATGAAAAATATCTCACCTTCTGTCCTCCCAAATTTTCATGGATTAAAAAGTGAAGATCCTGAAACCTTTTTATTTGAATTTGAAGTCTTGTGCAAAACTTATGATTATTTACAAGACTCTCAAAAACTCAAATTGTTTCCTTCAACATTGAAAGGAGCTACTTTAAAATGGTTCATGGGATTGGTCACTTAGTCTATTAGAACATGGAATGACATGAAGAAGGTGTTTTTGGACAGATATTTGGATTATTGCATGCCTATAAATCACAAAGATGAAGTGTTCAAAATGATGTAAAGAGAGGATGAAAATTTGGAGGATTTAATTGAAAGATTCAATTATAACTTAAAAAGAGAAAAAATGGATAACTTAGATCAAGATACTTTAAAAGCCATTACAGACGAGTGGATAGACATCCTTAACACGATGGGGAAGGGAGATATCTCCCAACTCCAATTAAGTGACATTGGAGAATTATGTGTTCACTCTCAAGAGGAAAGTCCAAAACTGGGAAAGGTCTAAGAGATCCTTCTCTTGTTAGAGTAAATAAATCTGCAACTGGATCAGTGAGTAGGGTAGAAATTGGAAACATGCTTGATGAATTTAAAATAGATATTCTAGGGAGCCTTAGTGAACAGATAGACACCCTCAAGTTACAAAACAAACAGAAAGCCGAAACTGATGCTTTAGCTATTTTCTGTCCCAAATGCAGAAAGAAGCACGCTTTAAGAGAATGCCCTTTGGATGTAAAAATCATAGAGACTTGTGTGATTTGTTCAGAAAACCATGAGACCAAAAGTTGTCCTTCAATTCCTAGTCTTAAGGCTGTTTTTCAAGAGGAAACAATTTCAAGTCCAACAAAATCTCTTTGCTTTGTCTCTAGAAGACGTTGGCAGGGGCAACAAAACCAGGGTTTTAACAACCAAATGTATATGCAACCCCCACCAAATTGGAATTCTTGGCAGAAACCTTGGCCTCAATCTCAATCTCAATCTCAACATTGGGCTCAAGGAATGCAAAATCCTTATGGAAGATTCTCTCCATACTATCAATATCCTCCATCATATCCAACTTATCCTCCCCAACAAATTCCTCAACAAAATCAACAACCCTAACTTCAAAACCAAAACCCTCAACTTTCACTGCCATTCCCACAGAGACCAAATCAATTACCTGCCCAACCATTACCAAACCCCAACAATAAAAATCCTCATAATACCTATCTGGTGGAAGTACAACAATTTCCAACTTATGTGATCACTCCTTTAGATCTCAATGATGTCCAACTGAGATCTGGTAGGATATTATAAAAGAAAAAGCCTTCTGTAGTTATTCAAGAACAAGACAATTATGAGAAAGGTTCTCTACAGCAAAATAAAAGTTTTGAAGGAACATCTCCTTAAAACCAGAATATTGAAAATGAAAAACAAAAAGAACCAATAAACTCAACTCCTATCATAGAGCAACCACTAGTATCCACTTCTACACCTCCTTTTCCTGAAAGATTACAAGTTGATAGAGGGGTAGAAAAGCATATTATGTTGCCTAATTATGATTTTCTAGATGAATTGAAAAATGTTTGTATCAAAATCCCTTTGTTACAAGCCATTAAGGAGATTCCAATTCTAGCTAAAACAATAAAGGAATTGAGCATGAAGAAACCAGGAAGAAAAACAAAAGAAGTAAAAAGAATTCAGCTAGCAAGAAAAATAGTAGACATAATGATGGGAAAAATTGCCATACAAAAATATGTAGATCCAGGAAGTCCAGTTGTAAAAACACATATCAATGGAGTTGAAATTCCGAATACATTGATTGATTTAGGAGCAGCAATAAACATCATGAGCAAACAAACCATGGAACAACTCAAACTTCCTAATCTTCTTTATACACTTACATTACTGCAATTGGCAAATATATCTGTAATCAAACTAGATGGCGTGTTAGAAGATATTTCAGTGTCTTTAGACTCTTGGGAGTACCCTGTTGATTTTATGATCTTAACCCCAAAGAAAAATCTAGGAGGACATCCACTTATATTAGGAATACCTTCGCTGGCTACAACTGATGCTTTCATTAGTTGTAGATCTAGTGATATGTATATCTTTGATGGTAATTCAACTAAGAAATTCACTCTGTATCCTCCAGCAAGAACAATCACAGAGATAGATGACAAAGAATGGATTGATGATAAAAATGATATTCAGCCTCTCTTTACTATTTCAACCATTAGTGAAGATAGTCAAATCTTAAATATAATGGAAAATTTTGAATCATCTCCAGAATATGAACATGATCAATTTTAAGAAAAATACAATATTGAATATTTGTCATCTATGCAGATGTCTCTTTATTTTATGGAAGAATTTGGTAGCTCTACAGTTGAAATCTTTCCAGGGAAAACATTGAACATAAACAATAACTTGGAAAAATTACACAATGAAAAGCTAATCAAAACTCTATAACAACATTCTTTTGCATATGCATGGGAATACATTGACATGAAAGGAATTAATCCTAAGACTTGTATACATAACATTTACATTGAGGAAAATTGTAAACTTATGAGAAAACCTCAAAGAAGGATGAATCCAAATCTTAGGGAAATTGTGAAAGAGGAGTTGAAAAAATTGTTGAATGTAAACTTCATTTACCCAATTTCAGACAGCCAATGGGTTTCTCCTCTAGTGATTATGTCTAAAAAGAATGGTAAATGGAGGGTATGTATTGATTATCGAGAATTGATGATCCAATTGTGCAAAGAAGAAAACACAGAAAATCCTAGAATAAAGGTCATAAACAGTCGGCTAAAAGTCATCCTCATAAGTCAAATAAGCACAAGAAAGGATCATATAAAATAGTGCCCAGAACACACTACTATGAGCCCAAAGATATCCATCTCAAGTCTCAAATAAAAAATATGATTACCTGTTGGTTATGTGGACAAACTGGACATACAACAAACAAATGTCCTCAAGGAAGAGAGTCAAGGGAAAATAGAGGCAAAAAGACACAAGAATATGCCTCTAGAAGACCTAGAATCCACTTCAAGGAGGAAGTACCCCTGATGAAGAAAAATTGTTACAGTTCATCAGAATCATCTGATTCGAGTTTATCTGAGTCTAAACATAATGAAGAACATGTGAATGTCCAACAGTGAAATTTCACGGATACTGATGAGTGCAACTACAACCCTTTTTAAACAGACTCAGACTTTAGGTCAGAAACAGAAACAGGGCACCAACCAAAGAGAAAGTGTGTATTGCACACACTATTGATGACGATGAATCAAAAGTTCTGGCAGGCATCAAGATGCTTGTAGAAGGAGAAATGAAATAAAAACTTCTAGAAACTTTTTTACAAATCAGACACAAAGATCTTGGTAATACCTCAAAAGGTAATATTTCTAAAGCACTGTTTGTTGATGCTTCTTATGAGAAAAACACAAAATATTTTCAAAGGAACCAACAACATACAAAACCAAGGTCTTTGACTCAAGGAGAAGTTAATCATGAGATTCATCATTTAAAAAATGAAATAGTTGAGCTGAAAGCAAAAATCTCTCAGATAGAAAAGGGAAAATGACAATAACTAGCATAAAATCCTAATGTCGAGATTTTTGAAGATATGAAAAATAGTGGCATAGGTTTTGGAAATATGAAGATCATGACCATTCAATATCAGCAGCACCATGTACTATTAAATGTTAATATACAAGGAGAAAACTTCACTCTCAGAACATTAATAGATTCGGGTGCAAACATAAATGTTTTAAACAAAAAAGTGATCCCAGCCAAATACTGGACACCTGCATATAGACAAGTCACTAGGGTAGGTACACAGGATTTTCAATATGAAGTCTCCAGTGCAACTCTTTGTTTTTCAAGATATTGTATGAAAATGGAGTTTTCAGTCGGAAATATTCCAATTCACTGTCTTTTAGGCATAGAATCCACTTCAAGGAAGAAGTACACCTAATGAAGCAAAATTGTTGCAGTTCATCAGAATCACCTGATTTGAGTTTATCTGAGTCTGAACATAGTGAAGAACATGTGAATTTCCAACCGTGCAATTTCACAGATACTGATGAGTGAAACTGCAACCCTTCTAAGACAGACTCAGAGTTTCACTCAGAAACAGAAACAGAAAAGGCACTAGCCAAAGAGAAAGTGTGTATGGCACACATTATTGATGATGATGAATCCAAAGTTTTGGTAGGAATCAAGATGCTTGTAGAAGGAGAAATGAAAGAAAAACTTCTAGAAACTTTTTTACAAATCAAACACAGAGATCTTGGTAATACCTCAAAAAGTAATATTTCAAAAATCTCTTGAGCATGAAAGTTGAGCTGAAAGCAAAAATCTCTCAGATAGAAAAGGGAAAATGGAAAGAACTAGCATAAAGCCTAATGTCAATATTTTTGAAGATATGCAAAATAGTGGCATAGTGTTTGGCAATATGAAGATCATGACCACTCAGTGTCAGCAACACCATGTACTATTAAATGTTAATATACAAGAAGAAAACTTCACTCTCAAAACATTAATAGATTCGGGTGCAGACATAAATGTTTTAAGCAAAAAAGTGATCCCAGCCAAATACTGGACACCTGCATATAGGCAAGTCACTGGGTAGGTACACAGGATTTTCAATATGAAGTCTCCAATGCAACTCTTTGTTTTTCAAGATATTGTATGAAAATGAAGTTTGCAGTCGGAAATATTCCAATTCACTGTATTTTAGGCAATATTTTTCTTGTTGCTGTTGAACCACATGGATCGGCCAGATTACAGGATGGCAAAGCTGGTTATTTTATATATGTCCTTGATAACAAAGGTTTATTACAAACCATCACATTGCATTTTATTTCAACACCAAGAATATCCACCATGGTTCAGACTTTGCAGGAAGTGAATCTAACAGAAAGAAAACTGGCAGAAATAAAAGGCTTCAAGTCCTCTCTCAGAATAAAAGAATAACTACAATCCCCAAAGGTACAACAAAAAAATCTTAAATCTCAAAGAGCAATTAGAAAAGGATTGTTGTTTTGAAAACCCAAATGCTTTTTGGCATAGAAAGCAACACAGAGTTTCATTGTTGTTCAAACAAGAATATGATGGAAAATCATGCAAGAGCTGAGCCATACCTATGAACAATGAGTACATAACTCTATGCCAAAATAAATCTCAGATCTCTTAAAAAGAGGATTGATCAGAGAATCTAATAGTCCTTGGAACTACTACGGGTTCCATGTAAATAAACACTCAGAATAGATTAGAGGTGTTCCTAGATTATTCATAAATTACAAACCTCTAAATTTTGTACTAGCAGGTGATACATATCATATTCCCCACAAAGGAAGCCTAATAAGCCGAATAGCAAGAGCTAAAGTTTTCTCCAAATTTGATATGAAATATGGGTTTTGGAAGGTTGCTGTAAAATAAGAAGATAGATTCAAAACTGCCTTCAACATTCTTTCTTGTCATTATGAGTGGAATGTTATGCCCTTTGGCCTAAAACATGCACCATCCAAATTTCAAAAGGTCATGGACCAGGTTTTCAAGCCATACTTTGATTGGCTCATTATATATATTGATGATGTGTTAATCTTCTCTAAATCTGTAGAAGAACATTTCAAACATGTATAAATTTTTACATAGGTAGTCAAGAGAAGTGGGCTCATACTAAGCAAGAAGAAAATGGAATTGTTTCAGACAAAGATCAAATTCTGGGACATACTATTGAGGATGGCCAAATCACATTACAAAAGCATGCACTTGAATTTGTTGATAAATTTCCAGATATGATCACAGATAAAAAACAATTGCAGAGATTCCTAGGTTGTTTGAACTACGTCAACAATTTCTATGAAGGATGTGCCCATGATAGAAAATTGTTAAATCAAAGATTGAAAAAATATCCAACGCCTTGGACTTCAGAACATACCAATGCCATTAGAAAAATAAAATCTAAGGTAAAAACTTTACCTATTCTCTACCTTGCAGATGAGGATTTGCCAAAAATTGTAGAAAGTGATGCCAACAACATTGGATGGGGAGGTATTCTCAAGCAAACTAAAGGAGAAGAACAAGTTATACAATTTGCTTTAGGCACATGGAACCAAGAAGAACAAAACTATTCTACAATTGAAAAAGAGGTAAAAGTTGCATGGAATTGTATAGACAAATTTGACATCAACCTCATACATAAAAGGTTTCTTCTCAGGACTGATGCTTCTGCTTTAAAGAAAGTGTTAACAAAAGACATCAAAAAGCCTGGAGAATCCAAGTTTTCCAGATGGCAAGCTTTGTTTGCAAATTTTGATTTTGATGTCGAGCATATAAAGGGAGAAAGAAACTGTCTACCAGATTTTTTTGAGTCAAGAGTATCTAAAAAAAGGAAATCATCTAATGGTTATTGTCACTGAATGGGACCTTAAAACATAGCAAGAAGAACTTAGAAATATCCTAGACAACACCTCATGGTCAATCTAAGTTGTAAAGTGGAAACCCACTTGGCAATTTAGAAACACCAAAGTTATGGATGCAAATCTACAACCTCATCAAGACTTATAGCACCTTGCACCAGAAAGAAAGATTAACCCTAAGTCCAACACTTGGATACATGATATGGTGTATAAGAATTCAATGATGTCTTTTAATCTTGCAGACGAAGCATTAAGGGAAAGTTTTCATGACATCAGTTTGATATGGAATGAGGGAAGCAATAGAACCAAAACATTTCATAAATTTTATACTATCAATAGAACCAGATATTCTGAACATCTTGCAAGAATAATGTGGCCACAAAAGGATCCGAGCCTTGTATATCCTGACATTGTCTATAATTTCCAGGGCTTTAAAGATCTCTAGTGCGATATTTTATGTAGAGAAGAAAGATCAGAAATACATTATACATTATTAAAATTTGGACTTGTCTTCATTACAAAGTTATTGTTACAACCAACTTGGTTACATGAATGGTGGAGATGATATGAGATAAATAAGACTGCTATGGATCCAAGGTACTTTGAAAGAGACTTTCAAGGTGATTACCAGGAGTGCATGGAGTGTAATGGCATGGAGTGTTTTCAACTTCCCTGTAAGACTATTGCAGATCTAATTTATTTATTTATATTTATAATGATTTATTTATTTATTTATTTTATTTATTTTTATTTTTTGATGATCACATATTAGGCTTCATGAGAGGACATCATCAATGGTTAGCCTTAACCAAAATAAACCATCACATTATCCTCGGGAAACCAATGATTATCCAAAGGATTTATAAAAAGCATGGGATACTAGTGGAGCATACCATCATAATAATGGTCGATTCCCTAGTACAAATCCATTAGGAACATAACTTAAAAGACTCCAAGGGTTCTTGTGGGCTTCTCCTCAAAAGCATCCACAATTTACAGTAATGTCTTGTCACTTGACTTTGATAGTGACCTATTTTCGTGGGATTTTATGACAAAAATCTCAACATTGTAAATATCTTTTCCGTAGGATTTGGAATAATCTCTACTTTGTAAAAATTCTGATTTTTTGAGACTCGGAGCACTTCTCCGACTTTTGGTGTGATTTGATCCACATCTCGGAATCTCAGTATGATTGTCTTTTGGTGTGATTTGATCCATATCTCAGAATCTCAGTACGATTATATGATGTTTGTCCCCTTCTCATCCTATAAAAAGAGAGAAGTAAGGCTCATTGGGACATTCGGAGTTAGAGAGTCTAAGAGTGAGAGTGAGAGTCTTGTTTTTTGAAGTATGAGATAATATTGCTACTCTGCATTTGCAAACTTTTGTGTTCGATCTGCTTGCATCACGAAGAAAGTATCTTTTAGAGTCAAGTTTGAAAAACCTGCATATCAGGGCCTAAAAAGCCTGGTAAGAACCTAAAGTGGTTGAACTCATTAAGTTTGAGTCTGTGTTTGTTTCATAAAGTTCAAAGACAGAGTCTGCAAAGGGCCAGGTAGCCTCTGGAGTGCATCTTAATTTAAGGTGTAGTGTTTGGTAAATGCCCAAGCAGTCTATCTCTAATTGAAGTTTCTCTAAATCTTCCAGCCTTGCAATTCATCTTTTGAAATCAATAAAAGAGAGAAGTTTTTCAAAATGTTCTACATGAGTTTATGTTTTGTTATGTTATTTTAAATATTCTGTGAGAGGAGAGGTTCATTCGAGGTTCGCCGGAGGTTCACCGATGATCGAGGGACATTTTTCTTGTGTTGGCAAGAGGTTTTTGAAGAGCATTATTGCTTGAATATCCAGAGGTTAGTGTACGGGTTTGTGTAAGAGTTCGTGTATTCATCACATAAGACATAGAAATTGCACAACAAGCTTCATTTTATCCTTCCCACCAGTTGGTTCCACCCTTTAAAAAATTTAAACTGCCAATATTATTTTGCTCATGCTTCCCATATTTGGCCCCTCTCTCATCCTCCTACACAACATCCATATGTGTCATGCTCTGCTTGCTACACCGACCCCATGTTGTGCTCCACTGAACCTCTCGCGCTCATCATCCCTGCTGTGCAGTCCTATACTTGCAAATTTTAACGATTTTTTTTTGCTCTCCAACATGCCCCCAACACAAAAATGTGGCTCTTCCCAAAATCTTTTCATTTATAGCTTTTTCCCATGCTTTTTCTTGTGCTTCGACCTTAGATTTTAGGTGCTCTGCTCTAACGGTCAGTTCCCTAATGATAGTGTCGACGTCCTCATTGTTTATAGTCTACATGGTCTTCAACAAATTTTCGCACTCATCAACTATCATCAATACCTGTTCCTAGAGATCTCTCCAAGGTTTTTGTTCTTCTTTGAGTTTGTCTAGTGACTCCCTAAGTCACGAATTATCATGCATTGCTTTTCTTCTATGAGTGGGTTCATCCTTCCTACTGTTTGATCTGTCTTTCTAATTTGATCGTTTACTTCTTGTGTATGTTTGGTAACTTGTTTCACAGTTGGAACCTTTAACAAAGCATTCAACATTTGGTCACCTTGTTCTACCATATCCTAACACTTCCTTTCATATTCATCCTACTACTCTTTCTCTTGTCAATCCAACTCCTTGCTTTGTTGTTCCTCGGGTGGTGTATGTGGCTATTGCTTGGCCGTGGCCTTTGCCACTTATTCCTTTAATCATTTTATTGCCTCCTTAAATTTTGTTGCTAACTCTTAAGAAGGGGTCGTCACTTCAATTAACCCCTCGATGCATTTTTCATATACTTAGGTAAGGGTAGTGCGCCACTCTAGGTTGTCCTCCACGAGTATTTGTTTTTCCTGGAGCAAATGTTCTTCTGCTTTATGTTTTTTCTCCAAATATGCATGTGTGGTGGTGAGCCTATTGTGTAGCACCTAGGATGCATCACCATGCAGTTGTCTCAAAGTCTTACAAACATAATTATGACAATACTATGTTTACTTGCGTTGAGACAACCAAAGTTTGTTGCATAAACCCTTCCCAAACTTCTACAACAGTGCTTGATACATGGAATACACTCCTAGGTTGTTGGGATGATGAGGTGACAGTGGTCTGTGATCAAAACTACGACTGAAACATCTATGCCATAGAATGAATCCCCCCTAATTATTTCATAGTTAATGAAAAGGTGAGTTTAACATTTACCTCTATTATGTGCTTCTAAATTTCTCGAACTTGGTCAATTCTGCATCATCCCTTTGATCTCCAATGCGATGAAATCATCTTCTATCAAAATTGTTTGGACCGGGGAGGCATAGGTAGCCTTTTGATTTTTCTTGGCCTCTGTGGTTGATGCACTGCCTGTGCTACTTTTCAATAACTGCCTTTTTCTTTATTTCGGCTGCTCTCCTGGAGTTACAGGTTCCCCTTGTGACTCTTGTTTTAGGACAACTGAAGATTGGGCTTCTTGCTACTCCTGGATTGATGGAGTTCTATTCATTTCTTCCTTGCTTGAAATGGTTTTGAATTCCAAATATTTCTCCTTTGGTACCCTCCATGCAGGCTCCCATGCATTAATTATACCATCGATTTCTTCCACAATGAACTTGTAAGGTTCCTTTCGCCAACACTTATCTAGGTCTCTCCATGGAAAAATTAGAATGTGGTGAGGGTCAGCCTTGAATTGTGCCATACTCTTGAAATTTTTCACACTCTCAGCAGGTAAGAGTGGTGTTTCCTCAACCTTTCTTATCATATCTCCATAGAGACAAAACATGAGGGTGTTGATCTTTTTGTGCTTTGGTTCATTAGAAACCCATAGATTTTGAAATTCGGTCACTACAATTAGTTTTTTTGGGTCAATTAATAGTTGGAATGTTTATGGCCTCTCGAATATAACCAACGTTGTCAATACCATGGATAATGAACTTTGTATTTAGCTCCTGGGTGTTTAGACAATCTTTCTTGAATTTTTGCAACACGAAAGGATCCCATGCAAATTTCTCCCCTTTGGTGCATCGATTAGCTACAACAATAACCTTTGTAGGGACTTCATTCACTCGAAACTTGCGTAGGAGTTTACAAGCTATAATCTGTGTCGCGAACTTGGTGACCCGTTCATTCACCATCGAAATCAGGAACCTTCGGTTCCCTCTCTGTGTCTGATATGTGTCGATCACCATTGCACAGAGAGCCTTGTCATTAATGAGTAACCCTATGTTATTCAAAATTTACGAGTGCACACAGAAGTATCTTCCCTAGACCTAGTGGCCTAGTCTAGAACAACATAAGGCAAAGAATATAAAGTTATCCTAGATAAATTGGAGAATGGGAAGATGCTTACTTATGATTCATCACAAGCTCTTCTCTCCTCTCGGCTTGTAAGCTCCAATCATAGCTTTGGTTGCTATAATTAGAATCTGCACATACAATCAACACAAGCCAAAGATCTACGACATCTATGTAGCATTATCCAATCACTCTATTCAATGGATAATCATAACATTGAAATATATGAATCTAAACATAACATAACACATATAAGAAAATGATATACTCTTTGTATTAATATGAAAATAAGAGAGATTACAACCAAACATGGAAGTTGATCTTGTAGAGATCTCCCAGAGTTGACTTATCCTTATCACAAAGCACACCTCAATGTCACCCTAATGCATGAGGATGATAACTCTTTAAGGTTTAAAGCAACAACATGAGGGTATGATTAGTCTCTGAATTCCAACCCTGATGTTGTAGATGGTTGTGGATTTATAGGAGAGTGTGGTAATTTAGGAATTCGTATCCATTTACCAATCTAGGCTAGGAGGGAGGATGAGCTTAAGGGATAAGAGGGGAAAACTCTAAGGTAGGGTAAGACAGGATTCAAAGAATTTATCCAATATAAATGGTTGAAATAACTCCTGGAAGCTTCAGGGTTCTTTTTAATTTTCCGGAATTTCTAGAATTAGTGCACCCCCAACAAGGGACAACATGTTGCTTATCAGTGCTGGTGCAGAACTAGGCAACCTGCTACTGAACGCAGGTCCCTAAAGGGCCAAGGTGCATTGGGACTTAAAAGCTTTGAAATGAAACAGTCAAACCTAGAAACTCAGGGATTTGGAAGAGTCATGCTTTGGGGTTTGTGTAAGGATGATGACAAGGTGTTCATGGGTGTTGATTGATCGAGTTTGTAGGCCTATTGATCATATGTGACAAAATTGTCTATAACAGATTGCCCCCTAACATGAAAATTCAGAAATGATAACTAATGACTGAAGTGCTTTACCTTATGACAAGTTCAGATCAAGAACAACTAGTTGAGATCATCATTTGTTACAATACATTTTCATCGTGATATTTTTGTTGAGGGAGGCATACCCATGCTTAGCACATAAGCTAACATTACATGTATTATGATCAAGAATTTGTGTCCATTGATGATGAGGTGTGGATCCATGATTGGATGATTGTCTTGTATGATCATACCCATCATGCTTTGTAACCTTGCATTAATTGTGAAATCACAACCTGGATGGATGGAACTAGGTCTAGGGTTTTCTATCTCATTCACTTAATCGTTCAATGTATGAGTCTAACCTTGCGAAGAAAGGAGCTGAAGTCGAACATGGTAGACACCATATGATTATCGACCAGTGATGTAAGCTGTTAACAAATGCGAGATAAACCATAGATGATGTTAATGGCTCTCAAGGTATTGCAGTATAATTTGTATTGTGTGAATGAATGTGTTGAAGTCGAACACCACACAAAATCAGTTGGTCAAAGGCCAATGATGAAAACCTGTCTCCGATAGTGAGGAAACTTTCCATTGATTTATGCAAGTCCCAAGGTACTAATGGAAGAGTTTCTAAGTCAAATTTCTGGATAATGAGCTAATGTTGACACGAAGTGACTCGTCATAAAAGGGCCTTGATGTATCCCCCCATCAATGATAGGAAATAGTAATCATGATTTGAGACAGAATGACATCAATATGAAACTGGTTTAGGAATGACACACATGGAACGAAGGCTTAAGAGTATTGTAGCATATATCAACTAAATGACTTCTCTTGAACATATTGGCGACACTGAATGGAGTTGGAAGCATTGACCTAAAACTAAAAACAAAGGATTTTATATGGTGTGATGAACTAAAAGACAAGTAGATTTCCCAACCCAATAGCCACAGAGATGAAGTGGAAGAATGTCGTGTTCAAGAGCGACTCACTACCATAATAGGTAGAGCACCATGTTTTCCTAACTTCCCCAACCATTTCTGGTATGTACTTCTTTATTTTTTAACAAGCTTGAGGAGGATAACATATGCTTGATATGTAAGTTCATCCTTTAGATGAATCCCTCTGAGTATTTTTAACAAACACTGAGTAGGAGTGATTCGGTCCCGTCATGTTCGATAAGTCCATCATTGTTTATTTTTTTACGAGTCCATCGAAGGTATACTCGACTCCTTTTTCATGTTTAGAGAGTTTGAAAAAGAGGCAAAAAAGAAAACTCCAAAGGTTACTTTTCGTAAATTGTCTCTTAAGTCCAAAAGGGCAGAAAATGGTACTCAGGAGAACCTATTAGCCATGTTCGGCTAAGGTATTCCTTTTTCGTCAATAGTCTATCTCAGTCCAGAAAAGGGTTAAACTTATACTGAGTAGACATCTTTTCATTTACTTTTACGAGTTTGAAAAAATAAGTGCTCGACAATATTTTCATGTTTAGGGCATCTAAAAAGAGATGAAAGAGGACTGCTGCTTGAGGAACGAGTGGTATAAAGGGTAGCAACTGGTTCCGGACACGATGGAATTGATAAAAAAACATAGGGGTCAAGATGTTGGCTAGTAAGACCACTCATCATAGCGATTCATTAGGAAAGGGTAAAACAACCAAGTGAAAGCGTATGATCAGTCAAGTAGATGGTGACGATGGAAAGAGAAAACCAAGGCTCATCTAGAAAAATTAGGCTGATAAAAATGGCAATCATGAGAGGTAGGATGAAAATGGTTTCATTTTTACACAAGCTTGAAACATGTGGAAACTATGCTTGAGAATACTTGAAGATGGTTTCATTTTTTCACAAGCTTGAAACATGAGAAAAACTATGCTTGAGAGTGGTTTCATTTTTACACAAGCTTGAAACAGAGAAAAACTATGCTTGAAATAAGTTTGCATGCCCCCAACATAATGACTCAATTCTAGGTACATGCCCCCCAAGCTTCATTTCATTCACCTAAGTAGACTATTGGTTACTAACAGGTGGATGGAATGAAGGTTCATTTATGAGATCAAGTGAAAGACTCGACTGGGAATTTACGAGATCTAATCAAAGATTCAAATTGGAAGGGGATTTGTTTCATTTTTTAATGAGCTTGACACAATAAAAGAACTATGCTCATGGAACCTTGTTTCATTTTTTAACGAGCTTGACACAAGAAAAGGAACTCTATTCTATGAACTGTTGAAGTCTAGAATTGTTTCTTTTTTACTATCCTCTTTTTCCTCTTATTTCATGTTCTTTCACGTACTTATCACCATTTTGTAGCAAACATAGCATGTTTAAGGTCAAGGTAAACTCTCAAAAAGGTATTCATCATGCATAATTAGAATATTAGCTTCTTAATGCATTATGATGAAAATATTCTTATGACTACGGAACTACAAACATTCTGCAATGGATATTTGTTTCCGCAACAGAATCCATTGTTAGACAAGTTGCAACACTCCAATAAAGGGAAAAAGACTACCAAAAGGTGACAAATGGATTCCAGATGGATAACCACCTACTTGCATCACTTGGCAAGCTACACGGGTTAACGAAATCTTGAAGTCAAAGGCAAAGTCAAACCTGGGAATTGCGTGGAGCAATCAAACATAGGTAATGGAGAAATAACAAACATCAAACGGGCGAGACTCAAGATTGGATCAGCTGTCAAGATTGTAGATCGAGATAAAATATCCTATGACTTTATTTTTCAAAATAAAGTCATAAGAGATTTATCTCTGAGATAAATCGGTCTCGTAGGTGTCGAAATGATTCATAATATATCAACTTAAAACTCTTTCAAAGACGTTTTATAATTTGTATAAATGTTGTAAGCGAGAAAAGAAACATAAGATTATTTACTAAGTTTATAGTTCTTTTGTGGAGAAGACCGATACTTTATTTTATAATACAAATCAATGTTGTTTTCAAATGTGTGCGTAAATAACTTTTGATCACTAATCAAACCTGCACTCCGGGAGGGCCCCCTGCGAGTTGTGAGGTCTTATTCATAGTTTTTGTTTTGTTTCCCGCATTATCATTTCTTTTAAGCATTTGTTTTCCATTATAGTTACATTTCTGATTGTTTTCATTTGGTTGTAGAGTACTCATAAACAAAAAAGCATTAAAAATATTTCAATTATTGAATGCATCTTCTTTCCAGCACTTGATCATTTCATAGTTTAAATTGATTTCTTAATTGTTAATGAAACACTCTTTAGAGGATAAATACACACACAAGTAATCATTCTCAAGTTGTAAAGATTTTCATTTTGTTTTCTGTAAGTAGATCTTTTTATGGCAATTTCTCCTTCATGCAATTAATCTAGAATTTCTTTGCTGGAATCTAGCATAAGAGTTTCCTTCTACAAGACAGTGTAGAATGCTTTGAATTCTATAAATAGAGTTTGATTGTCTCTTTCATGAACTTTGGCTTTTCAACATTTTACCTTCATAGAAGAAAGTTTTGAATTCTGCAATTTAAGATAGATTTTCAATTTCTACAAAGAAGAGGTTTTCAATTCAGTTAATTAGGATTTAATATAACTTTAGAATGAAAGAACATGTGCATAATCACTCTCCAATTTGTGTCCATACTTAGAATTAGTTTCATTTCTAGAATCAATTAGTTCACAAGAAAAATCCTAACATATATAGTGCACACACATTTCACAAGTACACAAATCCTGGTTGACAATTAATAAAGGAAATTAAGAACAATTAATTTAACAAACAGGAACCTTGTTTCATTTTTTAAGGAGCTTGCCACAAGAAAAAAAACACTGCTATGGGAACCTTGATCATGACCTTCAAGAGGCCATGGCATCCAATATGTTCTCATCAGATGGGAGGACAACACTTTGGAAGGGATACATATCAAGGGATCTAATGGAAAGATCAGGCTCCAATGGCCCCTGTACACGTTGCACTACATCAACTACTAGATCATTAGTAGACGCATGTATAGAACAAGTTGCCACATAATTAACCTATGGTAAAGGATATACCAATTGAATATAAGGACCATTTAGGGAAGTCGATTGATTGAGAGTTAAATTAGGACCAACGAATGAAAGCTGGTCAATGGTCATGATTCTACCTTCATGCGGGAAAGACATCACATAAAAGAGTGAAGAGACAAGAGCTCCCATATCATACATAGTCACGCCCAAGGAGTAAATTAAAACCCAAAGGGACTTGGACTAGCATCACATTGATATAGACAATATTTCTTCCCAAAGTAATAGGAAACTGATGAAGGATCCCTAACTGTTGACTGATTCCTCTGTTAAATGCCAAAAGATTCTGGGTAACAGGCACAAGCTATGGAGAACCTAAAGCTTGCCAAGTAGTTGAGGAAAAAATACTAATAGATGCGCCTTCGTCTATGATTGTGCCAAGTATGAGTAGATTTTAATCCTGTAAGCACGTAAGGAGGAAGATGATATCCTTCCATTCGACTCCAATCACAGGAAGTGACCATACTACTTGGAGGGGGTGTCATGGGATCGACAAAACTGCCCCCTTGTGCTATGGGAATGGGAGAACTGTTCCCCAGCATTGTGGGAATGGGATGATTTCCCCCTTGTGTCGTGGGAATGGGAGGATTGTTCCCCTGTGTTGTGGGAATGAGAGGATTGTCCCCCTGTGTCGTTGGAATGGGAGTATTGCCCCCTAATTCATTGGAACCTAAAGAAATGAGAAGAACCTGAGAAATATGAACTTCACTCTCTAAGAGAAAGGTATGATCAACTGAAGGTGGAATCAAGTCAACCGTTTTCTCAAGCAATGGTTGGTTGGGAACAAACTCATGGGATCCATGTTCAGAGAGAGTGGGATTGATTGGAGATGGATTGCGATCAATCACTTGATCAACTATTGGAGGATTGGGAGAAATTTTTTGATAACCAACCAGAAGATGATGATGAGAAGATGTAAGTTTTTCCAACACTTATGAGGTTTCATCCATATAAGGACAAAGGTGAATAGGATGATTTACTTCACATAGCCTAAAGGGAATTTTGACTTTACCCTTCTTTCCATGGATCTTATGCTCACTAGTCAATGGTTTGTTGCCAGCATGATCTTCAGAAGCTAACGACAAAGGCTAATGTGAGCCTATGGACCACACTTCTAATACCTTGGTAATACCATGACAATATTTAAGAAGGTGATCACTCTTACATAACTTCCAAGCGAATTTAACTTTGCAGGTTTGATTGAAACATTTGTCCATACTAGTTGCGTTGGTAGCAATGGTTGCTTGGTTCCCCCCTGCTTATTTTTCTTCTTCTTCTACGTCCTCTTCATCTTCTTCTTAGCTTCCTAGTTACTAGAATCAAGACTTTCACCAGGTGAGAAGGAAGAAAGGGATGAAGAAACAACAGGTGAAGAAGGAAAATGGTAAAATTTAGGATCAACTTGAGGTTGATGCTGTTCAGGTGGAGGACTAATTGGTTGAGAAGCAGTTTGAACATTCAAAGCTAAAGAGTTCGAAAATAACCAAACTGGCAAACGAATCGTAAATCTGAGAAGGGAAAACATTTCCATATAAGGAGCACCAATATTTCCAAAAGAAGGAAAAGGATCAGGATTCCCATCAGAGGGGTTTCCTTGACTGGTGGACTCGGGAACTGTTGCCATTAGTCTCAACCTAAGATCCACAAAGTAGTTGTTCCACAGGGAGGATGTTGTTCCATGGTCAATTAATTGATTTTAGAAATTAAAGACACAAAATAAAGATAAAAAGGGGTAAGCTACGCAAAAAGGATTACTAGGTCACTGTGAATTGCAATATACCACCATGGTAAACCAAGCATTTACGTACGTTAAGGAAATCTACTTGATAGTTGTTTTCAGTGCATCAAAATGTATAAGGCAGCCGACTCGGTTACCTAAGGTGAGGATAGAAACCTAGTGGGGACTTCCAAAATATACCCGGAGGTAAGTGGAAGAGTAGTCCATAGTAGTGTTATCTAATCTATAACTGTATGATGAGAGTGTTCCCATATATTTTTCATATGTGGAGTGCCATCCAATATACCTGGAGGTACGCGGAGAACATTTTGATACACTTATGTACATGGAACTGGATATCACCCTAGAATGAAATGCTGGCAAAGAATGATAGCTCCTACGTTTTAAGACGCCAAAAATGTCTCTAGCCTAGACCTTTAGACGTGTCATTAAGTTTCAAATGATCCTTAGGTTAATTGAGTGAATTTTAGAGTTTATCTTGAATTATATATCGATTTCAAGGTTCAAGACTCGATGTCACCTGAACACACCTATGATGCAACTAATATGATAAAAAAACTCTTTTCATTTTCCTTTTAATAATGAAAGGCCTACCTAGGTAGAGGAAGAAGAAATCAATCAATAATGCAACAAACAAGCGATACAACAGTTGATCTCCTCAATTTCACTATTCCAATCAAAATCAAAGCCCTATATGCAATGCAAATAATTGTTTTTATTTTATTTTTTTTTAGTGTTTCAAATGCAAAGAAACATATGAACCCAACTTGATCGCTGACGAAAATAAACCACACAGACTTTAACTGTAATGTAAAAGTTACTTTTCAAATTCAACAATCAATCTATGCATACAAACCTGAATTGACAAGAAGAAAGAAAGAACATAATAAAATCTTATCAAAAAAGGTGATGACACTCAGAGGCAATTAACACTAATATATAATTTAGCCAGTGATTGAGGGGGGATTTGTTTTACAAAAACACTCAAAAAATGTTAAGAAACTAAATCAAACCTCTGAATAACGACCAAAGGAAAATTCACTCTATTTTACACAAAATCAATTGTTATATTGGCTTCAAAAAGACATGAAACACTCAGAGGCTCAAGGAAAACATGTTTCGCCAAAGAAAATCGAAGATTAAGGCACAAAAGGCATTTTTTTGCATGAAACGGTGATCAACACAGGTGTTGAAAGGGCACTAGTGCTCTAAAGTGATGGTGCAAAGAAGGCTAGGGTGCACTACAATGCTCTATCTCTAGAACAAGGGGAGCGTTGATCAAGGTAATGGCAAGTTCTGACACAAAAAATCAATGAATCTCAATGAAAGGTCTTCTTAGGGTCAATATAGTCTAAGTGAGGCAATGAAGACCTGTTCAAGAGGCGAAACAAGTACTAGGGACAAGGAAACCACTAAGAGAATGAAACAATCCCTAATATGAGTCGCCAATTCATTATTTGGAATTCTTATACAAGAAACATCAAAGAATATAAAGTTCTCCTTAGAGAAATTAGAGAATGCAAGGATGCTTACTTGTGATTAGTCTCAAGCTCTTCTATCCTCTTGGCTTGTAATCTCCAATCACAATTGTATTGCTATAATTAGAACCCGCACATATACTCAACACAACCCAAAGCTCTACGACATCTATGGAGCATTATCAAATAACTCTCTTCAATGGATCAACATAGCATTGAAATATATGAATGTAAACATAACATAACACATATAGGAAAACAATATACTCTTTGTATTAATATGAAAAGGAGAGAGTTTACAATAAAAATGGAAGTTGATCTTGTAGAGATCTCCCCATGTTGACTTGTCCTTCATTGTCACAAAGCACACCTCAATGTCACCCTAATGCACGAAGATGATAACTCTCTAAGGTTCAAATCAGCAGCATGAGGGTATGATTAGTCTCGAAAATCCAACCATTATGTTGTCGATGGTTGTAGATTTATAGGAGAGTGTGGTAGTTTAGGAACTCTTATCCATTTACCAATTTATGCTTGAGATCTACTCTTGATGGGAGGATGAGATCAAGAGATAAGAGGTGAAATATCCAAGTTAGGATTATATAGGATTCAAAGTCTTTATCCAAGGTAAATGGTTGAAACAACTCCTAGAAGCTTTTGGAAGAGGAAGCTTCGGGATTCTTTTTAATTTTCCTAAATTTTTAAAATTAGCACACCCCCAACAAGGGACAAACTGCTATTGTTCAGCGTTGGTGCAAAACTGGGCGAGCTCCTACTGAACACATGTCCCTAAAGGGCCAGGGTGCACTAGGCCTTAAAAGCATTGAAATGAAGCAGTCAGACCCAAAAAATCAGGGGTTTGGAAGGGTCATTCTTAGGGCTTTGTGTAGGGATGATGAAAAGGTGTTCATGGATGTTGATTGACCCAGTTTATAGGCATATTAATCAAATGTGACAAAATGGCCTATAACACCTGGGTCTTCTCCTTCCACTGGGAGATCTGTAATCCTGTGGATTAGTTCTATAGTTGGGGGCACAGGCCGGTCGAGCCACAAAAATCCATCATGTACACAAGATAATAAGCACTTGGTAACGAATGTCACTTCGCCCCCCCGTCTAAAGTTTGGAATGTGGAACATATTTGGAATATTAGTAGTCTCCAAACATTAGGTCCAATCCTGCGGTCTTAACTTAGGTACATTTTTTGGATTCAGCGCTCTTTGCAAATAATATTGAAGGTTAGGATGTCAGGAAGTATAACACAAATTGTGATCTAAGTACTTAATATGTTGCATGAAACTCCTCATTTTTCCTTAGCTAAGCACTCCCGATGGAAGAGGTGGAATTTGTAATGTATACTTGTATCTTTTAGGTGTCAACATTGTTTGTTGTGGCCCTGAGAATGGCGGGTATACTTTGGCACTACTATGCAACCCACAACTATCGTTAGTTCTACCTTTTTTGTACTCAAATGCATGCATGTATTCTCTTCTTATGTTTCAGAGCTTCTCTTTTTCTAGGATCCCTTGCTTTTTGCTACTCGTTCCCCTTGTCCTTTGACGGGAATAAATGGTATTTCAGGCATGTCTTCCACTCTTATGCTACCTAGATTTCTCCTTCCATAATTATTTATTTGTAACTTCCTTCCCAAACTTCCACTTCCTCTCCTATCTCTCCTCTCATTCAAGTTCTTTTAATTCACAACTTCTCTTTTTCCCTTTACTCCTTATTTATTATCTCTTATCAACCACTTGGTACCATTCTCCTGCATGTATTCATCCAACCATCCTACCTCACACTCTCGTGCCATTATTCTTCCTTTACGCCATAACCTAACATGATCTATCATTACAACAAGTATATGTTTGCCATAGGTGAAAATGAAGACTGCCTTTCCCAACTATGATTGTATCTCTTCAACAACAGTTCCCCTGTATGTTACCAATTTTCCTCATAAAGTTATTTGCCCAAGGCATGCTCCTTAATTATCTGTAGTATTTCTTCCTAGTTGAGTTGCTAGTGATCATTTTATGTTAGCCACAATTCTATTGATATGACTTGGACTCCTTTTGGCGGCAATCAGTGTGCCACTCACCTACCCACGTCGTCATTGTTAGTTACCAACTATGAATATCATTAATCCCAACACTCTGCGTTGTCTAATTTACCACAATACCTCTTCGAGTGTGAAGTGATCAACTTCTTTAGAACCAGGACAGAATAAACAACTCCTAAACCCCACTCCTACTATCCTAAGTTTCCTAAAACTAAACATTTGTCTACCTTATTTTATGTACAACTAGTAGACTAGCCTCTTATCTTCTCTATATAGAGTGCACAGGAGCCCGATTGTCTCTATAAAGATTTAGCCTGCTCTCATTAACAAACCCCTCACGTGTGTGTCATCCAAATTCCCTAACTGTACTACATTAACATCAGTAACATGTTGGATAATATAGTGTCCCATCCAATGCATCTAGAATTAACCTGGTTGTATTAGAAATTTAAAATCATATAGCAATACTAATTCACCCACCGAGAATGTCTTTTTCTTAATCATTAGATCGTGCCATGCCTCATCTTTGGCCTTTTACACCACCTAGTGGAAGCTAGCTAGCGCCCGATCTTCCTCCAACTGCAGTGGATCCTATGATCACCTTTCCACTACATCAAGCACTATCATTTGTGTAGCTAGCGTAATGCGCATGCTAGGTACTAAGAATTCCATAGGCATGACATCTTTCGTCCCATATACCTTCTAGAAAGGTGTTAATCTGGTTGAATTCTTACATGTAGTTCTATAAGCCCACAAGACTATGGGAATTATCAGATCCTATTCATCACGTTGCACATTACATACCTTGGTAAGTGCAGTCTCCAAAATCCTATAGAAGGCTTCCATGATTCCATTGGCTTGGGGATGGTACCGAATGCTCTTCTGATTAGAAAGTGTGTCCCCTGATCACTCATTAAAAATTGGGTACATCCAAACCTATTCACCACATTTTCGAACGAAAATTGTGTTGTAGTCTTTCATCATTGTAGCCTCAACCCATTTGGTCAAGAAATTCCTAGCAGTAATAATGTATCGCACACCACTCATCCTCGCAGGTGGGTCAAGTGGTCCAATAAAGTCAATGGCCCACTTGTCAAAGGGTTGTAATGTGAGTTGGGGGTTAAGAGGCATTTCGTCTCGTTTGGACGATTTTCCCACCCTTTGACATACCTCACAAGTCCTAAAGTAGTCCTTGGCATTAGCATATACTGTGGCCCACCATAGTCCAATGCGTAAAATCTTTTGGGTCATAGATCGACCTGTGTAGAGCCCCGCTGCGACTCCTGTATGTGCTCCCTCTAGGGTCATGGGTCGTTTAGTCTCCATAACACATCTTCTTAGGACTCCGTTTTCCCCTAATTTATACAACGCTTCAACAATCAATCGATAGTTTGTTGCTTTAACCACTAGTTGTTTCTTTTGTGCCACCACATAATCTTTTGGTTCCATCCCCATGTTCAAGAATTATGCAATTTCCATGAAGTAATCATCCACCATAATTACCTCAAACAACTGCGTGTCTGGCAAGTTGTCCTTTAAGTTCTACGCTTCCTCGCTCAAAGTCATACGCGAAATATGATTTGGCCCCAAATTTAGTTTTTCATGTATAACTACCTGCAAATCATACTCTTGAAAGTATAGCAACCATCTGCAGATTCTCCCCCCCAACACAGGCTTGTTGACCAAGTAATTTAAAGCAGAATGGTCACTATATAACTTGATTTTTTTCTCAGTAAATAATGTCTAAACTTTTGGAGGACGTACACCATCTCCATCCCCTCTCTTTCGGTAATGGTAGAGTTATGCTCCACAATTGATAACTTGCGACTAGAAAGGGCGATAGGGTGATCAACCTCTCCTTCTCCTAGATGAGCCAAGATTTCTCCCAACATGATAGAAGATGCTTCGACATGTACATGGAACTCTTTACTCCTGTCTACAAAGACCAAAATAGGGGAAAATACCATCTTCTCCTTCAAAGTATCCAAATCCTATTGGAATTCCTTGGTACACTGGAATTCTACCCCTTTCTTCAATAATTTTTCCATGGTTGTGGTGCCCTTAGAATATCCCTGTATGAAATTCTGATAGTATCATGTATAGCCCATGGTTGACCTTAGCTATCAGACCGAGGTAGGCAATGACAAATCCACTATGACAACAATTTTGGTCGAATCTACTAGCAACCCATGTTTGCATACTACATGTCCCAAAAAATGCCAAAGGGACCGAAAAATATACACTCCTTGAGATTTAAAGAAATTTTTAATTGTCCACATCTATCTAACATCAAACACAACACATTAATATGTTGTTTCAAGAGACTAAACATTCTCCAGTCATCCAAAGAGACTTCTAAACTCCTTGAATTTTGCTACCACTATTCTCGAAAATATTGTTGGTGCATTCTTTAGACCAAATGGCATCACTGTATACTGGAAATATCCCCACTCCATCGCAAAGGTGGTTTTGTGTTGATCTTCTTTGGCAATCCTCACCTGGTGATATCCTTAAATTCCATCAGTTAAAGAATAAGCCTCTTGTCCTCCCACATTTTCCAGAATCTCCTTTATGAACGGGGTAGGAAAGGGATCATGTGCATAGGCATTGTTAAACTTACGCAAGTCAACGCATATTCTTTTCTCACTCGTCTTCTTATTTAGAACCACTATAAGGCAGATCCATTCTGATTCTTCCACCAGTTCAATAATTCTTACTTGCAACATCTTCTCCAATTCTTGTTTGACCTTTTCCTTCTAAACATGATTCAATCGATAGGGTTGATGCTTTACTAGTTGCACATCAGGTTTTAAAGGAATCCTTATCTCTCCTACCTCCCTGGTATTCCTTTCATTTCTTCAAAGCTATTAGGGAACAAGTCCTGGTACTCACTCAATAAATCAACAACCTTTTTTATGGTGTCATCGTCCCAATGTTCACCTTTGAGTTTCAATTGACTGTGCATACTCCGTGAACTATAATGGCAGTCCTCCTACTGCGTATTCACCTTCTACTTCCAGAATTTGAAGGTTTCAGAGATCATCCTGATCCTCTCCATGCTCTCTTACATTGTATCACTTTAAGAATTCCCACACTCATTGGAAATGTTGATGTGTGGAACATAGTGGCCCACTCTAGATCATATTTGGTTCATTAGCAGTGAATATCTTCTGTCACAACACTTTCAAAGCTTCATTCAATGCTGGCTCTTCTACTTCAAAGATAAATGTAGTCCTGAAATTTTGCACCATTTTATCTTAATCTTGTGTTCCTCTATGCACTTCTAGCTAAATATACCAGTTAGTTGGGATGGTTTCCAAAGTGTGTATAAATCAATGTACCTACTCTTGTTGTGTTACTTGTACCTTGGTCCATGTTACAACACATACCTTCAAGTGAGTCCTGGGGAATTCCAGACCTGAATATTTCTCTCCAAGGACCCCAAAGTTGGTCCCGAATCTAATTTTCATCAATTGTTTATAATATAGCCATCCCATGACTTGCTCTTTGTTTGCAACCCACCAACTGGCTGGAGTGGCGTGCAATGCAACGTCCAACACATGGATCCTCTGAAATTTCGGTATTTGATCCTCACACGCTCGAATAAAAATATCTAATTTCGACAACCCATTGAAGTGAGGTGGATTATGCACCTTTGTCCTTATCCATCGCACCATCTTCATAACCTGTGTGCATCTCTAAGTGTTGACTTCATGCAACTGATTATGCCAATTCTCTAAGGCTTCTTCTTAATTTGAGGCGCAAGATCCAATGCTATGCTAGCTCAACACTCTGTTGGTTGTAGGATTTACATAATAATCACACCAAGATGTGACATTATATATTATCCAGTTCCTCCCAACTAAGCTCACCTTTTACTAGCTCGATGTATCGATCTCCTTCACATGGATCCAATGGTGCTATCACTCATATATGTTTACCTTCAAAAATCATTTGTCTTTTATTTAGATTAATAATAACATCGTTGTCAAAAGCCCAATAAATCCCCAAAAGAGTTGGATAGGGATCAATATCATCCACAATCTCAATCGCCTCAAAATCGGTAGTGCTTGTCACCCATCGATGTCCACTAGTACCCCTGACAACTATCTAATAAAGAAAATTCAATGTTGGTTGGCTAGTCTGAGCTGAATTGGAGACTAATTCATCTTCGACTTCCTCATCATCTCCCAGGTGCTTTTTGGTAGAATATTCACATCTGATCCCATGTCCAAACTTATGTTTTCCATATCGTATTCTTCGATCTATGCGCAAACCAAAATTATTTACTAGTTCTTTTCTTGCGTGCCACGTGGTTTACCGCACATGGCAAAATCCACATAGTGGCTACCTCAGGTCCATTATCGCACTGCTCCACCATCCTCGTGAATTTATCGAGGGACTGGGGGTCTTTTACTAGTTCAAAACAATTTCGTAACATACTTTGAATTGGATCTACTATTGTCCTTGTATCCTCACCTACAATGTTATCATATACCTCTAGCATGATCGCTTCACGAATAGCCCCTCGCCTATCCCATTCTATCGCAACCATTTATCGTTGAGCCTCTTTATACATTGTCTTCTCTCATGAAGGGTCAAACTTTGGAGGGGGTTCAAGTGCTATCCTTACCAACAAGGGATGTGGGGTCCTAAGCCTCGCAACATCTGCTCTTGTCCTGACACCTCCCTATGTTATTATGCTTACTTGTCGTTCAGTCCTACAAGGTTCGACGAAGATCATTGGAACATTGGTTCCCTTCTTCTCCTACAACTTGGCGATCAGCTGGGGGTAATTCTCTGTCAGATGATCTAATGATTTGCAATAGATGCAAGTGCAACAAGGATCAATGCAGTTTTGGGCCAAATTTCCTTGTTGCTCACAGTTGTAACAAACTATTGTGCTTTTCCCTCGGCCAAATCCTCCTCTTCTTCAACCTGGTCCTCTAGATCCTCTAGCCATCATGCCTTGTCCTCATCCTTACTGGTTGTATTTGTCCACTTTAGTTATATCCAAGTTAGTTCCACTCCACCCTTTCTCCTCTCTTGCAAAATATCTCCATCCTCCTACTTGCCACGATATCTGATCTGAAATTAAAAACTAAAGGTTTCTTGAAAAAGTTTGCAAGATAGTTTATGTCTTGTGGGCAATGGATCGAAATTCAAAAAGCACATAAACTTATTAACTTAGTTAATTTTGCAGATTTAAATAGAGAAAAATAAACAACATGCAACATCACAAAACAACAATTTGATGGCAAAGTTCACCCCTCCTGGGATATATCTCTGAGGCCAGCTTCCAATGTTAGCTCTTTAAATATGCTCAAAATGTAAATTACATCAACATACAATGCTCAAATGACAAAAAATAATGTTGCTATTTGTCCAGAACACCCAAAAACCCCTGTGTAAGCTCTTCTTGGGCTTAAAAAGGCTGAAAAATGGCCAAGTTAGGTCTCCTTCTTCATTTCTCTGTTATCTATCCTGCAAAATGGACAAACTGGCTAAACTCACAATGAATCTCCTTTTGGCGGAACCGCCAAGTGAAAATTTGGCGCAGGAGCAATGAAAATTCTACTGAAAACAGTCCAAATTGTCGAACTTTTAGTTTGGCTCTTGTGCCCTAACTTATACCCCTTTTAATAGTCATGTGGCACCCAATGTGGCCAGGGGCACGAGCCCGATGCCACATGCCTGTCGGCTCCGCGCTCTTGGTCATATGTCGGCCATGTGGCTGCGAGCTGAGTGTGACACGCCAACCATGCTCCATTGGTTCTGCCAACGATTATGTTGGGGTAATATGACTTGGGGTTGGGGCCAACTCCATGCCCCTCCTTATTTTGCGCCATGATTATGTCATGATCCATGTGTCTCGGGGCTAGGGCCACGTGCCCCACCCCCTCCCGCCGACACCAAAACATTAACAATTCAATTAAAAATTTTCCCGATCGTTATAAAAAGCACATCTGATGGTGTAATGGTTCGATGGTTGGTTTGTAACTGTGAGGACATGTGATCGAACCCAATGGAGGCCTGTGATCCCATAACAATTTCTTTATGAACTTTGAGGGTCACATGGCGCCTTCTAATTAGTTAAACCTAAAACTCACCAACCAATAAAAAACTGCCAAATTGCCCCGTATGATCATGCAATGTGTCAGCGTAGGATTGGCCCGTCTGACCACCATATTGCCCAGTCAGCCTGCTGACATTAGCACCACATCATTATACGACCTGCCCAGTCAGCTACCCTGTCAACCTTACAAGTTGACTTTATAACTATTGAGGCAATTCAAGTATTGTTGGAATTAGAACGATAAGATCTACAATTTGGCACTAGTTTCAGGATATTTTGAGCATTTTGATTTTTGAGCATCCCTTTTATCCCCTGGATCATTCTTCCCCACTTGAAGCTTTTGGACCACCAAAAGTTTGTTTCACTCGACAATTAAGTAAGGGTACAAGTTGTTGATTTGTGATAGCACCAGATGTGCTCTAGCCATGAAAATTGGTGGAGAGGCTTAGGCACATAAGATATCCAAGACCCATAAATGGTTTGGGGAAATTCCACCCAGTTGGAGAGATATTAAAATAATTAATATTTTTAATGGGGTTCCTAGATCTAAACTTAGGAAAATTAAATATTAATGGGTATTAATATAAGACTGGGTAATAATGTTCTAAATGACATGGATCAAGCCAAATCTAATCTTCTCCATTGATTAGGGACTTAATCTCGGTCGTTGAAGGCTCAACGGGAAATTATAAGAGGAGGCTTGAGGGTCAGTTGGAGACACACCAAATTGATCAATCAGTTCGATTTTCTGGAGCTTGATTTGATTGAGAGAATCGAACTAGTGATCTGTTGCAGTGAGGAGCAATTATGCACGAGGCTAAGAATACATAGCAGAGAGGCAGAAATAGTGCCAGAGAGACAGTGCAGAGCCTAGAGAGGCTGACGCAGAGGCAATTGGGTGCTACGCAAAGGCAGCAGGAAGTTATGTAGAGGCTGAAGAGGCCAACGTGAGTGATGTAAAGGGTCTGAGAGATGATGTAGAGGCTTCAGTAGTTGCATAAAGGCTAGCAGAGCTGACGCAGGGCCAAGAGGTAGCGCTAGAAGAATTTTCGTGGGGCAGACTGAGTGATGGTGAGCCCGGAAGGGTGACGAAGTCCCTGTAGAGTGACATAGAGCACTAGAAGCTGCCATTATTGCTGTGGGATTGTTCATCCGGTGATTTATCAGCCATAATATCTGTCTCCGAGGATAGGTACTACTACCGAGGGCATTCTCTATTGGGTGATCCATTTCTGGCACCCTAGTTGTATTCAGAAACTGCGTAATAATAAAACCCTCATATATGTTGCACCGATTTTCCTGCATTGGGTTTTTCCAAGGACGATTGTCCAAAAATAATGGTGTCCCTTGTGTGTTTATCTCAGTTATTTCAGTTGCTGATATGTATATGAGTTAAGGCTGCATTTGTGTTTATTTTTAGTATTTATATTTATAAATAACTTGTTAATGAAAAGAACAAGTAGGAGAAAATAAACCAAATAATGCAGTAGGGATTTCTAATGTGTCAGACATTGAATTTCAACACAACCCCCTCACTTTCCCGATCTCAATCCACCTTTATTTACTTGGATTGGTACCTTTGAGCCCCACTCGAAGATACTCCACATTGCCTCTACGTGAAGTCCTTATTCTCTTGTCAAGAATTGAGTCTTCCTGCAACTCATCTAAATATTCAGGAGAAAAATCTTCAATAGATGGAATATGAACATTCTCTTCATGATCATTAATCATTGGAGGCTCATACAATCTCAAGTTTTCCACATTCACAATAGAATAAATTTGCATATAAGGTGGAAAATCTAATCGGAAAGCATTGTTACCAATCTTCTCCAAGATTTTGAAAGGACCATATCTGATTGGCTTGAGCTTTTTACCTTCACCTTGAAGTCTTTCCTTGTTGATATACAACCAAAATTGATCTCCCACTTGGAAATCATGATCAACTTGATGCTTTCCATTCCTTGCTTTGTACTTTGCTTTACTTTTCTCTAGCTTCTCTTCTACTCTTTGATGTATTAGCTAAATTTGTTCAACGAAATGTTTGGCTTTGTGTACATCACTATGTCCATCTACTGCAATATATTTACCAAAGATGAAATCAAAGGAGACTTTGGTAAATAACTCAAACAAGATTCAAATGGAGATTCTTGTGTAAATGAATGCTTGGCATGATTGTATACATGTTGGATGTAATTCAAATGCTCATCCCAAAGTTTAGGATGCTTACCCCAATATTCACGAAGGAGATGCACTATTGTTCTATTCATTACTTCTATCTAGTCGTCGATTTGTGGATGAAATGTGGTGCTCTTCTTCAGATTGGTGTCCACGAGTTCCCATAAACTTGACCAAAAATTCCCGACAAATCGAGAATCTCGATCAGAAATAATAGAAGTGGGTAACCCAAAGTGAACCCAAACATTTTGTAAGAAAATGTTTATGGTCTATTCAGCTGTAACTTGTTTCTTACATGGCATCAACACACATTTTGCTTAAACGATCGACAACAACATAAAGATAATCATGACCTTTTCTAGAGATTGGTAGTCCCCTACAAATCCATAGAAATAATTTCCCAAGGACGAGAAGGAATAGGAAGTGGAGTGTACAAACCCAATTTCCTATTGCTAGGCTTGCTAGTAAGACATATGGAACATCCCTTTACATATCTTGAAACAATTTCATTCATGTGAGGCCAATAACAATACCTATGAATTTGTGCAATTGTTTTGCCTACAACAAAGTGACGAACAATAAGAGAAGTGTCGGTTTCCCTTATGACAATGACTATTACACCCTGTGGAATACATAACTTGCCAAGATGATACAATAACTTGTTATGAACATGATAATCCAACTCTTAAACATGATTACGTTGACTCAAAGTTGCATAAACATCTTTAAAATCATCATCGTGAGCATATTGTTCAATATAACTTTCATACAAAATTGAGTTATGCTTAAGAATGACAGATGCATTAACAATAGGCCTTGATAAAATATCAACAAATTTGCTATATATACCTTTCTTGTACTTGATTACAAAATGAAATTGTTGTAGAAATCCCATCCACTTGAAATGTCTAGCTTGTTGCAGCTTCGTTTGCGATTGTAAATATTGCAAAGGTTGACGGTCAATATGAATAGTCGTTTCTTTACCAATCAAATAGTGCTCCCATTTCTTCACGCTATATACCAAAGCATAACACTCTTTATCATAAGTTGGACAGTTAACTACTACATTGGTAAAGGTTTTAGAATGATAACAAATAAGCTTACATGTTGCATCCAAACTTCTCCTATGGCATAATCACTTGCATCGGTTTGAATCTCAAATGGCTTTTTAAAATCTGGAAGTGCTAGAACTAGTGTTGTACTATTTTTCTCTTTCAATGTTTCAAAGGATTTTTGTTGCTTGCCTCCCCACTAAAAGACATGTTTCATGTGAAAATTCGAGAAACCTTGTATCAACACTACAACAACTAATTAAGTTCCTTCTATTTGTTAATTACCAAACAAATTATTTACTGCATCCTAAAACAAATACTGAAACTAATACACTACAGCCTTCACCATTTAAAATTATATGCGGAAACAAGAAACTGAGCAAGAAAGAAATACACAACACATAAGACTATTTTTTTGGACAAATGTCCCTAGAAAAACCCAATGCGAGAAAACCAGCGCAACAGATGAGGGTTTGTATTATTATTCAATAGTTTTCTCAATAAAATATTTGGATGCCTTGTTGGTTATCCAATACAGAGAATATGACTGACAAAGAGATGACTGAGATATATCTCACACTATCATTGCTGATCCTGACTGATCTAGCCACATTTTGTCTAGTCCCTTGTTGCCTCTATGCAGCCTCTGTGCAATCACTGCATAGGCCCTGCGTCAGAGCTTCTGGGGACTACATCACTCCCTCTACTTATATATTTTTCCTCTTAGACTTCAACTTCTGCCATCCCGGTCTCACGCCCCAGCTTCTAGCTCCAAAACTCGACTTCTCCAGCAAAATAAAAATCTCCTCTCAAGATCTGCGTTGCTTCTGTGTCAGCCTATGCTACCCAGCATAGCTTCTGTAATACCTCTTCTGGATCTCTCTCTTCCTCCTCTTTAATGTATTCTCAGATCACGAAATTCTCCAACCAGAACTATCCCTGCCCCTAACTACAAGAAATCTCCGCAATCGCTTCTCTAGCAACTGTTGCGCTGCCCTCTATGAGAAATTCGATCTCGATCTCTCCCTGATGCGATTTTCAAATGCCCATCAAGCCTCCTCTTATAATCTTCTCGTTGAGAACCAACCTAGATTAGATTCTAATAAATGGCTCAAATCATTTTGTCTTGATCCTCGTCTTATTCTAGAAGTTTCACCCACCGTTTGATTAATACCCTTTAATTATTTTAATTTCCTAAGCTTAGAGTTAGGTACCCATAAAAAATAATTAATTATTTTAATAAAACTATCTCCAAGTGGAATTTACCAAAACGATTTATGGGTATTGTGGAATGCATATCCCTGCAAATTTTGAGGCTTAGAGCACATCCAATGCTACTAGAAATAAACACTCCCTCTTAGCGAGGAATATTTTGAGGCTTAGAGCACATTCGGTGCTACCAAAAATAAACACTCCCTCTTAGCGAGGAATGTGCTCTAGTAATGCAACCTATTGAAGCATCACTCTAACTCTCAAACATCTCCCTCTATGTTGTTGATGTTTGACAGTGCTACCTACCATCTACCGCGCAAATGTTGCATTTGTACTCCTATTGACCCTGCCACTGCTAACACTGCATTTTTACTGCAATTCTCATCATTTCTGCATTTGTGTTGTTATTAGCACTGTCACTGCGAATATTGTGTCTGCAATGCAACCTTCTCCAACTATTGTTGCTACCGCATCAACAATGGAAAATCATCCAAAATTACTAAACTGGTGTTCAGCTTGATGTATATATTGCTGGAGTTCTGACTGCTACCAATCTCTACGTTGGCACTTTGAAGCCTTTGTGTTTCTTCTGACTATTGTTGCTAACTCTTCTCTGCTCAGTCTCAGGTGCTCCTAGCCACTGCAACTGTCACTCCAGTATTCCTCTGCACCAACTGAAATTGGTCCATCCTTCTACTTATGGTATGGGCTCCTATAGCGAGGTATTGATCCAAGAGGTGGACTCTTCAAGGACCCTACCCATCTGTATTTCTTTCGACACTCCACCTCTCCCCTGGTGATCTGAAAGGATCATATGTTAAACTGAAGTAGAATTGATTATGCACACAGTGAACTGAATGTTAACTTAAAGTGTTGAAAATCGAGAGAACTACTTGAGAAGAAAGACTTTATGACAGATGATAAACATAAGCAAGATGTAAAACAGAAGTGAAAACAACAAATGCATAGCGATAACAGAAAACAAGATTGATTACGAAGTTCATCCTGATGCACTACGTCTTTGGGTCCACTTTCAATATGGGCGACCACTTTATTAGGATTGATTCTGAAGAGGTCGATTACATAGAAAATTGACCAGACTGATTATGCACACAGGCACTTCTAGTCACTATCACAAGAAAGCTCTCTGAATTAGCTTTCCAATGCCTATCTCAGTTGCCAATTTTGACTCCCAATGCTCTTGTTACACTGAAAACAAAATCGCCTATATCCTCCAGAATCTGCACTCTAGAACTCAAAACCACTAATGTTCTCTTTCATGAACATAGAGGTGCATTTATAAGGTTGTGGATGCATTTGTGGTCTTCTTAGCCAATATTGGCATGAATACTGATTTTAGGGTTCGTTCTAGTGGTTGAAAGCCACCTAAGGATGACTTGTATGGTTATCCCATTAACCTAACACTAAAACATGAATGCAAACCCACGTTTGATCATATAATAAGATAAAAAACCATTAGTTGTTTGCTATCCGCGCGGAGGAAAGGTGGCAGCTCATGTGAACAGTCGATTCGATCCGCGGTTATTGTGTCAGTGGTTCCGCTGCCTGTTAACGGTTGATGATTAATCGACGCTTCACATGCCACCATTAACCTTGCCTAACCGTGACTGTCCACCTAGACTGCTTAGTGAATTACATTGTGTTCACATGCCAAGGTTCTAATGCGGCTAACTGCTGTGAGAACTATTTTATGTAACCTTCATTGCTTGATTGTCTATTCACATAGTATGTAGTTCTGACATGGTTTAAGCCTGTGGTTAGGGACTGATATATTGATTTTGCAATGTTTTATGGTTTTATTACATGTAATGTTTTATACAATGATCAGAGACTTAGGTTTAATACTTTTGAATGCATGGCTTTAGGAATATGTTAGGGTTTAGGTGTATTAGGGTTTAGACTTAGGTTTTAATGCAATTTTTAATGTTTGGATTAGGTTCTTAGGTATAGGGTTTGTCATTATGTTTTTTTACCATTGCTTTTTAGGGCTAGGTTTTATTCATTAAGACTTTACATCACTTTGTCTTAAAACAACCCTTTTTACAACCATTTGTCACAATGTGACATTAAACCCATATGATGAAACCCATGAAACAAAACACTGAATCGACATTGGAATCAAATGAAGATTGAACACTGATGATGAACATGAGTCGGCAACCAAACCTTGGTGGAACTGATGATAATCACATGTCGACAACCGGGTACAAAACCCTTATCCTTTGAACACCATGAAAACCATTGACATCAACGAAACAACCTGAACCATAAACATCATTGTCGAAGCTGAAGACACCAGACACTGAATGCTGACGATGAAATTGAACCTTTGCAATTGATCTGACAAGATCCTCCTAGATCGATCCTCACTTGAAAGCTTTTGGACCACAAAAGTTTGACTTAAACAGATAGTAAACGAGGGTAGAGTTCCCTCACTCTCCACCTTGCCATAATGATGTACCAATACATTCGATCAACCACCTGAAAGTGATGACCCTAATGACGCTGACCATGAAACCTTTTGAATCGGTGATCTTTTCCATCCATCTGCAGTATGAACAACTTGCGAAGATGGTTAAACAACCTGTTATGAACATGGCAATTGACTTCTTTCCATGAAGTACATGAATTAGTGATTCATACACATCTTTGAAAACAATGTCTACAGGATATTGTTCAATACTATTGACATGTATTACAATCTATATTGCGTAATGATAGAGATGATCAAAGACATTCTTGACATCATATGAGCTATTTGACTTGATATACTTTCCTGATTCTTGATTACTAAGTGAACTTGCTGCAATAAACCCATCCAACTGTAATGTGAAAACTGATGTAACTTAGTTTGATTTTGAAAGTATTGAAGTGGTTGTTGATTTGTTTGAATCACTTTTTCCTTATTCATTAAATGATGTTTCCACTTATTAGCACTTTTCCTTGATGTATAAATTTCCCTTAGATGTATTGGATATTTTGACACTGCTTTAGAAAAGGCTTTGATTTGAAAAAAATAGGCTTCCTCTCCACTTGAAAAGAGGCTTCCAAATCGTTTGAAACATGAAATGGTGACACAATACAAGAGAAATTTAACACTGACTTTCCTCAATACTAACCTGCATCCCTGTAACTGATATTTTCCAAACTTGGACTGAATTGATTCATTCTGACATTAGGAAGAGGAGCTTTAGGCATCAACTATAATTCATGTTGTATTCCCTGCTTATGAGTAAGATGTTTGGTTTCTTTAAATAGAACTAGAAAATTTTCTACCTCTTTGATCAAACTATCTTTAAGCTGAGACTCATAACTTGAACAAACATCATGTCGATTCTTATGTTGTTCCTTTACACACATGATTACAAATCTCTTATTTGAACTTATTAATCGCTTCATCTGATTAGCAACAACTAAATTCAAGTGATTTTTACTTTGATGTGCCCTGACAATAAATTCAACCCCATCTTTCTTAAGGTGATATTTATGCTCTCTCCTATAAAATACTGCATCACGATCATAAAGATAAGGACTTCCTAAGACAACTCCACATATGTCTACTGGAACCACATCTAATTCCACTTCATCAATGTAATTAGCTGTAATGGAAAATCTTAATCGACATTGTTTTGTGACTTTTATCTAAGTCGATTTATTTAGCCATCCTAATGGGTAAGATCTCTGATGATTCTGTGTCTCCAAACCCAAGTTCTTAACTAAATATTCAGATATTAAATTTTCCTGTGATCCACTGTCAAACATTGTATCTATCTTTGTGTGCTTAGAAGTTATCCTTATGTTAAATAATTCAACTCTTTTATCCTCATTTGAAAGATTTATGTTTGATGAAGATGCAATATTATTCGAACTTGAACCAGTGTTAGAAGTTTTACCTGTCGTAACTATGGTAGTTATCCTCCTTTCATCACCTGAATCAGAACCTAGATCTTGTTGATGCTGCAATTGCCTTCTTTTCATCCTTCTCCTTAAGGAAATTTTTGGCTTAAGTTATGGATGGAGTTTCCAACACTTAGATTCATCATGACCGATTCTTTGGCAATGAGAACAAGTAGGTCTTTCCTTCTGAGCTATCGTTGATTTCTTTCTCTTCGAATTTTTCTTCCCTTTACTATCATTGGAATCCTTAATTTCCAACTCTTTGGATGCTTGCGGTGAAAATTTGAATGGTATGCCACCTAATTCAATGTGTATGGCTTGAACACACACTTCATCAAAATCATCAGGATTAAACATCAATAATGTATGTTGCAAATATGAATGTAAACTGTCGATGTATTTTAATAAAGTTTCACGTGTATCCAATGAAATACCAAGCGCCAATGCTTTCTTTCTAAACTCCTAAGTAAACTCCTGAACACTCTGTCCTTTACCTTGCCTCAAATGCTCCCAATCAATAACAACTTGTTGCATGTATCCTAAAGGATAGAATTGTTTCTTAAGAGCTTTTAAAAACTTAGACCATGAAGATATGACTTTTCCTTTCCGCTTTACATATATCTAAGTTTTACTTTCCCACCGGATTAAAGTTGTTCCCCCCATTATAAGTGTAGCTAACTGAATTTTCGTTTTATCATCAGAAATATTCTAAATACGACAATATACTTCTAACTGCTTAATCTAGTTATCTAGCTTTTCAGGATTCATTTCGCCATCATAAATAGGTAACTCAAATTTTACATCAAGTTTTAAAAGAGATGTTTTCTTAGGTTTCTTTTCTGTTTCAGATTCTATACTGGAAGAAGAAGAAGAAGATGATGATGATGATGGAGATGACGAAGGTGAAGGAGGTTTATCAGCCTTGCCTTTACCTTTGTCCTTCTTCGATGTCTTTGAAGAAGAAACTGCATCTCTTGCCTTCTTATCTTCGTAGAGTTCTCCCAACGTTTGATGCATAGTCAAGAATGCTTACTGAAATTGTTCATCGCTCATCTTAGTTTCTAGCATTTCACCTGCATCAGATCCTGTCATGGTCAACTTATGAACAACTCTTCGCTTTCACATCTCTAGATTAATCTCCTCAAGAATTCCTTCTCCACGATGCGACTTTGACCTGGTTAACATTCAATGGAAAAATTCTACAAACACAACCTACTTTGATACCAAATTATATGATCTAAAATGATCATATGTTAAACTGAAGTAGAATTGATTATGCACACAATGAACTGAATGTTAACTTAAAGTGTTGAAAACTGTGAGAATTGCTTGAGAAGAAAGACTTTACGACAGAGGATAAACATAAACAAGATGTAAAATAGAAGTGAAAACAACAAATGCACAACGATACCAGACAACAAGATTGATTACGGAGTTCATCCTTGATGGACTACGTCTCTGGGTCTGCTTTCAAGATGGGCGACCACTTTATTAGGATTGATTCCGAAGAGGTCGATTATACAGCAAATTGACCAAACTGATTCTGCACACAGCCACTTCTGGTCATTGCCACAAGAAATCTCTCTAAATTAGCTTTCCAAATCCTATCTCAGTTCCCAATTCTGACTCCCGATGCTCCTGTTACACTAAAAACAAAATAACCTGTATCCTCGAGAATCCGCACTCTAGAACTCAAAACCACTAATGTTCTCCTCATGAACAAAGAGGTGCATTTATAAGGTTGTGGATGCATTTGCGGTCTTCTTCGCCAAGATTGGCATGAATATTGATTTTAGGGTTCGGTCTAGTGGCTCAAAGCCACCTAAGGATGACTTGTATGGTTATCCCATTAACCTAGCACTAAAACATGATTGCAAACCCACATTCGACCATATAATAAGATCAAAAATCGTTATTTGTTTGCTAACCGCACGGAGGAAAGGTGATAGCTCAAGTGAATAGTCAATTCAATCGATGGTTAGTGCATCGGTGGTTCCGCTGCCTATTAACGGTTGACGATTAATCCGACGCTTCACATGCCACCTTTAACCTTACCTAACTGTGATTTTCCACCTAAATTGTGTGGTGAATTACATTGTGTTCACATGCCAAGGTTCCGATGCGACTAACTGTTGCGGGAACTGTTTTATATAACCTTTATCACTTGACTAACTGTTCACATAGTACGCAGTTCCGACGCAGTTTAAGCCTGCGTTAGGGACTGATATATTGATTTTACAATGTTTTATGGTTTTATTACATTGTAATGTTTTATACAATGATCTGAGACTTAGGTTTAATACATTTGAATGCATGGCTTTAGGAAAAAGTTAGGGTTTAGGTGTATTAGGGTTTAGACTTAGGTTTTAATGCATTTTTTAATGTTTGGATTAGGTTCTTAGGTATAGGGTTTGCCATTATGTTTTTTTACCATTGCTTTTTAGGGCTAGGTTTTAGTCATTAGGACTTTACATCACTTTGTTCTTAAAACAACCCTTTTTACAACCATTTGTCACAATGTGACATTAAACCCATTTGATGAAACCCATGAACCAAAACACTGAATCGACACTAGATACAAATGAAGATTGAATGCTGACGAAGAACATGAGTCAACAACCAAACCCCATCGGAACTGACGACAATCACATGTCGACAACCAGGTACAAAACCCTTATCCTTCAAACACTATGAAAACCATTGGCATCACCGAAACAACCTGAACAATAAACATCATTGTCGAAGCTGAAGACACCGAACACTGAATGTTGACGATGAAACTCAACCTATTCAATTTATTTAACAAGTTCCTCCTGGATCACTTGGAGGTATCTGGGAAATCATGGCAAACTCCTCCTCCTCGATCTTTGCGGTTGCAGCCTGCGAATCATGTTTCTCATCGTTGTCCTTTTTCTTGAGAGGACACTGTGTAGCGTAGTGACCAAATTCACCACACCAGAAACAATTGATCTTTGAGACATCCTTCTTCTGCCTCCGCTGCTCCTTCTTCCCCTTTGATTGAAAAGCTACATTCTCCTCCTTGGGCCTTCGTCCCACTACTGTCATTGCCATCAAGTTTTCACTTGACTAAGTCTCTCCTCATCTCTTCCTGTTGAAGAGTGTCCCACATCCCTTCCCAATCTGAAAATCTCTCTCTGCCCAGGATACTCTGGAAAGACACTTTCCACTCTTCTGAGACTGAATTCAGGGCCATCCTCACCATCTCGGTAGGTTGAGGTGTTGACCCCACAACTGCCAACAAGTCTCAAATCTCCTGAAGCTTTGTTAGGAATAGATCAATGCGTTCCCCCTTCCGCGTCTGTGTGGATCTCATCTTCTACTCTGGGTACATCTTTTGCTGCTTTGGAAGAATCTTTGTATAGCGTGACAATGCTTCCCACATCTATTAGGAAGTATCCTTGCTGGCAATGTGACACACTATGTGATCTCTCACTCCGTTGAGGATCAATCATTTGGCCTTCGCCATTTCAGCCTTGTACTTCTTGAGATCAATCATTCGGGTACAACTATCACACTGTAGACACATGTTTTGAGATCATGCTCATCTAGAAGGCATGAGATCCTTGCCTTCTAGATCACATAGTTGGATGCACCCTCCAACCGATCCTGTTCTCGCAACCCATTAGTTGCCATCTCTGCCAACAAAATGTCGAATTGCCTCCTCTCACCTCTACACTGCTGTCGGGATGGCCTACACACTACCCGCTGGAGTTAGTAGATCCACTGCTCAAGAAATGAGAATTCTGACTTCTTGGCTAGAAGTCCTCTAAGGAATAATTCCCTCAACAATGTCTCTCTTCTTCCTTTTGACAGTTTTCTGCCCAAACAACTACTACATAAAACTGTGTCACACTAGAAAAATCCTCTTCGTTGAAGCTTATGCGCTGCTCCCTCTGACACTGACAAACTTTGATTTGGAAGTCTTACCTCTCTGTTGACTCACTCAGAGAGAGACCTTCCTCGAAAATTTTTCCCTCCTAGCTTGGACTGCACAATCCCTCTGGGGATTTGATTTTTTGCCTATGCAACACTTCGACCCTCCTTCTCTTCAATGTTGGGCTCTTTTGGCTCCTCTCTTGCTTCACCTACAGCTCTAATACCATGTGAAAATTCGAGAAACCCTGAATCACTACTGCAACAACTGATTAAGTTCCTTCTATTTGTTAATTACTGAACATATCATTTACTGCATCCTATAGCAAATACCGAAACTAATAGACTATAGCCTTCACTAATTGAAAGTATACGTGAAAATAATAATAATAATAATAATAATAATAATAATAATAATAAATAAAATAAAATAAAATACACAACACATAACATCGTTATTTTTGGACAAATATCTTTGGAAAAACCCAATGCCGGAAAATCGGTGAAGCAACTAAGGGTTTGTATTGTTAAGCAATAGTTTTATGAATACAATATTTGGATGCATTGCTTGATATCTAATACATAGAATATTATTTACAGAGAGATGAGTGAGATATACCTCACACTATCACTAGTGATCCTAACTGATCCAACCACAGAATGGCTAGTCCCTTGCTGCCTCTGTGCAATCACTGCATAGGCCCTGCGTCACAACTTTGGGGACTGCATCACTCCTTCTACTAATCGATTTGCCTCTGAGACTTCGAATTCTACCCTCCTAGTCTCACACCCTAGCTTCTGGCTCCAAAAATTGACTTCTCCAGCAAAATACAAGTCTCCTCTCAGGCTTTGCGTTACTTTTGCATCAACCTACGCTACCCAGTGTAGCCTCTACGTTGCCTCTTCTGGATCTCTCTCTACCTCCTCTGCAATGTAGTCTTGGATCAAGAAATTCTCCAATCGAAACTATCCATGCCCCTCACTGCAAGAAATCTCCTTAATCGATACTCTAGCAACTGTTGCACTGCCCTCTCTGAGAAATTCAATCTCTTGATCTCTCCCCGATGTGATTTCCAAATGCCCATCAAGCCTCCTGTTATAATCTTCTTGTTGAGAACTAGCGACCCATATTAGATTCTTATCAATGGTTCAGATAATTTTGGCTTTATCCTCGTCTTCTTCTAGAAGTTTCACCCATAGTTTGATTAACACCCTTTAATTATTTTAATTTCCTAAGTTTAGACTTAGGCACCCATTAAAAATAATTAATTGTTTTAATAAAACTGTCTCGGGTGGAATTTCCCTAAACGATTTCTGGGTATCGTGGAATGCATGTGTCCAATCCTTCTTATAAATTTTGAGGCTTAGAACACATTCGATGCAACAAGAAATCAACATTTCACACTTGTCAAAACATGTAATGGTGCTGCAATGAGTGAGAAATTAGCTATAAATTTTTTCCAATATTGGGTTGCTCCCAAAAATATCCTAACTTCTATTAAATTGTTGGGTTTAGTCCAATTCACAATGACTTCAACTTTTGAGGGATCAATATTCAATTCACCCCCTCCTACAATATGACCCAAATAAACCAAAGAGGTTTTCCTAAATTCGCACTTAGACATATTCAAATACAATTTCTCTTTTTTCAAGACATATAAAACTTGTTTCACATGAAGGATATGCTTTTCACGAGTCTTACTGAAAATTAGAATATCATCTAAGTAGACTATGACAAAATCATCAAGGAATGATCTCAACACATCATTCATAACTCTCATGAATATTGCAGGTGCACTGCAAAGCCCGAACGACATAACTAACCATTCAAACAAACCTTGTTTTGTCTTGAAAGCAATTTTCCAAATATCATCTTCAAAAATCCTTATCTGATGATAACTTCTTCTCAAATCTAACCTATTTAAATAAATGACTACCTTTAACTGATCTAGAAAATCATCAATGTGAGGAAGAGGATATCGATTCTTTAACGTGATTTTGTTCAAAGCTCTAAAATCCACACACATGTGCCATGTACCATCCTTATTTGGAACCAAGACAATAGGAAATCCACAAGGAGATTTGCTACGCCTGATGACCCCTTTGTCAAGAAACTCTTGAATATTATTCTTGATCTATGCATTCTCCAAAACTGAAATTCTATACATACCAATGTTTGGAAGAAGTGCATCCTGCTGCAAATGAATCTCATGTTGGATTCCTCTTTTAGGAGGCAACCCTTCAGGTTCCTAAAACATCTTGTCATAAGTGTTAACAACTTAACCCAAATCATGCTTTAGTTTAGAATCACATCTTGTGAAAGCTTCAGATTCAACAATATCTTTAGCTTTAATCATCAACAACACAAATTCTTACTAGCATTTACAAGCCTTTTCATATGACCAATGCTAACAAGAGATAATTTCATCTTCTTGCGATGTGCTATAACAATATACTCAACTCCATATTTAAAAGATTATATTTTTTTTCAGGATGATAGAATATGGCTTTTTGGTCACACAAGTATGGACTTCCTAAAACAATTCTACATATGCCAAGTGGTATAACATCAAGATCTACCTCATTTATAAATTTGTAGTGATGGCGAATTTGAGTTTACATTTTCTTACCACTTGTAATTTGGCATCATCACATATCCAACCCAAAGGGTAAGGTTTATTATGAGGTGTAGTTTCTATATTTAGTTTCTTACCAATTGCTTCAGAGATAAGATTGACTTGGGATCCACTATCAAACAATGTATCAAATTTTGTATGTGTTGACGGTGTTGGATTGACCAACATTATTGGGATATCCTTGATATGAAGTCCCAACTAGACCTCACACTGTTTGGTGTAGGAGTCCCATCTAGTATGATGGCCCAATTTCCATTATCTTAAAGATACACCTTAGATCTTGCTTGTCAGCACATGAGAGTGGTATACTTAGTCTTTAAACAGTGAGGTTTGTGTGCCTGGTGACTGCTTAGTGTCACTTGTGTCAAATTTCTTTCTCTACAGAGGGAGAGGGTGAGAGTGAGTCTCAAGTCGAAAGGGAATAGTCCCAACTGTGTTAGAGACACACAACACATTAGGACTTGCACAACTTTCAGCGGAGTAGTCCAAACGGATGCGACAGTCACAAACAAAAAGGTGAACAGATAGCACATACAACACCTATTGGAGTATCCCACATGAGTGCGACAATTTTTATAACATGTTTACGAGAATGAATATGTCAAGTGTCCGGTGGAATAGTCCAGATGGGCGAGACAACGTTAACAACTGATACAACATATTTCCAACAACATATGAACCAAAACAACCAAAATAGTTCAATTGTCTTAAATTATATTGGTTAAAGAAACATGAATTACAAGTGTCCAAAGAATAGTCTTACAAATGAACACAATACATGTGTGAAAACATGTTGGCTTGTTAGCAGGCTTCTGAATTAAGTGAAAGTTCCAAGACACATCCATACACCATTACATAATGGAGCGTTGGAGCCACTACTCGCTCCTCAAAGAAAAGATTACAAACTCTCAAGGCTATGTGGGAGGAGCCAAGGTGAAAAGTATTTTGCATGTACAAATGAGGGGTATATATAATCAAGGGTGAAATGGACCCTTGTGACTGTTCGACTTCCCTCATGACTATACTTACATGACTCTTCAACTTCGTATGTCGGTCTCTTGGACTTCCATGTTACATTACATTGATTACAACATTATGGCCCACAATAGTGATGTGGCCGAGACAACTCATGACATGACTCCACATGATAGTGTTGGTATGTTCATATTGATGGTGGTGTCCATGTCGAGTTGCAGTGTTTTTGAATGATGAGTGTGCTCTTGGTGTAACATAGCTTCACCTCCGCATGCCAAGGTGTGTGAATTCTTCGATGATCTTGGTGTTTGCTTGATTTTTCACATGCATGTATCCCCTTCGTTGGTACTTGGCATGCTTCACGTGTTCATCTGTTCGTGAACAAGTCTCCTAGCATGTGCTCCTTCTTCATCATGTTCGCCGTCGCACCATGTCTCATCCATGTACCTGTATATGTAGTCATTCATGACGAGACGACATCAAATCCAGAAATCCCCTAGTCGACCATGATGCATCATCTTTCGTTTTTGTTTGCAGGTGACTGGGAGAGAGGACAAGGCTTTGAAACTACGTAGAGCACATTTCAAGTAGGGATACAGGCTCCGGGGCACTATTAAGAAAAATTGTGCATAGGTCATTGGGAGGATGGGATGAGCAGTCTAGAACAATAGTGACATTATGTGGGATTTGGCTTAGCTGGGAAGCATAACAACACAATTTTTTCAAGGAAGATAGTGTGGGCAATAGAGGACATTAGCAGTGAAAACTACGCAAATTCTCAGGGTAGTCTGGTAGTGGGCTTCGAGAGCTTGCTGGCCAAAATTGCGCAGAACTGGGAGGTAGGCATGCAAGAGATGTATGCGCAGTTTCTGGGCTGAGCGGGGCGTCAGGCAGCTGGCAGATAGTCCAGGAAAACTGTGCAATTTTCAGGAGGACCAGCAGGCCGACAAGGGGACTAACTGACAGAACTGCATAAATTTTAGAGACAATGCAGTGATAGGCAGTAGGTGCCTGTCCCTCTTATCTATGTAATTTCTCTAGTCAGCGGAGGTAAGCATGCTGATAGCCTGGGGTCACTGACTAGTCAAACTCTCAAGTTGACCAGTGAGAGGTTTGATGGATTAGCTTGCGGGAAGCACAGGTTGACATTGCTTCTTGGGCAGCTTATGTGCTGTTTTCGGTGACCATTAGCCAAATCGATTCCAAGATTGCGCAGTGCAGACTACCTAGGAGGGAGCCTGAAGCTCTGCGGAATTCTGGGCAGCATTACTTGGTCACTAAGGGCTGAGACTGTGCAGTCCATCTCAGCGGAGGTTCAACTGATGGAGGGTGGTCTGGTCGACAGATTTTCAACAAAATGACTAAGTGTGTGAGTGAGTGAACTTTTGTATACATGACTTTGCAAACACACACTCAACATGACTTGATGCTAACACACCTCAAACCAACAAGAAAACATGCTCAGAGTGATTGACCAACGGGTGCGAGCAACAAGTGTGACACTTGAGATGGATCGTTGAATGACTGCGACGACACTTGCGTGACATTGCATACAAATTCATGTGTGAGTGCGACGGATGCTTACATAAAGAATACAACTTGTACACATGAAGACAAACCTTCAACATAGTCAGAACATGACTCTAAGCATGACATTGCAACCAACATGCTAAAAGACGATCGATAAACAATCAAGCAAATAGGGTGTTAATACTCGACACAATATCATGGGATGAGCCCAAGTGTTCGCAAACATCAAGGAAAAAACAAAGGAAGGATTCGAAATTGGATGCGGCCAAAATTTTGGAGGGTGTTGCAGCCACTCCAACACTTGGCGACACACTGGTTGAATACCAGCTTCTCTGTTTCGGTCCATTGACAACACAGGGCATTAGTCTATCAAGGAGTATTGAATCATTGTGCGGGTTACTTTGGCTTCCCCACTTACCCCATGGACAGGCATGGTTCATCCTTTGCCAACTTAGTCAAACACAACAATAAGTTTCAGCTTAATCATAGTCTTTCGAAATCCTGAAGGGTAGATTGGCTTGCGAGTTTAAAATTTACAGAGTATAAGTTTTCATCTTTGGTGTTACTCTGTTGCCAATAGACCTGGACAGTACCCCGACAGAGTCACATAGGAACACACGCATTGCTCCACTGCTAGCGAGCCTGCTCAGTACCCTGATGGAGTTGCATGCTTCACCTCTCTACGCAAGAAGCTTTTCTCTTCTTTTGCCTTTGTATTTTTTTTTTTAAAGAGGACTATGCATAGGCACTTATTTGTTTTGGGGCAAAAGAGGGATCCCGACTTATTGAGAGCAGAAGAGGTTGTTCCTTGAGAGAAGCATGTAAGACCTCTAGTTTAGGTTTGCTCGTTTAGATTTTCCCCTTTCTCTGATTCTACTAGTTGGATGAACTTGAACACACAGAGCAGAAGACTGAGTACAGACATGGGGTTTCCCATGTGGACACAGGTTCATGGTTGGACCAGAGCTCCCCTTACAAACAGATCATATTTTCCATCAGGACTTCATAGGTCGAAGGTTATAACAAGGCACAGAGAAGACGAACATAGGACTGACCAAGTGCCGCAAGTCACAAGACTCTTTGGATCTCATCCACATACTCATTCAAAAGCCAGAACTCAGTAAAGGGCAGAACTTATTGGTAAAACAAAAAATAGCATGATATTCAGCGAAGCAAAAAAAAAGTAAAGTAAAGTGAAAAGACAACAAGCGAGCAAATCGAGCAAGCAAAAAAACCAAACCAAGTCAGCAAGCAAACAAACATGTAAACAAGAAAGCAAATAAAAGAAAGAAAGAAAACACTATTCCTACTCCTACGCTAAAGAGTAGGGGTTATGTGAAATGAAATTTCTAGTGAAGCCACCATAGGCATTTCTGACCTGCAACCATAAAGATACAAGTGATTATAACATATAAAAAATAGTGTGCAACAGAAAATACCAAAAGTTGACAATCTTACACACAAGAGAGAAGGTCTTGCCTGTGGGCAGAAAGATGTGTCACAACTACCCAACACACATGCTTACCTCTTCAATGACTATCGTTTTTCAACAAACCTCGGAAGCCTCTTGCGAGTGTGTGTTCATGATTTGAAATTGGGGCGCTAAAGGCTTCTTGTGAACTTACAAGAACCTATCCCACTTCCAAAGCTTAAATATTCCCAAGACATTATGATTAACTAATGAATAATTAATAATGTGCTTGAAAATAAGGTGTATGTTGGTGTTTATTTTTTACTGTTTAGGTGCTTTAAAATTTTTTTGTTTATGTTGATATAACATGCATATAACAGTAAAATAGTGCAGCAAATAACAAACACATAAGGCAACAACTTAATTAAGAGTTCACCCAAAACTCTTGGGCTACGTCTCCATGAGCTCTAGTCAACTCGACTAGGCTCTCTGGGATTATGGCAACAGTCCTTTTACAAGCTCCTCGCTCAACTCCATTAGTTTACATAGAACACAATGGGTTTAGACACCATCTTATCCTTGGCTCTGAAGCTCTTGGCTTTCTAGCTCTGGCTCTGGCTCTTGGCTCTTGGCTTTGGCTTCTCTAATCTCTCTCTTGGCCTCTACGTGCATCAGTGATTTTCCAGACCTCCCAACGACCTTCAACAACCTTTTGCAGCTTTGTTGCCTGTCAATCATGCTCTTTGTTTACTTGACCTCCAAGTGACTCCAAAAACTCTCTCAACTCTCTGCACTGCCTGCTTTTGCTAGCTTATCCCCTTAATCGTGCTCTCTAGCTCCTTTGAGGTACTTTTCCAGTTCTTCGGCTTCCCCAAGCCGTTTCTCTACATATAATCATCCCTTTGCGGCCCTACGACTTCTCCGCACTTTGTCTGTTCGATTGGCCATCTGGCTCTGTGGCTTCAAACACATCATTGTCTGCCAAAAATGCCCACTTTCAGCATGGCATGATGATCAGGGGCCGTTATAGGGGATTCGAGGCCTTTTTCCAGGTAAAAACCCAAAAATGTGACAAAATCCAATACACAGCATTTTACCGAAAATACACAGGAAAACACTATCGGGTGAGAAATTCAGACTTGAAATTCCATTAAATCGCCCCTATAAACCCATCGGGTCTGCCATTTTATCGTAATTCGCTATCGCATGGCGAAATGATAAAAAAGCCCAATACATAGGAAATACAAAGAAATTTTGTGTTTCCGGACTTCAAATTTTATGCAATTGAGTCCATAATCCCATCGAGTCTGGCCCTTATCGCTTATCGCTAATCGCAAATCGTATAGGCCTGCTATCAGGGATCACCAATCACCAATTTAATCTGGACTGTTGATCTGATCCCTAATCGGACGGTCCAGATTGCATCGCATATCGTTATTGCATCGACCCTATGTGTCGAGGATCACCGATCTCTTGGCCGCCAAGTTAATCTTGGCCGTTGATCTCATTTCTCATCTGACAGCTGAGATCACATTCCGCGGATCGGCATATCGCATATCGCATTTCTAACTGCCTGGGGTTCTGTCTATTGACTACATCGATCGCCGACGCCGATCCATCGACGCCAATATCGGCAATCACAATATCGCATCGGCCTGGGGTCCCTTCTTTACGTTATTTACATATGTATGCCTTCGACCCGATATGTCGGGGATCGGAAATTAGGGTCTCTTCCGCCTCCGCTTAAGTCTGCCTCTTGGACCATCTCTTATGCAATTTCCCTTTATAAGGGTTTTTTTCCATTTTATTTAAGATTTTGCCTCTTTTTCAAAGGATAAATGGCAACTTCTTTTTGTGATAACTTCTGCATTCGAAGTCCATTTTAGCCCATTCAAGTTGTAGTAGATTCAGAATGGAAAGGTCTACGCAATGGGACTATTTCCAGGAGCATCCTCAGACTTTCATTTTCCTCTATGACGAACACTTAGACTTAGAAGTCTATCCAAAATCCATTTTGGATCACGCCTTCCCACTAAAGAACTTTTGGTCTCCAAAAGACTGATATACTGATATGAACAGTAAATGAGAGTAACAACACCCTCTTCTTTTAGCCTCCACACACTTACCTTGCATAGTGCCTCTGAACCAAAGCCTTTGACCATTCTCCTTCCTGGATGTGCTAGTCCTCTTTGGAAGAACTGCATTCCTCCTTGCCTTCCTGCAGAACCCCTGTTGAAATGGTCATAGAAGGTAGTTTGAACTTCTCTACCTTGATCATTGATCCAAGGTGGCTCAAACAAATGTGAAGTACATCTGCTCCACAAAACTTTCATTTGTACCTGTTTGACAAGCTGTCAACAACAACTGTTAACAAAAACAGAAATACAGACAACAACTGGATGACCTAAACTCATTCTTCAACAAAAGAAACATATTTCACATCTTGTGAACACCTCCATGTCTTACATCTGCATACAAATGATGGACTAAATAACAAGCCCCAAAACATTCCTTTAAAACAAATGACCCTTCAAGTGAAGCATGTAGAAAAAGACCATTACGACTCTTTTTCAAAAGATGAAATACTTCATCATTATCTCCATCTTGGAGACCACATCAACTTTTCTTAAGTCAATATTACATGCATGTTACAACAAAGCAATCAACCCTTCAATTTAATTACACACACATGTTTGAAAACAAGGAAATCATCAACATCCTTGTGTTCATGCACAACATTCTCATGCATGCATTTCATCCTTCCATTTTCGCTTAAGTACACTGTACTTTCGAAACTGAAATGAAATATAATGTTGCAGCAACAAAGTGAGTCTTCTACTCAACCTTTTTCCATTCACCATCTTGGTAAAATCCTGTAACTTGCATTCAATTAACAAAGAAATGCAAATAGATGCATCAACAGACATGCAATCTTAATTGGATAATAACTCTAACCATTTCTCACCAATCCCTTTCAAAGGTACTACCTTTGTTTGCACATCAACATCAACATGTGAATCATCCTGAGACACATCATTCATGGAATCTTCCTTTCCATTTCTTCCATCTTCTCTTTCCACCTTATTCATCTTTTGTGGAAGCATTGATGGATTCAGATTCCAACACTTTTCAGCAAGATGCCCTTGCTTATGGAAGTAAGTGCACTACATGTGCATCCTCTTGACAGCATGATTTGCCTTGTCCAACGGACCTTTGGCTTCTTGCTTCCTTTCGTTCAAAAATTTCATGTATGTGGCCATTCTCTTCCAACATATAGAAACTTTATGGTTACCCAAACTACAAAAGGAACATGCAATTCTTTTCCCATATCTATGTGGAAATTTATCGTGCTTTGCAAAACCAAAAGTAAGATGATTAGAACCAGATTTATACCTTTCTCTTTCACCTTTATTGCCTTCATGAGGAGGTGAAGCAAATGAAGAAGTTGCTCCCTTTGGAACACCATCAATCTCTTCAAGGTTGTTAGAGTCTCCACAACTCTCTGGTTCAAGTGTGTGCTTTTGAACACCTACATCCTGCAAATGATGTTTCAAGTTATTGCATTCCTCTTAAATACAATCTTCACACTCTTGAGGTAGAGGACTTGAAATGAAACTCCTTCTTGGAATTATTTCAATGGCCTTCATGGCATCTTTGGAACTCTCTCCATAATACTGTCCATAGCCAAGACCCAAATACTTAGGCCTTTCCTCAACCATTATTGGCTCAACAATACCTTGTGCATGTTTACCCAAGACTTTTCCTTCATAGCCCATCATGGACGTTAGCTTGGAACCTATGCCTCTGGTATGCTTTTCAAAAGAACCAATATAAGCATTCTTAGAAGAATTTGAAGACAAACAGAAACTATTTACCTCTTCTTCAAGCTGATACTTGATTAAGGCTTCTTTGGCAACAAAGAGTTGTGACTCCAACTCTTGCATCCTTCTCAGGTTCATATTTGCAATATGAAGCTGCCTCTCCATTTCCTGCAATTTGTCAGAAAGCATCTGCTTCTCTTCCTCCACAGAATTGAACTACTCTATAAGTATGCCGCTCTTCCTTACATCCTCATACATTTCTCTCACCATATCCATCATGGTGGCCAAGTATTGCTTCATGTCTTCATCAAAGACTTTTGTGAAGAAATAAGAATTTGAGGACTCACTTGTAGAAGTAGTCATTATGCCAATGAACAAAAGAACTTCTAACAAGATTAATAAAGAGCTTATTCAGCAACCCTTTGCAACAAACCTCTTGTGCTTCAAGGATTTCCTTGAGGTCCTTTGGGATAAGAAGAATTCCTTCAACCCTTCTTCCTTCTTGTCCTTCCTGGACTGAGCTATCAATAACTTTCCCTTCACCTCTGCAAACTCAAACAATAGTAAGCTTGCAAACAAGCATACAATCAACCTCTGACTGTTTAAACACCTTTCACACAAGCAATATTTGCTCTGTCACTCAAGCATTCTGATGTAACCTTATTTGAAGGTGGGGTTAACCAATCTTAGGCTCTGATACCACCTGATCTGAAATTGGGGCACTAAAGGCTTCTTGTGAACTTACAAGAACCTCTCCCACTTCCAAAGCTTAAATATTCCCAAGATATTATGATTAACCAATGTGGAATTAATAATGTGCTTGAAAATAAGGTGTATGCTGGTGCTTATTTTTGACTATTTATGTGCTTTAAAATTATGTTGTTTATGCTGATATAACATGCATATAACAGTAAAGCAGTGCAGCAAATAACAAACACATAAGACAAAAATTTAATTAGGAGTTCACCCAAAAATCTTGGGCTACGTCTCCGTGAGCTTTAGTCAACTCGACTAGGCTCTCTGGGATTATGGAAACAACCCTTTTACAAGCTCCTTGCTCAACTCCATTGGTTTACACAGAACACAATGGATTTAGACACCATCTTAACCCTGGTTCTGAAGCTCTCAGCTTTCTGGCTCTGCGCTCTCACTCTGGCTCTTGGCTTTGGCTCGTGGCTCTGGCTCTGGCTCTTGGCTCTCAGCTCTGGCTTCTCTGAGCTCTCTCTCGGCCTTTGCGTGCATCAGTGGTTCGCTATACCTCCCAGCGATCTTTAGCAACCTTCCAACAACCTTTTGCAACTTTGCTTCCTGTCAATCGTGCTCTCTAGTTCACTTGACCACCAAGTGACTCCAAAAAATCTCTCAGCTCTCTGCGATGCCTGCTTTTCCTAGCCTATCCCATCAATCATGCTCTCTGGCTCCTTTGAGGTACTTTTCCATCTCTTCAGCTTCCCCCAGCCATTTCTCTACTTATAATCATCCCTATGTGGCCCTGTGGCTTCTCTGCGCGTTGTCTGTTCGGCTGGCCATCTGGCTCTGTGGCTTCAAACGCATCATTGTCTACCAAAAACACCCACTTGTAGCGTGGCATGATGATCAGGGGCTGTTACATATGATTTGGGGCCTTTTTCTAGGCAAAAACCTGAAAATGGGACAAAATCCCAATACACAACATTTTACCAGAAATACACAGGAAAACACTATCGGGTGCGAAATCCGGACTTGAAATTCCATTAAATCGCCCCTATAAACCCATCGGGTCCGCCATTTTATCGCAATTCGCTATCACATGGCGAAATGATAAAAAATCCCAATACACAGGAAATACAAAGAAATCTCATGTTTCCAGACTTCAAATTTTATGCAATCAGGTCCATAATCCCATCAGGTCCGACCCTTATCGCTTATCGCAATCACAAATCGTATAGGCCTACTATCGGGGATCGTTGATCGTTGATCGCTAATTTAATCTGGACCGTTGATCTGATCCCCGATCGGATGGTCCTTACTGCATCGCATATCGCTATTGCATCGACCCTATGTGTAGGGGATCGTCGATATCCAGACCGTCGATTTAATCCTGGCTGTTGATCTCATTTCCTATCCAACGGCTAAGGTCGCACACCATGGATCGGAATATCGCATTTCTAATGGCCCGGGGGTTCTGTCTATTGACTACGCTGATCGCCGACGCTGATATTGGCGATCGCAATATTGCATCGGCCCGGGGTCCCTTCCTTATGTTATTTACATATGTCTGCCTCTGACCCAATATGTCGGGGATCGACAATCAGGGTCTCTTCTACCTCCGCTTAAGTCCGCCTCTTGGACCATCTCCGATGCGATTTCCCTTTATAAGGGTTTTTTGCCAATTTTTTTGAAGATTTTGCCTCTTTTTCAAAGGATAAAGGGCAACTTCTTTTTGTGATAACTTCTGCATCCGAAGTCCATTTTAGCCCATTCAAGTTGCAGTAGATTCAGAATGAAAAGGTCTATGCAATGGGACTATTTCCAGGAGCATCCTTGGACTTTCATTTTCCTTTGTGAGGAACACTTAGACTTAGAAGTCTATCCAAAATCAATTTTGGATCAGTTCATATACACCAAGTTTCTTAGCGAGCGTGAGGAAGGACTGAAGCTTGTTACCTGCAACACAACTCACCAAGTAACATTGTTCCAGCCATTCAACGATTGGATCATAAAATTCCTGGTTGCTATTTTAAAAGACTCGTGATCTTTGAGAAGATTGATTTCTAATTCAAGATAGGGGATCACGGTGGGAACCTAGTATGGATAGATAGATCTATTCATTCTCATTGGTCATGTCAAGCCAATGAGGACCTGCTATAGGCATCAGCGCAGGCTGAAGTGCCTCACTTGCTTGATAGAAGTCTGAGGAGAAATATGTTACACGGTGAAGATCATAGTGCATGAAGCGACTGTCATTGGATGTAATATTTGGGAAAATGATAAAATGCATGGCAGTCACCCAAGATATAAGAAAGATAAGACCAGTTGGTCAAGATGCCAGATTCTCAATTTGACATGAACAAAGAATCTTTTTTAATAATCTTGTGAATGATCTGAATGTTGAAACCAAGTTCATTGTGTTCTAGATATGACAGAACACCCACCTGTAACTAGTGAAAAATTGCGCAGGCATCATGGTCATCACAGAAATGTAGAGAGGATGCCAGCACTGTGAATGTGTGAAGCTAGTTGGGGTGTGGTGAAATGAGAGGAACTTGATTCGCGTGATAGCTTGTGCGCTCGTCATCACATAGGGAGATTGCTGGTGTGATGAGCGGGAATATTTGACGTGCAAGATTTGTAAGAAGACCAAGGAGTTGATCACGAGAGAACATATAATAGGTGTGATTCCGAATAAAGATAATCTTTGAGATGATCAACTTCATAGTTCCATGATTGCATGAGAGACGAAAACTCCCAACTTGAATTGAATGTAAGAGAAGTGCATGAAGATGGACATGTTGTAACAGACTCGTGGATTCGATCATTAGTGCAAATTTGAAATATTGAAATATCACACTCGGAATAGTAAACATTTTTTACATGGGGATCCACGTCAAGTGCAACCATGCATATAGATGGATTGTGCATGAGAAACTAGATTTGATTCGGTTCGAGGGGCATACCAGAGTCACGAGGTCCTGACATAACCATCAACAGACGTTGAAGTGCCTCGACTCCCTGGTACATTCCGAAACTTTCCAGAATTGAAAATTGGCATTTTGAGATGTGAACTAGTTCATGCATGGCTTGAGAATGGATGTTGTTGTTGATTTCAAAACTGCTCTTAGGATGGTAGCCATGTCTGTCACAAGCTTCATCAAACTTTTCAACTTCAACAAGTTGCCTTGACGAGTTGTCTTCATGCAACATAGAAGATGATGACGAGTGGGAAGAGTCTTATGCATTGAGACTATTTTCATCATGGAAAGCCTCACTGCCTTGTGTCGATCAAGGAGATAACTCATCAGATGAAGAACAAGAGAACGTGGAGTATATCCGACACATGTCGATGTGTTGTGGATGGTAGGACACATGGGCGAGTGGGGTGAAGAGGAAGTTTCGATATGGATGTCTGCTTTGACTAGTGCACATTCCAGATCTGAGTTAGAGAGTACATGAGAGAACAACATATCACATGATATGTTCACAACGTTCATCCCCACATACGGAAGCATGGGAGTGATGACAGCCCAAGACTGGAGGTTGATCGAAATAATTAATTGTGCATGATGTTTCACCAAGATTATAGGATTGAGAATCGATCAAGAATGGAAGCTCATTGTCTTGACGGGGACCATTTTGAAACATAAAAGAGGGATTAATTGTGTCTTCACCTTCCTGCTCCTCTGCCTGTGTAATGAGACTGCCTTGCAAATGACCGCAATTTGAGGCAGCAACTTGAGAATCAAGAGAATGCGCACAACTAACTTATGAAGCTGATTGATCAAGAGAGCCATGGGAAAAGGAGTCATGGCTTGTAGATGATGGAGGATGGTAGAGATGCAGATCAGACTCGAGACTTAGGTTATGAATGGTGATGTCCTCTTGCGGAATGGAGGAATGAGTCTTCGCCATAGGCTTTTTGAGCCATTCTGGAATTTCCTCCATTGGAGCGGGAGACAGTTGAGAAGATGAGTTGGGAACATGTTGCGCAAATTTCTCATCTTTGCGACCACTGTGAGGGGTTACCCATTGCGTAGATTTCTTAGCTTTGTGACCACTACGAGGGGGCACCTACTTTGAGACTAGAAAGGGAGGAGGATAAGGAACAAACAGGGTGTTGGGCTCCTCCTCTGCAAAATGATGGGACTCGTGGTCCGCAAGAGTCGAGGGAGAAAGAAAATCAGGAGGTTCACCATGTCGAGAAACATGAACCAAGCGTTTCAACTCTTGGGTCATGAAGTCAAGGTTCACAAACCATTCAAGAATTTCGTGACAAAGGTGAAGGAAGCAGGTAGCAAAGTTCTCAACTGATTTTCCAAGCTTCATTCTTAAATGAGAGATTCTTTCATAGACAGAATGGTGGTTACACTTATCAAAGGATTGATGGAGCTCCTTAAGGAGGGTGAGAAGGGAATGGAAAGAAGCAGGTGGCAAGGTATGACATGATCTTCAAGGGTGAGGAAGAAAAGTATGCAAACAAGCTCTTCACTATTGATTTCATGAGATTCACATAAATGAAGAAAATCAGAAATGTGCTTGGTTACGAATGTTATGTCCTCATCGTCAAACTTTAATAAGGACAAGTGATCAATAAGCTCGTCGGGGATTGATAGTTGATTAAGGGAGAAATGAGAGAAACACCTCGGGAGCACGAATTGTGTATGATCCATTTGGTAAGAGATTCAAACTAGATGTAACAGGCTCATCTTGTCATCTGGCCCTCCTTCTAGCGCCAGAAATGTTGACAGTGTTGGATCTGCCAACATTCAGGGGATCTCCTCGGTATGAAGTCCCAACTAGACCTCACACCGTTTGGTGTAGGAGTCCCATCTGGTATGATGGCCTAGTTGTCATTATCTTAAATATATGCCTTAGCTCTTGCTTGTCAGCACATGAGAGTGGTATACTTAGTCTTTAAACATTGAGGTTCGTGTGCCTGGTGAGTGCTTAGTGTCGCTTGTGTCAAAGTTATTTCACTAAGGAGGAAGAGGGTGAGAGTGAGTCTCAAGTCAAAAGGGAATAGTCCCAACTCTATTAGAGACACACAACATAGCAGGATCTATGCAGCTTTTGGCAGAGTAGTCCACACGGATGCAACAGTCACAAACACAAAGGTGAACAGTTAGCACGTACAACACCCAATGGAGTAGTCCACACGAGTGCGAAAATTGTTATAACAAGTTTACGAGAATGAATATGTCAAGTGTCCGACATAATAGTCCACACGGGCGAGACAACATTAAAAACTGATACAACACATTTCCAATAGCATCTATACCAAAAAAACCAAAATAGTTCAATTGTCTTAAGACAGGTTAAAGCAACATGCATTACAAGCGTCCAAAGAATAGTCTTACAAATGAATACAATACATGTGTGAAAATGTGCAGGCCTGTTAATAGGCTTTTGAATTAATCTAAAGTTCCAAGACACATCTGTACACCATTACATCACTAACACTAATAGCGGGGCGTAGGAGCCACTACTCACTCCTCAAAGAAAAGATTACAGACTCTCAAGGCTATGTGGGAGGAGCCAAGCTGAAATGTCTTTTTCATGTACAAATGAGGGGTATATATAGTTAAGGGTGAACTGGACCCTTGTGACTCTTCGACTTCCCTCATGACTGTTTGACTTAAATGACTCTTCAATTGACATGACTCTTCAACTTTGTATGTGGGTCTCTTGGACTTCCACGTTACATTACATTGATTACAACAATATGGCCCACAACAGTGATGTGGCCGAGATGAATCATGACATCACTCAACATGGCAATGCTGGTATGTTTATGTTGATGGTGGTGTCCATGTCAAGTTGCAGTGTTGTTGAATGATGAGTGTGCTCTTGGTGTAACATAGCTTCACCTCTGCATGGCAAGGTGTGCGGAGTCTTCAATAATCTTGGTGTTCACTTGATGTTGCACGTGCATGTATCCCCTTCGTTGGTACTTGGCATGCTTCATGTGTTCATTCATTCGCAAACAAGTCTCCTAGAATTCACTCCCTTTCATCTCGTTTGCCGTTGCACCATGTCTCATCCATGTACCTGTATCTGCAATCACTCATGACAAGATGACATCAAATCCATAAATCCCCTAGTATACCATGATGCAACATCTTTCGTTTTTGGGTGTAGGTGACCAGGAGAGAGGACAAGGCTCTGAAACTACGCAGAGCACCTTTCAGGTCAGGATGTGGGCTCCGAGGCACTGTCAAGAAAAATTGTGGAGAGGTCATTGGGAGGCTGGGATGAGCAGTCTGTTGAAGCCCCGAAAATCGGGTCTACAACAAGGGGGATACCCACCCGGTCCGAACCTTGGTTAGCAGCTCCTTTTCTGTTTGGTATAGTGGGTCCGACTGAGGATATGGGACCAATTTTCCAATTTATGCGTGTGTGTGTGTGAAGGATTGATATTTCTCTTTCTAACAATTTCTAAATGGAATACTTTTATTCTAACTCTAATCTAATAATAAGGAAATTGTATTCTAATAAGCAGAAATATCTAAGTCTATACTAACCTGGGGTGTAATCTTTCCGTTATGTGATCTAAAATGATTTCAAATAACAACTGGTAATAAATATCATTCAACTATTATGAGAAAAGAATTCAATAAGGATGAACCACTTCATATAAAAATTTAGACGAAACAGTTGTGGAAAACATATCGCATAATAAGCTACTCATACATCAAGCATAAATAAATAGCTATCACCGTACAAAAGTGCCAAATGATAACTCAGGAATTCATGCATCAATATATAAACAACGTGAACATGAATATCACTTTAACACAAAGGTAGAAATAGTTAAGAGATAGAAGTACCATTTATAACTAGTCCTACTCATGAGCTTCAAGCGATAATGATTTATCTCTTCTTGATCTAACATCCACTAAGAGTACAAAAGTGCAACATCAGTAGCAGATATCTATTAGGCCCCTATACTACTAGTGTAACCCCTTATTGTTATTAGTATAACCCACTTATTATATTGATGTACCCATGTAATGCCCATATTGTTACTATTGTGCCCCATAGAATCCCACTATTGTTATTATTGTGCCCTTACATTATTATTGTTATGTCGGCTCTGATTATGTTATAACCCCTTAGACTCCTGTATATAGAAAGGAGGTCTTTTCATTTGTATCATCGAAGAATTGTTCATTTATGTAATGTAAAGGAGGTAGCCCCCTCGAAGAGGCTGAATTCTAAGGCGTTGATCTATCTTTTCTATCTTTTCTTGAGCTGGTTTCATAACATTTGGTATCAGAGCTTTGGATTCTAGGGTTTCGCTGCTCCAAACAGGTCATCGTGACATTTTCGCTATAACTTTTTTTCTGTGAAGTTTCAGAAGTCGCAAAAAAAAACCCATTTGAAAAGAAATTGCGCTGAACCTTGGGTCTGAATTTCAGAGCTTTTCGCGCGATATTTGCAGAGATATGATCTGAGGAAGTTGGTCTTTTTGCAGACTCCTGAATTACATTCAAAACAAGTGACCTGGGGAAAATCGTCATAACTTTATCTCTGGGGATTGGATTGAAATTTCGTAAGAAGGTACAGAAAGAGGACGGACTGTAGTTTCTTGTATGCATTTTTCAGATCTAAAGGTTGAAACAGTGACTCGTGGCACGTCGTACAAGTTCGCTCTACTGAACTAGTCTATAATCATGTCATCTTGGGAGATTGTGCATAACTCATTCTTGGAGAATCTAATATGGATCAGACTGGTGGCATTGGAAAAAGGACACAGAGGGCTACTACAGGTCACAATTTTAGAACTTAAAGATCCAAAAGTACAGAGTTACAGTCGTTTCAAGGTAGAGCTCCTAAAATCAAGAAAAAGCAAGATGAGGAAGTTTGATGGCAAGGATTCGGTAAATTGGATACTTCAGATGGAGAAATATTTTGATATACATGGTGTACAAATGTTACAAAAGGTATGTATTGCATCTTCATATTTAGAACCAGATCAATTTTTATGGTACAAAGGGCTTTGTTCTCGTAAACAACTTGTTACGTGGTCAATTTTCACGGAGGAAATGATAGCACATTATGAGGATACAAAGAGAAACACCTTCTTTAGAGCAACACCACAACAATTGGAAAGAGTAAAAGGGTTTTGTGACATAGTGGAAAGCAAAATTATGGAAACCAGGAGGTGTACCCCTCACAATTATAAAGATGGAAGTGTTGTTTCTCCTAGCCTTCCACAACCTACAAGGGTTACACCACAACAATTGGAAGAAAAAAGAGAAAAGGGCTTTGTTACAATTGTGATAGCAAATGCACTAAAGGTCATAAGTGTGCTGAGAAGAAATTATTTTACATAGAATATGAAGAGGAGGAAGAAAAGGATCAAGAAACAACAAAAGAAGAAGATATACGCCAGGACCCCACCCCAGAGAAAGAAGAAATGAATCAGACCATATCTTGTAAAGCATTGGCAAGAATTACCACTCCTCAAACTCTCAAGATAGAAGGACATATCAAGAAGAAAAAGGTGCAAGAAGTGAAAGATCACATCGAGAAAGAAGAAATGAATCCAATCATATCTTGTAATTCATTGTTCGAAATTACCACTCCTCAAACTATCAAGATAGAAGGACATATAAAGAATAAAAATGTTCAAGAAGTGAAAGATCACATTGAGCATCAAGAAATAAATCCAACCATATCTTGTAAAGGATTGGAAGAAATTACCACTCCTCAAACTCTAGAGATAGAAGGACATATCAAGAAGAAAAAGGTTCAAGTAGTGAAAGATCACATCGAGCATCAACAACAAGTTCTCCAACTTTTAAAGGATAATGCCACTTCGGTGCAAAATCAAACGAAACCACAGGCACTTAAAAAATAGCGACCTTACCGAATGGGAAGACTCTTCAAGGATGAGGATGTGGAAGCATTGTTTTGTGCTATTTATATTATCCAACCAGATTGGATAAACGATGCAAGGGATGAATGGAAGAAGGACGAAGAAGTATGGCCACTTATTCAAAAGTTTCAAAAGATCCCAATTCAAACAATATTGCCAGAAATTAAAGAGGAAGGAAAAATCATATTGGAACCTGGAGCAGTCACAGAAACAAGAACCCGACAGCTACGAAATCGATCAATTTCAGAGTATCTCATCAAGTGGAAGAACTTACCCGCTGAATATTCCACATGGGAGGATAAGAATTTTATACAAAAGCATCAAGAACTACTCAAGCGTTGAGGACAACGCTTTTTGAAGGAGAGGGGCATGTTAGGCCCCTATACTACTAGTGTAACCCCTTATTGTTATTAGTATAACCCACTTATTATATTGATGTACCCATGTAGTGCCCATATTGTTACTATTGTGCCCCATAGAAGCCCACTATTGTTATTATTGTGCCCTTACATTATTATTGTTATGTTGGCTCTGATTATGTTATAACCCCTTAGACTCCTATATATAGAAAGGAGGTCTTTTCATTTGTATCATCGAAGAATTGTTCATTTATGTAATGTAAAGGAGGTAGCCCCCTCGAAGAGGCTGAATTCTAAGGTGTTGATCTATATTTTCTATCTTTTCTTGAGCTGGTTTCATAACGATATCAAATTCAAATATCAATAAATCATGTTCCATTCATTCATAAAAACCTCCTTAGAGGGTACAGAAGTGCATGTTTTGGGGATAAGTTTTTGAAAAATTTAAGGACCCTTCTCTAAATGCATGAAAAGGGTTTAAATACTATTAACTAAATCTAAAAATAACTTATTACAAAAATGTAGGATGTTGTTTAAATGACCGTCCTCATTTCAGGCAAAATAAAACAAAATTAAAACTAAAATTAAATCTAAAATTAAAACTACTTTTGTATCTGCTCCTTGAAATCGCACGCATTCAGCATCTGTTTGAGAAGAGTCGGCTGGCCGACTTCCGATTTTAGCTGAGCTGAGAAAACAGAATCAGTGAGAGCTGGCGCCATCTTCTCGGCAGAATTGATGATACACTTGAGAGTCATCCACTGGCTATGTGGCTTTACCAAGTATGCCCAGTAATAATCCCAGTTCAACTTGGTTAACCCTTGGATTGCTTTTGTCTTTTCTTGAGCCTTCTGTTTCCAGTCTGTCTGTAGTTGTTGTACGTTAGGTAAATACACTGGAGTGGTTTCTGCGATCAAATTTGCCCTGTGCAAATTTTCATTTACACAATCAATAATATTGTTTGCTGCCGTGGCTGCTCCTTCTGCTGCTTGCTCTGCTTCCTTGATTTGTTCATCCCATTTGTTAAAGAGCATTTCTTTGTGATTTTCATTGATCCTTGGTGCACCTGCTCTTTTTCCCTCATCTGTTTCTTGCCAAGCCAAATATTCAGTAACTCGTTTATCAACTAAATCATAATCACTTCGTAAATCTACAACTTGATTAGTGGTTTTATCACTTATTTCACAATAATAGTTCCACTGCGATATTTTTTGGCCCAATGCTTCCTGCTACTGCAGTAATTGTTCATTCAAGGAAATGGATTCTGTGATGAATTCTGTAAGTTTAGGATTATCCTTGTGCATCTCCTGTAAATCTTGTAACTGCTTTTCTTTCTCATCCAAACTTTTCTGGTAGCCTATCTGCATTTGTTGGAAGTCCTGTTGTAATCTTTCAAGTTGTTTTTATGCTTCATTGTTAGCGTTGGCTTGTTGCAACTGTTGTTGCAAAACTTGTATCTGGTCTTCCTTTTATTTTAGCAGTTGTTGTACCTTAGATGGTTTATCAATAGTCGCAGAGGCATACGCTCCTGCGATCTGAGATAGTTTGGTGAGATTCTCAGTGGGATCGCTAGTGAGATCTTGCCATAGGATGTCTAATTGTTCTGCGTCATGAGAGAGCACGTTTTCCAATTTCCTTTTCTTCCTCTGTCTTCTCACTACTGATTTGTGTTGTGGGCTATAAAATATATCAAGAGGAGGAATTTCTTCTATTTTGAGCATAAGCTCAGAGGATGGGGTAATAGGAATATGCTCCATATCTGAGATATTGCTAACTGTTCTTGTGACTAATTCTTTTGTTGCCTGTGCATTGCTCACAGGTGTCTTTATGGTTTTTCCTTCAATATTGATCAAGTCATTGAAGGTTTCCCATTCTTTATCTAGTCTGGTTCTGACTGATAGTGGCTGAACGACAGGAGGGGGAGGATCTATTTGCGGGGAGGTAAAACCTGTTGCTGTAGAAGTTCTGTTGACTGGGCAGTATCCATTTAACCATGTCCGTGTATGGGAGAATTTTGGGCCTTGCTGTTATCCGGTGTAAGAATGAACAAGCTAGCTCCGTGATGGATGCCTCAGAAGAACTATGTGAACCCGCAGTAGCAGTAAATTCCATTACTCTGGGATTCTCCTCCTCAAGTAGATTATACATGCCTTCCCATGTAGCAATACCAACGTCTGTATTACAGGCTGTGTCTGTATACAAGGGCGCCATTTATTTCTCTTCAGAGCTGGGAGCTTTGCTTTTCTTTCCCATAATATCCTGCATACTGCTTTGTATCATTCTCTGTTCTTCGTTCCTGCAATTTACAAGTGAAGTGAGAATAATGATAAGGAAGGGTGATGGGAAAGTTTTAAATGCTGAAGATGTATAAAATATACCACCTTACATGAAATGATTTTTCGATAAGCACGAAACCATATTCCATTAATCACTGGCAACTAACTCATTTATTAGCATTAAAGCGCATAACCAGGTGTCGGTTTATGGAAAACGAGCCCCAAAGATCTGTGATGATGTGATTTTGCGATTTGCTTCACAATATCGCAGATCGAAACATCACAAAGTTGATAGCTCGCTATATCGCATTATCGCATTGCCACTCTATCGCGAAATCGCAATATCGCAGGAACGTCATATATGACAATCTTCGTTAATCTGTTTTCTGCGAAATGCGATTTGCGATATGTGTCATCGCATATCGACAATTTTAAGGTGTTTCAATGTAAGTTGTATTTGATGTATGTGATGCGATATTTTATTATCGCGTATCGCGATCTCGCAATGATAAAATTCGGCTTGTAAGGAGGTATCCTGTTATCCTTTTGCGATGTGATATTTCCTAAGGAAAGTTTTATGTCTTACCTTATCATAAAACTTAGATTTTTAGATTTTTCAAGGGGGTCTTCCTAAGTTTATGATGGTAAGTTTTATTAGGAAACGAAATTTAAGCACTAATTGATTTCTAAATTTTTAACTAAGGGTCCCCACTTATTTAGTATTAGGAATAACACTAAATAAGAAGGGGGGTTGTTGCTGGCCACAACAATTGGCATTTCACTTGGAAGAACCAGTTATCTCTGCTGTTCTTTTGAATTTTCAAAACTCCCAAAATAGAAAATTTTCTAGAAAATTAAACTTTACTATAGAAAGACTAAGTACATTATCCTTTTGCCTATCAATGATATTTCGTTTCTTCTTTTTCCAACTTTGATTATTTACTCCCTCAAGCTAGTCTTTGTATCTACATGAGTCATTACTTGGTTTATAAAGATAAAAACAAAGTCTTCTCTGCAAATCAGTTTTAAATATGCTCATTTGTCATAGGTAGAGCCTCTGCTGCCAGCAAGCGTTTATAGCTTCGATAGGGTTACCTATTACCCAACAATGATCCTGTATCCTACTTAGAGAAATTTACAACTTTCAAAGAAAAATCCATTTCCACACTTTTCAATTTCATTTTATTTTTTATCCTTAAAGAACAATGTCTTGGTTTGGTAGCCAATTCATGACATAGTCATTCACTGATTTATTAACTTTGTTGAACAAGCTGGCTCGTGATGAGACCCCTTGTCTTTTGATTGCAACAATCTTGAGTCATTGCCTTGTTGTGGTGTGAAATATTGGCAAAGTCAGCAAGCTATAATATCTATGATCATGATAAGTCGGCTCGTGATGAGACCTCTTACTCTTTAAGTTAAAGTGTATCTTTGGATCATTCTCTGAATATTGTAGTTTCCTAGGCGGGGAGGAAGTCATTGTTTCCTTAAGACAACTCTGGATGACAATGATAGAGTTTTTGGAAAGAGCTTTTCTACAGAGAATCTTCATTTTTGTTATTGATACCTTTCATTGGACTGAAATAAAACAATTTCTAACTAAAGGTATTTTTTGTCAAAGTTTATACAGTTGAAACTAGTATCATTTCTAGGTCTAGAGTTTTTAACTGTATCTTTCAATAGTAATGATCAATTTTTTAGAAAGAATTCTATTTATACAAGTGAAAAAACAAAATCTAAAAGAGAATTTGTGTCTTTTTCGTGAATCTCAAATGTAACCATATACAACTGGTTTTATTATGAAAAAGAAAAACCACTAATCTACAAAAGTAGAAGAATGATCTTCTATGGAAAATATTTTTTGAGGATTTGACCATTAACAGGTAAAGAATCTATTTTCCCTGTTAAATCCTGTAACATGAAAGTAGACGGACCTATGACTTCTATGATTTGAAAAGGACCAAGCCACATTCTTTGAAATTTTGTATGTTTCCCTTTTTCCTCATGAGCCTTGTCCCATTTTAAAACTAGATCTCCCATCTGAAAATCTTTTCTAGATATCATGTTTGAATCAAAAGAAGCCTTCACTAATGCTTGGTGATGAGCGTGAGTTATCTTAGCCTGTTCTCGTTGTTATTCTAACTTAATTAATTCCAGCTGCCTTAGTTGTAAGGAAGAAGTTGGTGCTTCATCAATATATTGAACCAAGGCTAAAGAGGGAATTGACAAATGAGTTGGAAAAACCACTTCTTCCCCATAAACCAAATTAAAGGGAGAAGTGTCGATAGAGGCTTTCTGCGTTATTCGATCTGCTCAATGGTTCGCTCAATGATTCTGATTAAATTCTTATTTGTAGATTTAGCTAACTCGTTCCCTTGTGGGTAATAATTAGCAGAGTATTTAATCTTGAAACCCCTTTTGAGTGCAAATTCAGTCATTGCATTACCAAAAAAATATGATGCATTATCAAACAATAAAGCAGAAGGCAGCCCAAACCTGGTGATTATGAAGTGATCTATGAACTCAATGATATTTTCAACATTATTCGTCTTGAATGGAACTACTTTTACCCATTTAGTAAAGTAATCTGTTGCTGTAAGGATGTATCTATGCTGTTTAGAAGAGTGAGGAACGATCTCACTTATTACATCCAATCCCCACTGATCGAAAGGTTGTTCAATGTTAAATGGTTGCAGTGGCAAGGATGGTTTCTTTTGTCTCCCAGCAACGGTTTGACAGACTTGACATTTCCTTACGTAGTTGTGTGCATCTTTGAATAATGTGGGCCAGTAATAGCCTGCGCGTAAGATTTTATGAGCAGTAGCGTCTGCAACGTAGTGTCCACCTGCTAGCCCATCGTGGAGTTCCTGTAAGACTTTTTCAGCTTCAGATTTCTCAAGACATCTAAGGAGAACAGAGTCATAATTTTTTTCTAAAAAGAACATCATTCACGAGCTGATATTGTTTGGCTTTTAACCTTAGAGCTCTTTTCTTGGTATGATCGAGGTTTGAAGGAGCATATCCATTCTTTAGATAATAAATAATATCAACGTATAATGACTCAACATCGTTTAGGCTTACCTCGTACACTTGTACCTCTGCAGATGGTTTTTCGAACATTAGCGATGCTCCGGCCAACATTTTGCAAAAGCCTTGACCTTTTACAATACTTGCTGGTTTGATTTCTACGTCATATTCCTGTAAGGCAGTAACCCAATTGGCCCTTTTCTCACCCACATCCTTTTGTACTAGAAGATTTCTTACCGCTGAAAACGGTACTATGATTTTGGTATGTGTTTTGAGTAAAAAGGGTCTGAAATATTTAATTGATTTGAAAACAGCATAAGCTTGTTTCTCCACATCTGAATAATTCAACTCAGCTCCTTGTAAATTGGAACTGAAAAAAGCAATTGGGGCTTCCACCTTTTCTTGATTTGCTTGAGTGAGTATCGCAGCATATGATCTATCCGAGGCAAATGTATACAAAATAAAAGGGTCGGAAAAAATTGGAGTTGCTAAAGATGGAGCATTAATAATTGCTTGTTTGATTAGATTGAATGCCTCATGTTTGTCTTGGCCCCATTTAAAGTTTGTGTTCTTTTTAATCATTGCTTGTAAAGGAGACACAATTCTTGAAAAGTCTGGAACAAATCTCTTTACAAAGTTAATCTGGCCAAGAAAAGATTGCATGGCTTTCTTGTTGTGAGGTAGGGGTACTGCAGAAATTTCCTTGATTCTGTCAGGATCAATGTGAATTCCAGATTTTGACACTATGAATCCGAGAAGTTTTCCTTCACTTAATGCGAAAAAAGGATTTTTTCGGGTTAAGTGAAATTCCATACCTTAAACAACGTTGGAAGATTTGTTTTAAATCTCTGAGATGGTTGTTTCGTTTCTTGGAATACACAGTTATATCATCCAAATAGATTACCACTGATTTATTAACTAACCCCTTGAATGCGATGTCCATGGCTCTCTGAAATGTGGCACCCGCGTTAATCAAACCAAATGGCATCTTTTTATATGCATATGTGCCCCATTTAGTTCTAAATGTAGTTTTTAATTGATCATCGGGATGTACCAACACTTGATTATATCCTGAGAATCCATCCAAGAATGACATTAATTCTGAGCTCGCAACTGCCTGCAGTATTTGTTCCATGGGGGGCAAAGGAAAATTATCCTTTTGGCAGGCCTTGTTAAGATTTCGAAATTCAATGCAGATTCTAATATCTCCGTTTTTCTTTCTAACAGGTACCATATTGGAGACCCATTTAGAATTTCTAACAGGAAAAATTATTTTGGCTTTTAATAACTTATTGAGTTTAGTTTTGATTTGTTTTTCTAAATTGGGATGGATCTTTCTCAACTTTTGTTGGACAGGTTTTTCATTATCGATCATTGGAATAGTATGTTGGATGATGGAGGTGTCGTATGTTTTGAGTTCATCATAATTCCAAGAAAAGACACTTTTGTATTGTCTCAAGAGACGAATATACGCTAATTTTTCTTCAAGGGCTAGGCCAAGGCCTAGGTTGATATTCTGTGGTTTGGCATCAATTCCTAGATTTACTAATTCATAATTCAAAGTTGAGCTTTGGAGTTTTGAATTGGTAGATCTTTTGAATCGATCCTTCAAATCATAAAGGTCTTCTAACTTGACTACTGATTTAGGTATAGCATTGTTAGTACTATCCTGTTGCAATTGTTGGTCATGTTGGTCTTCGTCAATTATTTGATTGGTGTAGGATCCTTCAAATGTGAGGAAAGTCACGATATCAGGATCGTCGTTGAAAATCCTCCAATTGGTAATGTTATCAGGAATGGATGGTCTAAAAATTAACTCAATTGAAAATCGGTCAGGGCTAAAATCTTCTGAAGGAATGAGCTTGGAAGATACGTTGGCTAAGAGGTCTGCACTAGCATTATGGAGTCTGGGAATTGAAATATTAAATGCTATAAAGTGTTCAGTCAGATCTTGAACTAAAGATTGGTAATGTTTTAAATGACCTGATAAACAGTGTATAGTATTACGTACCTGTCTGATTACAATTTCAGAATCTCTGAAAACTTGAAGGTATTTGACGTCTAATCCGATTGCTTTGTACAACCCTTGGACTAAAGCCTCGCATTCTGTTGTATTATTGGTGCAATCAAATTCGAGTCTGCAAGTTAGCATATTTTTATCTCCCTCTGGACTTATTAACACGCATCCTGCTCCTGCTCCTTCGTTAGACTTAGAACCATCAAAAAATAATTTCCAAAATAAAGATTTATTTACAGGACTATCTATAAAATTAATACATTTAGAACTATCTGTTTGAGAGAAATTTTCTACCTGGGATAAAACAAAATTTTCTAAGGTGAAGTATGAGCATTAAAATTTCATAGGAAAGAATCTACTGAATAGTTGCCAATGATATTAGAATTATATGCTACTGGTTCATTTTCTCCCTCTAGCTCTGTTACTATGTATTTCTGATGTCTTTCCCGCTCAACTTTTATCTGATTTGGTTTACCATTGTAAGGGAGACACATGTGCGACCAGTCAGTTGCAAAGTATCCATGAAGTTTTTCTGACCAATCTTGCTAAGAATTAAGCCATAAAATTCCAGAATATCAGCAACTAAAATGTCGATAACTTGACATACCTTTTGGTTGGATGACAACCTTATGGTAACCTGATTTAATTCGCCAATCACTTCGACTTGCGATTGATCTAGTTGAACTATGTGCACATCGGATTTCTGTGGTTGAACGTTCAATTTTTCACATATTGATCTTGGTAAAATATTCGATGAAGCTCCAGAATCCACTAAGCAATTATGCCCATTTTTATTAAAAATTTCATAAGTAAGGAGAAATGGGGGAGTATGAGATCTTGATCTTCCTCCAATTAAGGCGATATCGTTTGGATCAATTTTATTAATCGCATTAGTTGGAGGTCTTCCCATGTTATGGGAAGCTTGAGAGATTACAGCGGCTGGTAAAGGTGCAACTGGTACAACATGTAATTCTTTCAAAAGTACCTTTTGCTGGTGTTTTAACTTGCTCAATAAAAAAAAAGTAATATTGGCCTTAGTCTTTTTCATGTCTTCTATGATATTATACTCCATTTCATCCGAAACGATTAGCGTTTTAGATGGAGTTGATGTGTTTGTTTGGACTGGGCTGGTTTGAGTCGCTTTAGGTGATGTTTTCTTGGCTGCGACTTTATCCTTAGTCATCGAGCTTGCGCTCTTTGGCTTAGGTGTAGGTTGAGGAGGATCAAGTTGATTTCTGTTGCGAGTACTAACCGGGAATGCCTCTTGATCCTCTTCATCTGGGAGGATGAAATCCCACATGCCTTGTAACTCTACAACTTCTTCTTCATCGGTATGTTCTTCAGTAGCGATTTCCTCTTCTTCTTCTTCTGATTCAGCATTTGTAATAGCGTTAGGGGGTTTGGAATCGGTTGAAGGATTTCTTTTAAAAGGCTTGTATGGCTTTTTAGAAGAAGTTTCTGCCACTTGTTTCTTAATGTCGACCATCTCGTTAGACATGGTCTTCAAAACTTTTTGTAATCCTTCTAAATCGAATGGATCTTTTGATTGTTTTTTCTTGGGATCTTCTTTGAAAGAAACCTTCTTAGATTTTCGTTCTTCTATCGCATTTTTCTTTTCTAGGGCCATAATACGTTTCTCTATTGCTATTGCTTCTTTCATATTTTCAACTAAGGTTGTTTTGTTAGCCCTATCAACAAAGATTGCTATGTTTGATGGTAAAGCAGTGATGTACCATTCACTTCGCACTTCTTCGCTAGGCTGGGAAGCAGTGGGAATATTGTTTAAGATTTTATTGAAAAGTAAATTGAAATCTTTGATAGGTTCTCTTGACTCGGCCCTAAGCTTAGACAAGTCATTAATCAGTGTCGCCGTAGACCTGTCATCACCAAACTTGGTCAGGAATTGTTCTTGGAAGATGTCCCAACTAGTAATAGATCCAGATGGTAATGAGAAATACCATGATCCGGTTGTTCCTTGCAGAGTATAAGGAAAAAGTCGAACAACAACGTCTTCATTGGTAACTCCATTGAGATTTATGGATAGCATAAAGTTATTTATATGTTCTTCTGCTAGCATGCCTGCCTCAGGATTAAACTTAGGCAACCATTTTTCAGGATGGGCCAGTAGCTGACTCAAGGGTGCAAGAATTAAGACTGCCCCTGGGTTATTCCATGGAGATTGGGCCATCGCTGAACTACTAACAGAGGAAAGTGCAGAAGATGATCCCTGCGGTTGAGAAGATGAGGATATTACGACTCCAGATGGTTGAGAAGGAGTTGTGGAAGTTCCAGTGGGCTGATGGACAATGATCTGAAGTGGAGGAGTGGATGGTTGACTTCACGGTGAAGAGGTTGAAATGGATGATGATGATGAAAGAGTCTCGCTATCGGACCCTTTAGGAGACTTCCTTGCTCTTTTCCTTGTAGGTAGAGGTAACTCGGTTGGCTGAACACCAAACTTTTTTCTCTTTAATCTGGTAAGAGGATGAGCAGGGTTATATTGAAAAGTCACGTTGCCTTGAGATTTATCAGATTTCTGAGGAGATATAGAAAATCGCTGAAGTTTGTGAATCAAATATTCAACTTCAGGAGGTTCATTAGTAGATTGTTCTGAAATGTCAGGGTTTTTAGCAGCGGCTGTTGTTCCAGCGACTTCTGACTCTGGATTTAAAGATTCTAAATGCAATGGAGAAGTCGGGGGAGATGGTGAGGGCAATTTACTCTCAGAATGGTATTTAGATTTAGATTTGCTTGCCATTCACAGTTCGGGCCCTCCTTCTAGCGCCAAATATGTTGAAGCCCCGAAAATCGGGTCTACAACAAGGGGGATACCCACCCGGTTCGGACCTTGGTTAGCAACTCCTTTTCCGTTTGGTATAGTGGGTCCGACTGGGGATATGGGACCAATTTCCCAATTTATGTGTGTGTGTGAAGGATTGATATTTCTCTTTCTAACAGTTTCTAAATGGAATACTTTTATTCTAACTCTAATCTAATAATAAGGAAATTGTATTCTAATAAGAAGAAATATCTAAGTCTATACTAACCCGGGGTGTAATCTTTCCGTTATGCGATCTAAAATGATTACAAATAACAACTGGTAATAAAGATTGTTCAATTGCTATGAGAAAAGAATTCAATAAGGATGAACCACTTCGTATAAAACGTTAGACGAAACAGTTGTGGAAAACATATCGCATAATAAGCTACTCATACATCAAGCATAAATTAATAGCTATCACCGTACAAAAGTGCCAAATGATAACTCAGGCATTCATGCATCAATATATAAACAACTTGAACATGAATATCACTTTAACACAAAGGCAGAAATAGTTAAGAGATAGAAGTACCATTTATAACTAGTCCTACTCATGAGCTTCAAGCGATAATGATTTATCTCTTCTTGATCTAACATCCACTAAGAGTACAAAAGTGCAACATCAGTAGCAGATATCAAATGCAAATATCAATAAATCTTGTTCCATTCATTCATCAAAACCTCCTCAGAGGGTACAGAAGTGCATGTTTTGGGGATAAGTTTTTGACAAATTTTAGGACCCTTCTCTAAATGCATGAGAAGGGTTTAAATACTATTAACTAAATCTAAAAATAACTTATTACAAAAATGTAGGATGCGGTTTAAATGACCGTCCTCATTTCAGGCAAAATAAAACAAAATTAAAACTAAAATTAAATCTAAAATTAAAACTACTTTTGTATCTGCTCCTTGAAATCGCACACATTCAGCATCTGTTTGAGAAGAGTCGGCTGGCCGACTTCCGATTTTAGCTGAGCTGAGAAAACAGAATCGGTGAGAGCTAGCGCCATCTTCTCGGTAGAATTGATGATACACTTGAGAGTCATCCACTGGCTATGTGGCTTTACCAAGTATGCCCAGTAATAATCCCAGTTCAACTTGGTTAACCCTTGGATTGCTTCTGCCTTTTCTTGAGCCTTTTGTTTCCAGTCTGTCTGTATTTGTTCTACGTTAGGTAAATACCCCGGAGTGGTTTCTATGATCAAATTTTCCCTGTGAAAATTTTCATTTACACAATCAATAATATTGTTTGCTGTCGTGACTGCTCCTTCTGCTGCTTTCTCTACTTCCTTGATTTGTTCGTCCCATTTGTTAAAGAGAATTTCTTTGTGATTTTCATTGATCCTTGGTGCACCTGCTCTTTTTCCCTCGTTTGTTTAAGAAGCCAAATATTCAGTAACTTGTTTATCAACTAAATCATAATCACTTCGTAAATCTACAACTTGATTAGTGGTTTTATCACTTATTTCACAAAAATAGTTCCATTGCGATATTTTTTGGCCCAATGCTTCCTGCTGCTGTAGTAATTGTTCATTCAAGGAAATGGATTCTGTGATGAATTCTGTAAGTTTAGGATTATCCTTGTGCATCTCCTGTAAATCCTATAACTGCTTTTATTTCTATCCAAACTTTTCTGGTAGCCTATCTGCATTTGTTGGAAGTCCTGCGGTAATCTTTCAAGCTGTTTTTGTGCTTCATTGTTGGCGTTAGCTTGTTGCAACTGTTGTTGCAAAACTTGTATCTAGTCTTCCTTTTATTTTAACAGTTGTTGTACCTCAGATGCTTTATCAATAGTCACAGAGGCATACGCTTCTGCGATCTAAGATAGTTTGGTGAGATTCTCAGTGGGATCGCTAGTGGTATCTTGCCATAGGACGTCTAATTGTTCTGCATCATGAGAGAGCACATTTTCCAATTTCCTTTTCTTCCTCTGTCTTCTCACTACTGCTTTGTGTTGTGGGCTATAAAATATATCAAGAGGAGGAATTTCTTCTATTTTGAGCATAAGCTTAGAGGATGGGGTAATAGGAATATGCTCCATATCTGAGACATTGCTAACTATTCTTGTGACTACTTCTTTGGTAGCCTGTGCATTGCTCACAGGTGTCTTTATGGTTTGTCCTTCAAGATTGATCAAGTCATTGAAGGTTTCCCATTCTTTATCTAGTTCGGTTCTGACTGATGGTGGCTAAACGACGAGAGGGGAAGGACCTATTTGCGGGGAGGTAAAAACCTGTTGCTGTAGAAGTTTCGTTGACTGAGCAGTATCCATTTAACCATGTCCGTGTATGGGAGAATTTTGGGCCCTGCTGCTATCCAGTGTAAAAATGTACAAGCTAGCTCTGTGATGGATGCCTCAGAAGAACTATGTGAACCCGTAGTAGCAGTAACTTCCATTACTCTGGGATTCTCCTCAAGTAGATTATACATGCCTTCCCACGTAGCAATACCAGTGTCTATGTTACAGGCTGTGTCTGTATACAAGGGCGCCATTTATTTCTCTTTAGAGCTTGGAGATTTGCTTTTCTTTCCCATAATATCCTGCGTACTGCTTTGTATCGTTCTCTGTTCTTCGTTCCTGCAGTTTACAAGTGAAGTGAGAATAATGATAAGGAAGGGTGATGGGAAAGTTTTAAATGCCAAAGATGCATAAAATATACCACCTTACGTGAAATGATTTTTCGATAAGCACGAAACCATATTTCATTAATAATTGGCAACTAACTCATGTATTAGCATTAAAGCGCATAACCAGGTGTCGGTTTATGGAAAATATTTTTTTGAACCATGAGCCAGAAAGATCTGCGATGAAGCGATTTTGTGATTTGCTTTGCAATATCGCAGATCGCAACATCGCAAAGTTGATAGCTCGCTATATCGCATTATCGCATTGCCACTCTATCGCGAAATCGCAATATTGCGTTATCGCAATACCGCAGGAACGCCATATATGACAATCTTCGTTAATCTGTTTTTTGCGAAATACGATTTGCGATATGTGTCATCGCATATCGGCAATTTTAAGGTGTTTCAATGTAAGTTGTATTTGATGTATGCGATGCGATATTTTATTATCACGTATAGCGATCTCGCAATGATAAAATTAGGCTTGTAAGGAGGTATCCTGTTATCCTTTTGCGATGCGATATTTCCTAAGGAAATATTTTTGTCTTACCTTATCATAAAACTTAAATTTTTAGATTTTTCAAGGGGTCTTTCTAAGTTTATGATGATAAGTTTTATTAGGAAAGGAAATTTAAGCACTAATTGATTTTTAAATTTTTAACTAAGGGTCCCCACTTATTTAGTATTAGGAATAACACTAAATAAGAAGGGGGGTTGTTGTTGGCCACAACATAGTCTGGAACAACAATGACATTTTGCGGGATCTGGCTCAGGTGGGAGACTGAACTGCGCAATTTTTCAGGGAAGGCAGTGCGGGCAGCAAAGGACACTGGCAGTGAAAACTGTGCAGATTCTCAGGGGAGGCTGGGAGTGGGCTGCGAGATCTTACTGGATAAAATTGCGCAGAACTGGGAGGCAGACATGTAAGAGATGTCTACATAGTTTCCGGTTTGAGCGGGGTGTCAAGAAGCTACTGGGCAGTCAAAGAAAACATCACAATTTTCAGGAGGAGCAACAGGTTGGCTCGTAAGGGGACTGACTGAAAGAACTGCGCAATTTTTAGAGACAGTGCAGTGACAGGAAGCGCGTGCCTATCCCTCTTATCTGCGCAATTTCTCTAGTCAGCAAATGCAGGCATGCTGACAGCTTTTGCACAATTTTCTGGAGGAATGAAGCTCGGGGTCACTGCCTGGTCAAACTCTCTGGTTGACCAACAGGAGTTTGATGGATTGGCTTGCAGGCAACGTAGGTTGAGATGGCTTGTTGGGCAGATTCTGCATTGTTTTGGGTGACAGTTAGCCAAGTAGATTCTAGGATTGTGCAGTGCAGACTATCTAGGAGGCAACCTCAAGCTTTGCGCAATAATGGGCAACATTACTTGGTCACTGAGGGCTAAGATTGCGTGGTGTAGCTCAACGAAGGTCTGACTAATGGAGGGTGGTCTGGTCATCAATTTTTTGGCAAAATGACTAAGTGTGTGAGCAAGTGAACTTGTGTATACATGACCTTGCGAACACACACTCAACATGACTTGACGACAAGATACCTAGAACCAACAAGACAACATGCTCAGAGTGACTGACCAACGGGTGAGCGACAAGTGCGACACTTGAGATGGATCGTTGAATGACCGCAATGACACTTGCACGAAATTGCATACAACTTTGTGTGTGAGTGCGACATATGCTTACATAGCGAATACAACTTATACACACGAAGACAAACCTTCAACATAGCCAGAACATGACTGCAAGCATGACATTGCAACCAACATGCTAAAAGACGATTGGTGAACAGTCGAGCAAAGATGGTGTCAAGGCTTGACACGATCTCATGGGATGAGCCCAAGTGTTTGCAAACATCAAGGAAAAAACCAAGGAAGGCTCTGAAATTGGATGCAGGCCAAAATGTTGGAGGGTGTTGCAGTCGCTAAAACAATATGTTTTGTAATAACCCTTATATGAAAAAGGTCACTTCTTTATTTATCATTTTAAGACTCAATAGGCCTACTAGAAGAACTAGTACTTGTATTAGAAGCTTTATCTTTGATTCCCATGGTTCTGACTTTGGTTTCATCACCTGAATCATATCTTAGATCTTGTTGAGTTGTAGCAACAGTCTTTTGTTTCCCCTTGTTATTGAACTTCTTTGGTCCCATTTCGGAATGTAATTTCTAAGAATGGTCTTCATCATGGCCTTATTTTGAACAATGTTTACAGGTAAGTTTCTCTCCCTCTTTCTTGACTGTAGCATTATTATTGCCTTTGACTTTAAACTTCCCTTTTCCTTTCTCTTCAGATTTAGAAGGTTTCTTGTTAGTCTCTTGGGGAACATTCTTACCTCTTGATTCTAAATGAGTTTCATGAACACATACTTCATCTAGATTGGTGGGATTAAACATAAGTATAGTATGTCTCAAATAACTATGTAATCCACCTATATATCTCATGAGAGTGTCTTGTGAAAACAAATAAACACCTAAGATTAAGGTTCTTCATCTAAATTCTTGTGTGTAACTTTGGACACTCTGGTCTTTAGCTTGTCTAAAATTTTGTCCACCCATAATTGCTTTTTTCATATAAGCTAATGGATAAAATTTCCTTCTTAATGAAACTATAAAATCATTCCAAGAAGATATAATTTTACCACTCTTCTTCAAATCTTCTTGAGTTCTAGCCTCCCACCATATGAGGGATGCACTTTCCAAATGAAGAGAAGCAAGTTGGATCTTTGTAACATCATCCTTAATCTTTTGAATCCTACAATAGACTTCAATTTGACAAACCCAATTATCCAAATTTTCAACATTTACTTCCCCATTGTACATAGGCAATTCAAACTTGACATCAAGCTTAAGAAAATGAGACTTAGCACGTCCTTTTGGAGATCCAGGAGGAGTATGTCTAAGTGTTGAAGAAGGCGAAGAAGGAGATAAGGATGAAGGTGAAGGAGGAGGTGGAGGGAATAGAGACTTGCTCCCATCACCACCATTACTTTTTGTATGGTTTGAACTCTCTCCTTGTATCGTTGATGCCCTCTCATTGTACAACACTTTCACCATCTTAGACATCTCATAGAAAACCATTATGAAAGCTCTCTCATCCTCAGACATCGACTCCTGTCCCTCTTCATGTGCCATGACTAGTTGATTTTTTGGAGTTTGTGACCTCCTTGAACCAATTTGAGGTTTGTTTCTTCAAGAAATCCTTCTCCTCTTCTCAATTTATACCTTGTAATCATTCAATAAAACACTTGCAAAAACTATCAAACCTTCAAAACAACCATGCTCTAATACCAAAATGATATGTAATTAAAGATTGAAGTTTTCTTGAAAATTTTTGCAAGCTAGTTTATGTCTTGTGGGAAATGGATCGAAATTGCAAAAGCACATAAACTTATTAAGTTAGTTAAGTTTTGTAGATTTAAACAAAGAAAAATAGACAACATCTAGCATCACAAAACAACAATTTGATGACGGAATTCACCCCTCCTGGGCTATATCTCTGGGTCCAACTTATAATTTTGTCCCTTTAAATTATATGCTCAAAATGTAAATTACACCAACATACAATGCTCAAGTCACAAAAATAATGCTGACATTATATCCAGAATACTCAAAAACCTCTGTGTAGGCCCTTATTGGGCTCAAAAAGGCTAAAAAATGGCCAAGTTAGCCCTCCATCTTCATTTCTTTATGACTTGTCCTGCAAAATGACTAAACAAGCTAAACTGACAATGTATCTCCTTTTGGCGGAACCGCCAAGTGATAATTTGGCGCGAGAGTGACAAAAATTCTGCCAAAAATAGTGCAAATTCTCGTACATTTATTTTGGCTCTTGTGCCCTAACTTCCACCCCTTTTAACAATCATGTGGCACCCAATGTGGCCAAGGGCACAAGCGAAAGGCCACGCGCCCACCAACTCCGCACTCATGGTCATATGTCGGCCATGTGGCTACAGGGCTGGGTGCCACACGTCGTCCCTCCTCCATTGGTTCTGCCGAGAATTACGTTGGGGTAATACGACCTGGGGCTGGGGCCAACTCCATGCCCCTCTTCACTATGTGCCATGACTATGTCACGACCCATGTGACCTGGAGTTGGGCCACGTGCCTTTCCCCCTCCCGCCGACAAAGAAACATATAAAATTTAAATACATTTTTTCCTGGTAGTTATAATGAGCACATCCGGCGGTGTAATGGTTTGGTGGTTGGTTTGTAACTGTGAGGTCATGTGATAAAACCTGACAGAGGCCTGTTGGCCCATAATATTTTTTTCATGAACTTCGAGGGCCACGTGGCGCCTCCTGATTGGTGAAGCCTGAAACTCACCAACCAATAAAAAACTGCAAAATTGCCTTGTACAATCATGCCATGTGTCAACACGGGATTGTCTCGTTTGACCACCATACTACCCAGTAATCTTGTTGATGTCAGCATCACATCATCATACAGCCTGCCTAGTCAACCCTGCAAGTTGACTTTTTAGTTGTTTTCCAAAAACTTGAAAACACGATAACTTTCACATATGGTGTCAGATGAACATGATTTGAGTGTAATTAGAATGAGAATGATGAGATATATGATTTGGAACTAGATTCAAGAGAATTTGAGTACTTTTATTTCTGAGCATATTTTTGATCCCCTAGATCAATATCCTCAGTCGGTTCCACCCTTTACAAAATATTAACCACCAATATTCTTTTGCACACACCTCCCACCCTCGGGCACCACTATCATGCTTTTGCCTGACATCTATCTGTGTCATGCTCTGCTTATTGTGCTAACCCCTTGCTACGCTCCACTCAACCTCCTACGCTGCTCATCCCTGTTGCGTGGTGCTATACTTGTAAAATTTTAACAAAAAAATTATGGGCTGCAACAAAAACCATACAAGGTTTATATGAGTAGTTAGTCATGCTATTTGGTTTATGTAATGCATCGGTTATGTTCATAATATTAGTGAATGATATTTTGTGGCCATATTTAGATTCCTTTCGATGATATAGCGATATATGGTGCTACTTGGGAGGAACACATCTCACATTTGGTGTAGGTGCAAAACATTGAATAAGTACTAGAAATTGGAAAATCTCAAGAAGTGTGAGTTTGCATAGTGAACTTTGGTGTACTTAAGCTTGTGGTTGGTGGAGGGGAAATGAAGATAAACCCTACCAATATGAAGGCCACCATGAAGTGGCAAATGCCTATTAATATTTTCGAGGCCGAGATTTTTTTTGGAGCAGCATAGTGCTGGAGGACATTCATAGCCTCATTTTCAGTAGTATTCACACTACTCCACGTCATAAAAGCGAGTGGCAAGGGTTTCAAATTGGGGAAGGGTTAGTAGAAGGCCTTTGAGGGGTTAAAGAAGAAAATCAATAAAGCATCGATTGTTGTGTTACCAAGCTTGCAACAACCCTTCAAAGTGGAGATGGATGCGAATGGATATGCTATGGGAGCGATTCTGATGCAGGGAGGAAGGATTATATACTACCATTCTAAAGTGTTTAATGGGGCAGTTCTCAACTACCCTACATATGATAAGGAGAGCATGCCCCAGTACAAGCTATTAAGAAGTGGAAACACTATTTGATGGGAAAGGAGATAGTCATACACATAAATCACCAACCACTACAATACTTGCAGGCCCAAACTAAGTTATAGAAAACCAAGCATTACAAATGGATGCGGTTTTCTTAGTAGTTTCATTTAGTGATCGAGTGCAAGAAGGGCAACTAAATTAGGTTGGTCAAGATGTTTTCAATTCCACCCACAATTTTGATGCACACGGAGCCTTTCACTCGTGATATATACAAAGAGGCATATATAGGGGATAGGGACTTCAAGGAGGTGTATCAACATTTACAAGGCCAAAGTCATGTAAACAATGGTGATAACATAGTTGACTACCATCTCCATAGTGGGTTACTCTATATATTGGACAAGCTATGTGTTTTTAAAGGTGACTAACTGAAACTAATCAGAGAGGTTCATACCTCCATGGTTAAAGGACGTTTTGGTGTAGGGAAAATAATGGGCAAGTTATAGAGGCATGTGTATTAGCCCATATTGCAAGAAGATGTAGCTAGGTTCAATTGATTATGACAAAGGAACACTTGGAATGGTTATCCTATAACTAAAATTCGATAGCACTAAAATATAATTAGGGCTCATGGATATGAGACTACTAAAGTGAAGATTGATCTTGATAAAATGCCAATAGGAGATAAGATTGAATAGCACAAATAAGTAGGGAAACAATGTCCATAAATTTAATTCAAGCAACAAAAAATGTTAAGAAATTACCAACATTGCTAACTAAGTCGTAGAACAAGCTAAAATAAGAAAGGGTTGTAAATAGGGTTGGACTTGTCAATATTCATGGTTTAGAACAATGAAAAAATTCTCTTGGAGGAAACCCTGATGATAAAACTATGGTTGATTCTTTAGTCAAAGATAAAGATAGGCAAATCCAAATCTTAAAAGGGAAATCGAAAATATCAACATCAAAGCATGTTCAAACTAACGAGTTAAATGGAGCACAAAAAGAGAAAGAGTGGTTAAGTGAGTAGGTAGCAAAGCCAATGTACAACCTAAGTAGACCTAATGGTTAAGAACATGGGCTTTCTGCTTGGAGGTCACATGGTCAAGTCTAGAGTGGGGTAAGGTATGTACATGTGTGCAAGTTGTTGTTTGCAAATGTTAGTGTGGGGTTGGCAAGGTACCAACACTCTCATTCTCGCTTACCAACTAAATAGTGGGACAAATTATATATCCCAAACAAACCTCAATGCCCAAAATTTCTATTTGGAAAAAAAGTATACTGAAGCTAACAAAGCATAGTATTAGATTACGGAAGATACTTGATAAAAAAAAAATGAGGAAAATGAAGCTAATCTATTAGCCATCCTATCATTAGAGGAAAACTATTTCTAAAGCTAAAATTATCAAAAAAGGACTAGAAACAAAGCAAATAACTATCTTGAAAAGTTAATTATCTAAAGTTAAAAAAGAATTAGTAGTAGTTGAAATTAATATTCCAGGGAAAACCTTATAGATTAGAGAGCTAAAAGTATATCTCGAACATAAAATAAAATAATTGATGGTTGTTGGCAAAAGGTAGCTAGAAGTTATAAAATTATAGCAAAATGAAATAAAACTGAAGAATTAACAAATTCTTTGGAAGATGTTGAGAAAATAATGTTTACAAAAAGAAACTTAATCAAGGAAAGACATGTTATTTGAGATCAAATCATATTGATGATACAAAAGCTTAAAGTCCATTTGATGTGGTCCAACATACTAGGATTTTGGCTCACACGATATAGATTGAAATTACCAAAGATTAGTCAAATTGGGAGATAAATCTTAAGTGGTATATTAGGTAATCAATTTCTTAAATTGTAGAACTCAAGTAAAGCTTATAGTAATTGGTCTAAAAAACAACATATTTGTTATCATTATAGCAAGTGTGGTATATTTCAAAATAAGTTTTATTATGGTATCTCAAAGTAAATGCAATTTAGTTAGACGATTCACTCAAGAGTCTAGCAATCAATTTAGAAGAACAATTCAATATTACCTTTTCCATGGACACTTGCTATATGGTTTTATGATGTTGAAGTGTATAATGATCACCTACTCAAAGAGATAAATAAGATTGAGTAGTTTAAAGTTGTTGATGTCCCTATTAGAGGCAAGTTGAGTTTTGAACAACTTTCAATTGATTTAAGACTCCTAAGTATTATCACCAATCTACATCAAAGTTTTTTCAGTTCGAGTCTACTATATTTTTTAAACCATTATTCAAATGAAAATGGTTAGGGCATAAGGAGATAAAATGAAAATAAACTAAGAAGATGTTATCAATGACATGAAGGTGAACTTGATTTTGTTCGTTATTTCAATCACTTGGAAGGAATATTTGTTTTAAGTTTTCTAGCTTTCATGGCTCTTTTGAGTTTTTAGAAAATTCACCCCTATTCAAGAAACACTTGTGTATATTTCATCATGTTGGTTATTTTAAATATTTAGCAAAAACTTCTAATTTTGAATCAAGAAAGTTTTCAAAAACTTGTTATCAAAAACTTATATTTGTATTATTCGAAGTTTCAAATATATGATCCATATCCTACAAAGTTTTTCACGTGATGGATCTTTCAATAATGGTTGATAGCATTGAATGTTAAGTTTTATAACATCTTTTACTTCATAATTTATGGTTTATAATATTTATTATTGAATGGAGTTGAATTTGAAGATGATTATGATTATGATTATGCATGGAAGTTTAAGAAAAAAAATTATATTTATAGCAACAATTTTATGTTTATATGTTGTCCATTTTATGTAACAAGGAATATTTGTTTTGAATATACTTTTTGGATATGTTTTCTTGAACATAGTAAATGGTATTTGCTTTGAGTGATATTATTTTGAAGAAAATGGTGTTTTTCCTTATTTCATTTTATGTTATTTCTCATTTTTATACAAACTAATTGAATAGAACATGGTGTTCTTACTAAATGAAAATATCTAGTAAAGGTCCATTATCTCTATTGCATAATCTCTCTAATCTTATATACAAGTTTATCTTGAGTTTTTCTTTAATTTTATTGAAGAATACAATCTAGAAAACCAACAACATTTGTATTTGATGGTTTCCATTTGACTACTAGACCCTTTTAGGATGCCTAAATTACAGAGGTTTTACTTCCATAGGGTCTCTTGGCATTGTTTCTTAGCCAAGAGTAACTTAAACAACAACATCCATTTTGGTGCCATTGTTAGAGAACACAATTTTGAATTTTTGTTCCTTAGGAAATGATAAAAGAGAAGATTTTGATTATTGCTAATGAATAAGAGTAAAATGATAGGATTTTTGTTTCAAAAGAAAGCTACTAAAAGTTTCCATTCACCAAGTGACTCCATTGTTCAAGTTAGAGAAAGAAAGAAGACATACTAGGTCTCATCCTAATTTTGTGGAAACTCTAGTCTACTTAGAGCGAAAAAGATTAGTTATAGAAGGAAATGAATGACATAAAGTTGGTTCTTCATCTTCAAGTATTTATATTATTGAATAAATTTATATTCTTGAATCTAAATATTTTGAATTTTTACCTGAATATAGTCCTGTGCAAAAAAATTCTTTAAGTCCTCCTTTGGATAAAAATGAAGCATTAGTTTTTTTTGTCAAACTCTAGTCTTTCCTTGTCTACTATTGGAAAATCATCTTCGTTTTCATATTCACATCTACTAATCACAAGCTAACCTCCCTTAAAGCTAAAATTTAATTCCTCAACACATCATGGCACATACTTGAAACCCAAATTTCCTTGGAGTTAATCCCTAGACAACTCTTAGGTATAGACATCTTAGACTTCCCAAAATTCTCATGACATGCCTAAAAATCATTTAATTATTTTTCCAAAATTTTATGGGGAAATTAAAACGTCAGTTGAAATTCATATTGCTTCTTTTAAATACTACATTGAAAATTAGCCATCAAATATGAAAATGCATGTATGAGAAGTTTGTTGAAAGTTTAGAAGGAGGAATAAATAAATGGTTTCAAAACTTTCCTGCAAACCCAAAAGATACCTTAGACCTATTCCAAATAACTTTTATGAACTACTGGGGTGAAAAATAATATCATTAATACTACTTGACTAAATTTTCATATCTAAATAAAAACATTGGGAAAAGAGTTATAGAATTCAAGAAAAGATTTGATAAATGTGTAATAGAGTTCCCATTGACATTAGATCCTCTCAAGTAGCAGCAAAGGTAACTTATTTTGTTGCTTGTGATCCCGATTTGGCTACGATGCTAAGATAGAAAATGTCTACTACATTAGACTAAATGCAAGATGTTGTAGCAAATATTGAAGATAATATGGCTGTCTTAGAAAAATCAAAATCAAAATTGAATATTCTAATAAAAAGAAGCAAAAGGAAGAAACCCCCAATCAAGTGTCTTCAACAAATTCTCAAGATGCAAAATTTGAGAAGACGATTAAATTAATTACAACACTTGTTAGGTGTGGGGCATGATTATTTAGAGGTCTTTGTTTCAACCGGATGTATACCCCAAGAAGTTTGTACACCCCTCCATGCGGGGGGGTACTTGTCCCCCTCGCAGGGGTTCTGGGGGGGGCTGATCCCCCTCGGCTGGGGGGTTTGGGGGCCAGCGGTCCCCTGATGGGGGTTTCAGGGGCAGCGACCCCGAAGGTAAAAATATATGTAAAATTGCCTTGTAAAAGTATAGTAATTTCTAGTCAATCTGGGCCATTCATTAGGCGGATGATCTGACGGTAGAACTTATGTTTAGTTTAGGGTTTTTTGCCCTAGAAGGCAACCCCTCTCTTTGTATGAGGGCATTGTATTGAGGCTGTGTAATAGATGTGTATTCTCTGAGCGAGAAACAGAGAGGTGAGACTGTGAGAGAAAACATAGGATATTACAGCGGATCTGCTGTAGGTTGTGTCTCTTCATTTTGCTGGATAATAGAAAGGAAGGACTGGTTGTTCGGGGTGGACGTAGCCCAAACTGGGTGAACCACGTATATCTGTGTCTCTCTGGTTTTATGCGTTTTCTGTGTTTATATTTATGTAATATTCTATGTTTTCCATTGCTCTGTAATATATAATTTTCTAACAACACTCTCCTATAATATCACACACCTTGAAATGGGAAATAAATTGTTGGTCTCCTACCATGGTTTGCCAAAGAAATGTATTATAGAATATTGGTTAAGGTAACCGAAATTTTCAATCTAGAAATCAAAATCTATATAAGAGTCCTTTTAATCCCTGATTATTGAGAGGAAATGAGGAAAACCCAATTCAACCTCCATTAAGAAATAATGTTGATGAGGATTTAACAAAGATAGAAGAAAAAAACATGAGTTCCTCAAAGATCAAGATTCACTAGGATATTTGAATTGGTTGGAAGGTGAAGGTATACTTACACGTTTTATCCAAGTTCATAATCAAGAATCCATAGAGATAAATGGTCATTTTTTAAAAACTTTTCATGAAGTGGTTAAAGATCTATGTTCCACTAAGTATATACCTTTTACACATGTTTTCTAAGCAAAGTCGTGGCATAAATATGACCTTAGACTTTGACCTACTGCTAATGTAAACAAGTGATAAAACAACCCCAACTATTCATAAAGCTACCAAAGCATATTTAGATGTTGGAAAAAACAAACAACAAAAGGAAAATGAGAGGGGGGAAACATACAATTGAAATCCTAACATAACTACTTTAAAAATTGAATTGAATAAGTTTAAGTTACCTATTCCATTGACTAAAATTGTTAAAGTTCCTAACTTTAAAGATGTTTGGAAATAAATATAAGAGTACAAAAATATATGTGATGTCTCCAATTTCCAGAGAATTGTATGAGAAACACGAAAATCTAGATGTTCCAGGCACTGGTCTTGTAAGCAATCTAAGGTTGTATACAATAAACAACATGGGTTGGTTCATTCATCCAAGAACATAAGCCATGTATTTCTGGTACTCTTTCACATAAAAAAAATCACAGAAATATATGTATAAACTAGTGGAGGTCGAGTAGTTTGAGGACGTACAATTTAATCAGCTTTGGCAGAGCAATGAAAGAAGAGAAGGAGATAGAATAACTCATCATATAGAGCTTGAAACATCAAGAATTCTACACTTCACTGAGTTAAAGATAGACATAATGGATCAAAGAGGATTGGGTGCGATGATTCATGGAGCACAATTTTAAAGATATAATCTCAAAGATCCATACAGGCATGTGCATTAACGAGTCAATACAAATGAATCTGTAAGAACATATGAAACATTTCTAGCAGCTACAATTACATTAAATCACAGATGAAACATGAACATAATGGAAGATACAAATATTGAAGTCATACCGTCTCAAAAATAACATGTGGTTAATCTTTAGGATTCATAACCTTTTTTAAGTGTTTCTTCCTTCGTTTTATAAGGAGAGGGAGAACATGGAAATTAGTTACAAAATATATTAGGCTAGAGCTTCTAGTTGTCTGCATGACTAGTTGTCTCGGCGTGTAGGCTCTGTTGCCTCCAATTATTACAACAGAAAGATACTTTTCATGGAAATAAAACAGAATAACAATATCAATCAAAACCAACAAAACAGAATTAACAAGTGAAATTTAAATGATAATCCTGTAAAAATATCTCCATGCCACTCTCTTTGATGGCCTCTGGTCCAACCACATTTCTGCTACATTATGTCTCATGCTCTCTCGGCCAGTTCCCTGTCACTTTCGGTCTTAACAGTTTCACTGCTGCCAACTCATCTATCCCTCTAGACTTCATGCAGAACACTACCGGAGCCATACATTCCCTATTAAACAATTATGTAGTTGTATTGGAGCTTAGGCTGTTTAGGAACTTTAAACTGGACAGGCTTTGTAAAATTGTGAATGTCGATCTCTTTAAGCCCCTTTTTCTTTGATCCCTTTCATTATTTCTTCATCGATTGACCGGATGCTTGGCTAAATATCGGAGGTCAGAAAATTGGCGATTTCCTATCAACTTCCTTGGTGTATCCTCTTGAAACTTGTGATTGTTGATCATCCTTTGTTCTTAGTCCTTGGTTCCTCGATTCTCTATGTGACCACGAGCTAGCCCCTGTATTAGAGATCCTTTATTGGCATATCACAATTGGGATTTTAAATTTGATGTAACAACATGCCTCATCCTATGAACACCGATCTCCGATTAGTGACGTCATCACTCCACCACGTGTCGCTTCCTTAGTGGTTGTTATAGACATTTTTGTGCCCTACAACTCCAAGCATGAAATGTCCATAAATCAAGGGCTCCTAAGTCCCTAAAAGTGTTGTTCTAACCCCTAAAGGAACAAGGTCAACAGATTACAGCTTCTCCCAGAAGTTCTCCATGAAAAACTACTCAAAATTGGTCAAAACAGGATCATTGCAGCTGCTCCACTGGCTAGGTGCGTTGCATCTCACCCAAATGCACTGTGAGGGTGCGTTGCATTTCAAAACTCCCTTCTGTGGGGTGCGATGGGCGAGAAATGACAAATGGCAGTGTCATTCCGCGAGGTGGAGAGGCAATGGAAGCTCCCAGAATCTTCTCCTATGACACTTGCCTCACTGAATTCAACCAAGGATGAGTAAGAGGCCCTCAGTCTCCAAGTGGAAGCAAGAACTGACAAAGAGAAGACACTAATCAAATCACAAGCTGACTCATCCTCCTTACAGATATCTATATATGGATCCCTCATCCCAGAGATCCAGAGGCTAGAATTTTGCATATTGTAAGGAATTGTTATTGGTTTCTAGAGACAAACATCAAATTGTTGGGTGATCTATGCTTCGTTTGAGGTGAAGAGGGGCTTCTTCGCTGGGAGGTTGATGCTGGGTCGGAACCACTGGTTGTAACTCCTCCTGGATCTTTTCTTGTTTATCAATAAAATCTATTTGAGTTCTCCTCCATGCTTTTATATCATTGATGCTTGTTACATTTGTATGGTTAACTTAAATCTGATCCTAAGTTGTTTATGAATATAGATCCATGTCTTTGTATAGTGCTATGCTTCTGTGATCTTACAGGTACTTTGTGAAGCTGGGCATGCAAGGGAGCAGGTAGCTGGAGACTATCAAAGAAGAGAGGGATTGAATCAAAGGATTAGCGCAAGACACAAGTTGGTTCTTTCTATTCCTCTCTATCTATAATTCATCAAGGAAATACAAAAGTAGCTTTTCTCTGTTTGTTTCTAAGGTAGTTGTCACACCTTAGTGGGATAGAGCAGTTCTAAATAGACACTTTTCCCTTTAACAAAATGGCGACCATACTGGGGAGTGTCTAATTAGTTTGTTTGTTTATCATTCTTTGTAACTTTGTTTCATAAACTTATAAGTAGCATTCGAACTGCATTTTCCATAACAAATGCAAAGTAGATAACTGCTGCTTCAATCCATTCACTGGATCACAAACTATCTGATTCACAAACTATCTGATTGCCCTTGTGATAGCTCTTAGATCCTCCTTAGATCTACCCCTGATTGTTGCATTACTGATCTGTTGTTTATGATTTAAACAGCTGATTCACAAACTATCTGATTACCCTTGTGATAGCTCTTAGATCCTCCTTAGATCTACCCCTGATTGTTGCATTACTGATTGCTTTTTACTCGGCCAAAAACCAAGGACTGAACTGCAAACTGTGACCCGGAACCCGGACAGAGTCTCGTTTCTGGCCCAGCGCAAGTACTGTTCAGAGATTCTAAATTTCAGCGCACTTCCCGAAGGGGCAACCTGCGCCGCATTTCAGATTCTCTGTGTTACAGGTGCACTGATCAGACTAGCTCTGTGCAGCTGTGGTTCCTGTGCTTCATTCTCTCCAGTTCTATCCCTAAATTTTCCTTCCTGTGATCAGTGTATGTCTGTTTGAAACCCCTTTTCCTTGTTGTTATTCTGCCTCCTTTGTACAAAAGAACTGTAGATGTTTTTGTGTGTTTGTTGAGTTGTTTACAGTTTTCCTTTGCAAAAGTAGCATAGTCGCACTGTCGTCCTTTGATTTGAATCTGTCGCAAGTGTCGATTTCGATCATAGGAGAAAGTTTCATTGCTGTTGATGGTCGATTATCCTGTTACTATTGCCTTTGGGTCTGAATTTGTAATTTTCTAGTGTCAAGAACGAGTGTTCATTTCAAAATCGTAAGGTGTCGTAATCATCTCTATTTTTCGATTTCGAAAAAGAGCTTGTTTATATTTGTCGCTTGAAAAGAAATTCAGATTTGTACATCAACTTTCTTTTTAGCATCAATACTAAGAAAGTCGAAAACAAATACATGCATGTGCATTTGCATATAGACAGTTTGTTTGGCTTGATTTAGGAAAGTGCATTTACAGTGTGCTCTTTGCTCTTTGTGAAAAGATTTTGTCTTTCTTTTCCCTAGTAGCTAGGATTTTCATTGCACAGAAGAGATAAAAAGTTTGTTTATCATCTTTAGATTTCATTTTAGGAATTACATCTACATCTCGTGGTGAACCCGAAAGGCAAACTTCATAAGCAAGATCAACTTAAAATAAATTCAATGAATCTAACAACGGTTTGGAACTTAACGCACAACATTTAGAGGTCTAGGCTAGAGACGTATTCCGGCATCGTAAAGCCTGGTAACTGTTGTCCTCACTGATGGTTGGGTGATTCCTCCACTTTGAGACGATAAGTGCCAGTACGTACTTGTGCTCCCACGTATCATCGAGTATATTTTGGGAGACCCCTATAGGCTTAAATCCTTTATCCATAGGAAGCCGTGTCTGCCGCCCTATCGATCGCAATGCACTGAACACAGCATTCGGGAAGATTGACTGTCGTACCGTAAAAAGTATTCTGCAGTTTTGCGATTGGTTTGGTACTCCCTCTACCTAGACTTCCAGAGCAGTCCCTTTCGTTCCTTTTTAGACTCCTTAACGGAAAAGGTCCATTTGAGCACTTGTCACTTCAGGCTCATTAAAAATCGAAGGCGACTAGAGTCATCTTTTGTTTTTTCTCGACTCTTAAAAACTGAAAAAACAAGTTGTGTCGAAGCGTCTAAAATTCATTTAATTCGGAAACATACTTCCCCTTTATTTTAGTTGATCGAGTAATCCGCAATCGTGGAAGAAAGTCAATTGAAACCCCGTCGTTCGCGGAGGCTTACAAGTCAACCGTCTTTGTCTCCGGAATCGAAGCCAGTACGGACAAAGCGAACTCGTTTAACCGGTTCCAAATCTCCTATTAAAGTTAGAACAAGTGTTCCAACGACATCAGAGACTCTGGTTACTCCAAACATTTTTGGAATCCTTGCCTCTACAGAAGAAGTTCAACAGCCACAGAAGGACAGTGATACTGATCCTAGTCTAAGAGTAAACACTTGTGTTACCGAACCAGTTCCATCTACAACTGGTTCGGAGAGTCTTGCTCTTCAAACATCTGTCGCTGCTGATTTCACACCTTCTTCGGCACCAGAAATATTTTACGGACCTGACGGTCTTCCCCTTCCACCTGGTCTGATTGCCATAGAAGAAATTGTAGAAGATCCTCAAACAAGTACTCCAACGCACTTTGGGGTCGGTATCACTCTATATCCTTCTTCGTCAGAAGTTAGTCTATCACCAGCGGAAGCTCCTGTAGAATCGCTAGGTAATCTTTTGGATAGACTACAAATGTCTGAACAACCGTCAACATCTAGGATTGTGTCGTCTGACACAGCGACGACAGAACTCCCTGCTATCACTCCGACAATGTTCGCCGGTATACCATCTGTCCCGACTAGCTCTCAGTTGCTAGAAGGAGCCCACTCAGGGGCTATTTCGACAGTATGGTCCGTTCCTGTTTGTTCATCCGGAATAATATCAAGAAGCTCTTATGTTGAGTCTCAATAAATTGATCCATTTGGAGGTCAATTTGGGCAGTCCGGCCCCCAAGGGCAAATAATTCCCTTGAGTTCTGGATTACCACCGTATGGGGGGCAATATACCCTTTCATTATCCCCTCCGGGAGGATATCCATACGGGAGTTCACAACAACATTTAGGTTATACTAGAATTACCTCAAGTGGTTGGGTACCTATACTACCTCAACAACCAAGAGTTGTATACTCAATGCAACAATGCGTACCTATGTCGAATATCCTGACTACGCCAGCTATTGTGACGGTGTCACCAGTTCAAGCGCTACCTGTTGTATGCCAACCTCAGGTTTCTCAGGTTGTAATGTAATAGCCCCTTGACCCTGCAACTCAACCACAATCGCCGACTGGTGGAATGACACAGGTTCAGACGGGTACAATTACCCCTCATCTTGGTCAAACTGTTAGTATCGGGCAACAGCACGTGGCTTCACAACCATGGCTGGTGCAATACCAACAACCGCAATTCCAACAAGTATACCAAGGTTCTGAGCAACAAATCTTTGCTAACAGTGAACAGCCGCACATTCAAAACGGTCAAAATCAACCATTTTACAATGGTCATGTCCACCAACCTTACCAAACATACCAGCATCAAATGCATTATGCCGGTATGCAAAGACCAACTGCTCAAGCAATCCCATCTTACCCTAGGTATGCTTCACCTAACCTGAATCAGCAGTTACCATTTGTGGCAACTTTGGAGTTACCTGATTTAAACCGGTTAACCAATGATCCAATTGCTTACGCCCCTTGGTGGCCACCGATTCTGCACAAACTTCCATCAGATATTCCTAAATTTAATGGAAATCCAGGTGAAGATCCATCAAATCACGTGATGACCTTTCATCTATGGTGTTCGTCAAACACCCTAAATGATGATTCGATAAGACTTCGCCTCTTTCAGAGGACGTTAATGGGTCTGGCAGCAAAATGGTACATCGAATTGCCTAGAGCTTCGTTCGACAACTTCAGTACCTTAGCCACAACCTTTTTAACCCATTTTCAGTTACCAATAAGGTACGAAACGAGAACATAACTTCTTACCAATTTCAAACAGGCAACGACCACTCACATATCTGATCATATACATGAGTGGCGACGTCGTCGTAGAATGGTAAAAACGTATGTCCCCGATAAGCTATTAGCTGAATGGTTTATCAAGTCATTACTGCCTTCCATCACAGAAGATGTGGCAAAGGGGGGAGTCGTAACAGAAGAGCAAGTTATCGCTCATGCGCAATATCTCAATTTGATTTACACTCAGTCCGGCACGCTCTACGATAAAATACCTGACGCCCCTAGACCGGAATTCTCAATTCCTCCTCCTCCTAAATCGAACAATGACTCACATGCTGACGATGGCATGATTGGCACAACAGACATGAAATCAACAAAGGCTACATCCAAAAAGGCCCGTAAGATTTCAGGTCAAAATGCAAAAGACGAACTTCTTGCTTCGGAAGTAAATGTCGTATCAACAAATAAAGGCAAAGAAACCAAACAACCAGGGAGCAAGAAAAAAGGCAAAGGGAACAAGAAGAAACAGGAGGAATCATCACCTAAAAAATCTTTTTCAAACCCTCTTGGAGATAGGAAACCAAAAAATCCATGCTTTATATGCGATGAGGATCATTGGACCGCGAATTGTCCACACAGGGCTAAGCTTAAGAAATTCTTCAAGAATTCGAAAACCTCCGCAGTGTTAACTGATCCGTTTCCAAATCCAGGAACAAATCTGGTTGAAAGTGGAAATGCTTCCCCGTCTCAAGTGCTAATGTTGTCAGTTTCAAAACAGAAAAATGATGCTTTGATATCGGCAAGGAACAAGGATTATGGGGATCCACAGCTGTCGAACAACAAAGATAAAGATCAACCAAGTATTTCGACAACAACTTTGATAGAAGTTGTGCCACCCACCATTCCTGAATTGACGATAAAACCGCCAAAGGGAGTAGTACACAAGTCGACATTTAATCCCCGCGCTAGAGCGGCACAGCATTATAATATAGTGGAAGATTTGGCCCAATCGCCATCCGCTATGTCGACTCTTGAAGTACTACAAAATTGCCCATCCCAAAGGTAGGCTTTATTATCAGCCATTGGTGGGATAGACCCAAAGGATTCCAATTTAGTATCCTTCGACCATAAAGGATATGATCCTCAATTGCTAGCTCAACTAGCTTTCCTTATTCAAGTGAAAGCCCTCAACAAAACTATTCATTGAACGATTATTGATGAGGGGGCATCTACATGCATTATGTCGATGAGTTGCTGGAAAAATTTAGGATCTCCAACCTTGTCGTGACCTTTGACAACATTAAAATCATTCGACGGAAGGACATATACCCCATATGGTATCCTAAGTAACTTGAAAGTTGAACTAGGAGGGAAAATGGTAGAAATAGATGTTGAAGTCATCGATGGGAATCTTGATTACAACATCCTACTAGGAAGACCATGGATATATGCCATGGCAGCCGTTGTGTCGACCTATTTTAGAAAGATTGCATTTCCCTTTCAAGGAGGGATTACAATCGTCGATCAACAAAACTTCCTCCCCAATGGTTCTCAAGTTACTGGAAGCATTCCCATGATCCATGGAAGCCCCCATTCGCTTCAGAATATCGGAGTTGGCCTACTAAAAGATCCTATACTAATGGGAACTTTCGCTCTTCCACCTCCAATCAATCTGGCAGAAGTAGCGTCGATAGGAACCTGCAACATGATATCTTCTAAAAAGATCTCAGAAAACGATATCGACATGGATCATGCAGTGGTTTTACCCCCAAGCCCAATGGAAATATTGTAGCAATCAAAGTTCCTAGCATGGGAGGCAAACCCAAATCAACGCTCATCAAGCGTTTGGATAGATAGGTCTAGAGAATATGGTACCCCTTCAGATCCTTGGTCGCGAGTGCATGTCACCGACGAAGGAATTGTCCAATCTATGGTAATTGAAGGGACACCATGGAATGATTCCCACCATCGTTCCCTTCTTCCAGATTGTGGAGAAGATAATCAAGATGACCTGTATCATCCTTCAGTTTTTGAATTCCTATCAAATACTGTAAACACGGTGGATTCCGAGCGAAACTTGTCCAATATTGAAGAGACTATCGCCATAAATATCTCGACCAAAATAGATGTTGTAGAGAATATTTATGTCGGCAAATGTTGTTCTCCTTCAGAACTAGAGATATATAACGCTCTTTTTCGCGAATTCAGAGATGTATTTGCTTGGTCATATGATGAAATGCCAGGCATTGACTCGAGTATCGTTGAACACGAAATTAAGATGTATCCAGATGTCAAACCAGTACGACAACGGCTACGGCAGGTGCACCCCAAGAAAGCCGTTGCCATTAAGGCAGAAGTTGAAAAACTTCTCCATGCTGGTTTCATCTACCCGGTTCCTCTAACCGATTGGGTATCGAATATTGTCCCTGTTATGAAAAAACAAGGAACAATTAGAGTGTGCGTCGATTATAGGGATGTAAATCAAGCTTGTCCAAAGGACAACTACCCTACACCCTTCATTGACCAGATAATTGATGAATGCGCCGGATGTGAAATCTTTTCATTCATGGATGGTTTCTCCGGGTATAATCAAATAAATATCCGCCCACAGGACCAGTCAAAGACTGCATTTATTTGTCCGTGGGGCACATTCGCATATCGAAAATTACCCTTTGGTTTAAAGAACGCAAGGGCGACGTTTCAGAGGGCAATGAATTATGCCTTCCATGACATCAAAAACATCATTCAACCATACCTCGACGACCTTCCGGCTGATTCGTGAAAGCGGACTGATCACCCGCAGCATTTAAGAGCGATATTTCTACGTTGCCGACACTACAAGATACGACTCAATCCACACAAATGTGTATTTTGTGTCAGTTCTGGTCGTTTACTTGGCTTTGTAGTCTCAAAGGATGGGATTCGTCTCGACCCATGTAAGGTCCAGGCAATCATAAATTTGCCTCCACCTTCGAATTTGCTTCAGATTCAGAAACTCCATGGGAAAGCGAACTTTCTGAGGAGGTTCATTCCAAATTACGCCAAACTTGCTAAAGGTTATACACATCTTTTGAAAAAGGAAGTACCCTTTGTCTGGGATCAGGTTGCGCAAGCTTCCTTTGATGCTTTAAAATATTCCCTAATGAAAGCATCATTAATGTACGGTCCTGATTATCAAAAAGATTTTAACCTGTATCTGGATGTAGCGGATACGACCATCGCAATGGTTTTAGTTCAAGAAGTCGATGGAATTGAACATCCTATATATTATTTAAATAAAAACTTAAATGATACAGAAAGCAAATATTCTTACGTTGAAAAGCTAGCACTCGCAGCTGTTCAAGCGATACAGAGATTTCGACACTATGTCCTCTTTCGAAAAACTACCATTCTATCAGATTGCAACCCCATGACTTATATATTGTCGCGACAGTTGCTGGGGGGCAAATATTCAAAATGGATAGCAATCCTACAAGAGTTTGATCTGGAATTTGTAAAATCCAAGTCAAAGAAAGCTCTCGTTTTCGCAGAATTATTGTGCGATCTCCCATCGTCGTACAACGATGAAACATCCGAAGAAACAATCGTGGATGAAAGTTTGTTTCTGATATCTGCAAGCAATGAGTGGTATGGGGATATAATCATTTATCTCCAAACCCAAAAATACAGGCCAAACACCTCCCACTCCGAACGAAAATGTATTTGATACCAAGCAAAAGACTACATGATCGTCGGTGATACACTTTACCATCGTGGTATCGATACAGTTCTGAGAAGGTGCCTCACCCATGAGGAGGCCGAAAATGTCCTGAATGATTGTCATTCAGGCACGTGTGGGGGGCATCAATCTGGATATGCTACGGCACAAAAAATCTTACGAGCAGGATACTTCTAGCCAACAATGTTCAAAGATTGCATAACCGCAGTCAAAAGTTGCCATGCTTGTCAAATTTTTGATAGCAAAACCAGAAGACAACCCGCACCTTTGCAACCAATAGTTGATGTTGGGCCATTCGCCAAATGGGGCATCGATTTCATGACATGTAACCCCACCTCGACCGGGGGGCATGGGTACATCATAGTCGCAGTTGACTATTTTACCAAATGGGCCGAGGCGATGCCTACATTAGATAATACTGGTGAAACAATTGCCCTCTTCTTTTTCAATCATGTAGTCGCCAGATTCGGCGTGCCGCGGGCTATAGTCACAGATCATGGATCGCATTTTCGCAATCACATGATGGTCGAATTAGCTGCCAAACTAGGGTTGTCTCACGACAGCTCTACTCCATATTATCCGCAAGCAACGGACAAGTTGAAGCAATCAACAAGGTCCTTAAACGCATGCTGCAAAGGATGATTGGAGTTCACAAAAGAAGATGGTACCTAATCCTGTACTCAGCTTTATGGGCTTACCGAACATTGGTAAGGAATGCAACCGGGTTCACACCTTTCCAACTGGTATATGGCCTGGAAGCAGTCGTACCAATCCAGTGTGAAATCTTGTCTCTCAAACTCGCAATTGATCTCCTCCCCGGAACTTCAGAAGAAGAAGCTTGTTTCTTGGAATTAATCCAATTGGATGAAACCCGTCGTGATGCCGCTTTGGCTAACGAAGCCCATAAGAAACGAGTCAAGGCGCAGTTCGACAAAAATGTCAAACCCCGTGTCTTCTCAGAAGGTGACTTGGTCTTGCTTTACGACCAAGAATCCGATAAATTGGGAGCGGGTAAATTTAAGTCTTTATGGATGGGCCCCTATATTGTTAAACGAGTGTTAGCAAAAGGAGCCTACGAGTTAATGGATTATGACGGAATTCCGCTGGCGCAACCTCGTAATGGGTTGTACCTCAAGCGTTACTATGCGTAATGGTAACAAAATGTCTTGGATGAAATTCCAACTTGAATACCTAATCTGCCCATGTTGTCCTTTCATGTTTTTGCTGGTCGGGATCATCCTTCAGTGGAGTCTTTGGATCTGATCTCGAAACTGATTTAGAGTCGCCAGGTGAATGATTTCAGCCTTGCCAGTGTCTGATCGTTGTCCACCATCAACCATCAGATATGAACTTGATACATGTACTGGGGTAATTAACAAGTTAAATGTCATGTTTACAAGCTAGACCGGAGATTGACTGAAGCAGTGTTTATCTACTTTCGCTAATGCAAGACAAAAGCGTTTCGAAGGCTACCTGGCATAACTTCAGGCTCCGTCTGTAGTTTATAAAACAAATGACATTAACCAGCAAACCTTTTTTTCTTTCCCAGTATGGTCGCCAATATGTTAGCGCTTGAATTTGGCCTCAGGTTGAAAAAGACAAAATCCAAGGCAACATCAAACCACTTAGCCTCGTAGCTAAGCCCTACGGGGACAGGAGAGGGCTATCTCCGGGTCTATCTCGGCAAAAGGTCTTCAAAGGGCTGAGATGACCAATAAAGAACACTGATTTTAGGCTAGTAAACTGATAGGGAAAGTTTGATTTTAAATTTTTAGGGTTTTGTTGGAAAACTGAGCACGAAAATTTTGGGTGCAGGGATGAGACACAGTTTTTGCAGAGGTCTTTTTGGGGCAAGGTAGGAGATTTTCTTGATGCCTTTGAAATAAGTGAATGGATAGATATGACCGGTGAGGAGCTAAGGAGAGCAAGAAACCATCGAGAGTTCTCCTTAAACAGATGAAAACATAGATATTAAGCAAACTTAAAGGCAGAGCATAGAAACCATGAATTCTACCTTAACACTTCATTTACTTAATTTGCAGAAGAGAAAAGTAGGAAAATGATACACATGATAGACTTACAAGTACATGAGAGAAACATACCATCAACACAAATCACCACAGGAATCCCAAATAGTGCTGCAAAACCCTGGTCTTTCCTTTGCCAAAATTGCAGAGATACAAAGAGTAAAACAGTCTAAGCTTATCCCTCAAGAGTCCAACCTCTCCAACCCTGAAAATGATTGAGAAAATACATAATATAGGCAAGCTAACACATTCCCTTGCCTCTAGGGGTCGAGCTCATCATCGTAGGAGCTGTTTCAACCAATTCTAAACTGAGCACTACAATCTAGGCAATCAAAACAACTTGCCTCTATAAGTTAGGAAACCAATTCATTCATTAATTTTTTGCTATTTTATGAATGAATCTTCTAGCATAGGTAAAAAAGTGTCTTGTCAACATAAAATTACATAAATTACATCAAGGAGGACGAAAAATCCCACCAAAAAGTCAAAACTGGTCAAATGCTGTGTTTTCCTGAGCTGAAGGTGAAAAATTGAGAAAATGTCCTGATGCGTAGCGCGCCATTTCTCAACGCGTAGCGCGCCTTTGAGCCCACTTTTGGCGCACTTTCTGGCATCCAAATGAGGCACAAGTGGGCTTGTTGGAAAGGTCTAGATGTCTACTCTCTAGCCCAAGTAGAATTTATCAATTTGGTGGCAATTTACCCCTCCAAAAATGCAATCTCCCAAGACTTCTTCCTGTGTGTCCAAAAAGTGGCAGAAGGTCATTTTTTGCTTGTTTTTTGACCTTTTGAGGGCCCAAACCTCAATGAAATGTCTTGGAAGTGGCTGAGCAAGTGTAATTTGTCATGAAAAATCCAAAAATGCTGAGTTTTTGTGAAATGGACCTCCCCAACTTAAGAGTAGCACGCGGCGCGCTACGCGTTGATCCAAAACCCTGATGCGTAGCGCGCCTGAGCCCTATGCGTAGCGCGACTTTCAGATGCTTTTTGGAGGCCTTTCCGGTGTCCAAATTGGGTGCAGGATAGCGCGTTGGAAAGGTATTTGAGTCTAATTTCCAACACAACTAGAATTTGTCAATTTTGAGTTCATTTTCACTGTCAAAAATCAAATCTCCCAAGACTGGTCAAAATGTGCCAAATGAGGCTGCCTCAAGGTAGAGTGTTGTTGCAATCAACTTTTGAATGCCTTCCTCAAATCTAAATTGAGCTCATGATAGCTCATTGGAAATATATTTGTGGCTAGTTATCATTTGACTCATCAAGAAAGTCATTTGGCCAACCAATCTAGGAGAAAACTTGATTTTCCCAAGGTCACTACAGAGGTGCATTCGATTCTCCTGAGGCAACGATATTTTTGACATTTCTCTAAAACCATGACACCTGTGTAAAACGTGAAGGAGGTTTTTCTTCTTTGTCATGTTTTGGACAAAAACCTCTATCAGTTTTCCAAATTTCATCTTTGATTTCTCTGAAACATCTTGGTCAAGTAATCCACTTTTTACATTTGTTGCAGATGTCAAACCTATTGGAGTCATGGGTTGGATATGCCGACGGAGCGAGTCGTAGTTCGCGGAACCTATCCTCCGCAGCCTGGGCCATTTTTGATCCAAGCGGCGAGTTAGTAAGTTTCAAAGGTGTATGTATTGGTCTATCAACGAATAACATCGCTGAATATAGCGCGTTGATAGAACTTCTCTCTGATGCCATCACACATGGTATATGCCGACTAATTGTCAGGCTAGACTCACAACTCGTAATACTACAACTCAATGGTATATATTCCGTCCGAAACCCAGCTATTTATCGCATGTTCCTAAGGGTTAAGATTTTGGAAAGAGAATTTGATTTTATTCAATATCAACATATTTCTAGAAATTTAAACACATTAACTGACTCATTAGCAAACTATGTGTTAGATAGACATTTGCAACATTTATAAAAAGAAACACACCATCAATGTTTGCATGTGGATCATGTAGCTTTACCAAAATAAAACTCCGAAAATAAAAAATATATATAACTATTTATGGTTTACACATAATGTTCTGTAACCAAGACAAAATCGGTCAAATGACCCAAAAACTCAAAATGCTAGGGGGCACCCTAGTCTAATGATGCTCGTGATAGCAAGTCACAGCCTGTGCGATCATGCGTAAGAGACGAGTGCATCGTATGGGCACACCAGTAGTATGCCACTGTAACCGCAAAGGTAGCTCGTCGGTCCTCACATCTGGAATACCGAGAGTGAGGCCCTCAACCTGCTCCTGTAATGCTGTGAGGTCTCGGCCACATCGAGGTCACGAAGAATAGCCCTTCCGACGACCTCTCCTGCTGGGGCAGCAGCTGGTACTCTCAGGCGAACTACTGGATGAACAGGACCAACATCTGCATGTACACATGAGTCTGATTAAAGTCTTGATAGAATAAAGCACAAGGACATTATAAACAAAAAACGATAAACATGAATATGGTCAAAGATTTTCCCAATGGAGCCCCACTGCTCGCCATCCGGCAGTACTAAATCTAGATCACCCCGAAAGTCCATGCCAGCGTATGGATACTTAGAATAAACCATCTCCTGACGATCAAACCACCTGAAGAAGGTATCAGAAAATGAAATCTGAGACTGGCCAGCATGCCTAGACATATGGTCAAGCCATCTCTGCATACGTGGTTCAGTAGGAGAAGGTAAATCGAGTGCAATGTACTGTGGCTGCATCAGTGGTATCTTCTCCAAGGCAAAGGTGGTAAAAATCGAACCATACCCAAAGTTCTTCAACCTCCCGCTCTTTATCTTGGTCAACTTTTCTTTCATCACAAGAAGTACTGCGTCGCACCAGTTGAACACCTTCGGTTGGAGGCATTCCAAGGCATGCTGCATGTAAGATCGGTTGGCTACATGAAGAGACGCACCACCGGCCATCCTACCAAAAGTAAACAGAATAGTCCTGAGGGACCTGTTAGTGACATCACAGATGATGATCTTGTCATCTTTACTCAGCTGAGATCCTTCTCTGCAGTACCGGTGGACATAATCTCTCACAGAATCGCCTCCTCGGGCCGAACCTGACAAAGAGATGGGGGCACCCCGCCTCGACAAGCCAATCAAGAAATAGATGTCTACTACAGTCAATGGGATAGATTTGCCCCTGATCTGGAAAACCTGATTGGTAGGATCCCAAGCATCGAGCAAATACTGCAGTAAGTTGATCTGTTGTCTCATGCTAGAAATGAGGAAGAACTTCAGCAAGCCACAGTTCCGCAGCGCGTTCACTGTAACTGGATCATGTAGGGAAAGCATGTCCTCTTCTTTATGCTCACGTTCTCGCCATGTAATGGTCATATTACTCCAAAGATCTCTGAAAAACAAACAAGAGAGAAGTTAGATCCCGATTTTGGTGAGAAACAGGCAAAATTTCCATCAAAAATTGTGCATCAAATTCCCTTTTTGCGCCCAACGCACCTGCAGCAGTGTTCTAGGTGCGTTGAATGTCAGATAGCCTTTAGACAGGCCAACATTCAACGTAGTTTTCGATACACTGAGGGTGCGATGATGGCAGAACGAGTTCTTTAAACCCCAGGGACTCAGAACAGCTAGGAATCAAGCTCAAAATTCAAAATGGAAACCATGAAATGAAAGAGCTCAGGTTTAGCTCCTACCTGGTCCAGACGGCGCCAAGAATCATCCACAGAATCTCCCGAAATCAGCTGATGAAAATCGAGGGGGAAAAGCACCTCCAAAGCTCCAACAAACCAAGTTCAAATGAAATGGTAAAATGAGAGGTAAAAACACTTTTTCATTACTTTTACGTAGTTCAAAGTAAAATATTAGTGTTCTAACTCGTTTTCAAGCATATATTGTTCATTTCTGACTAGTTTGATGAAGCAGTTGAAAATACAGTACGATCTTTGAAAGGACAAAGCTATTTATGGTAAAATCAAAACAAGGCCATCTAATCGAGCAGTTTTAGCACATAGTTCAAGCTCGTTAAAAAATAAACATAAGACATGAGCAAATGTTTCCACCCGCGTTTAAGCTCATTAAAAAATTAACTATTCCCCGATAAATAACCATCGTGAATGTAGTACTTCAACCATTAAAGCCTTGGTCGTGTTTGCACGTCACCTCCACTTTTCATTGGCCGATCATTCACCTCCATTTGATTGTTTACCAATTTTGAGGAACAGCTGTGAAGAGTGATTTCACTAGCCATCCTTGTGACACTACCGTGATTGGAAAATTCCAAACCTTACCTGGAATCAGCTGATACCCGTTTTATCACTCGTTCCTCAAAAGACGAGTCTCCTTTTAGCTCTTTTCAACTGACTCGTAAAATATGAAAAGATTTTTCGAGCCATTGGCCTCTCCAGCTTGTTAAAGGGACAGGAAGTGTTATCCCTCCTCTAGATTTTAATCTTTTTGGACCTGAGGGATTATTACACAAAAAGATCGAGCGCTTGTTTTGTTCGGCTCATTAAAACTATCGAAAATTCATCCCTTCTGTATTGTTTTATACTTTTTCAGACTTAAGGGATTAGATGACGAAAAAGCAATTTTGGAGTTACCTTTATGTTCCTTTTCAGACTCTCTAAAATTGAAAAGGACCGAGTTATCTTTGTCGTTAAACTCGTTAAAAAGATTAATAGCGACAAACTTGTCTTTAGACGAGAACGAGTTTCACTATCGCTAGGCTCGTTAAAACATAGCGATGGGTTTGCCCGAAGGGAAAATTATAGAACAAGCATATGTTATCCTCCTCAAGCTTGACAAAAATAAAGAGGTACTGGTCAGCAATCACTGGGGAAAAATTGGGAAGAAAACTCAAAGAAACTTTGTTGGTAGCAAGTCGCTCTTGAACATGACACTTCCACTCCGTGTCCGAGACGGGTTGGGTTGTTTCATTCACCGGTCACATCACCATGGTCACGCCATACCATCCACATTTAAGGTTAATGCTACCAATCCATCACATCAGTGTCGCCGATATGTTCAAGAGAAGTCATCCAGAGAAGTCACCTGTGTCTCACCCACTACCATACATTATACTCCATTCTTTCATGACCACCACCCTGAACCTTATATCACCAGATCGTTTTCACCTCCATCAAAATCATTTGCTCCGTTCCGTGTCATTGATGTGGGATTCATTAAGTCCCTCCTGTGACGGATCACTTCTTGTCGACATCAGCTCATTATCCAAGAAGTCAATCTAGGAACACCCCATTCAGTACTTTGAAGCTTGCATGCCTCAATGGCAAGTTTCTCACTTTCGGCGACAGGTTTACATCAATGGCCTTCGACCGAAAGATTTTGCGTGGTGTTCGATGCCAAGTCCTTTATTCACACCACGTGAATTGTACTACAGTACCTTGAGGGTCATTATCATTATCGGTGATTCCTCTCGCGCTTGTTAACAATTTACATCATTGATTGGTAATCAAGCGATGTCTTTCCATGTTCGACTTCAGAACATTTCTCACATGGATCGACTTGTACTTCGAGTGAAGATCAGACGAGATTGAAGACCCCGGATCTAGTTTCATCCATCTGGGCTGCGATATATATTCAAGGAAATAAAGACATTAAATGTACAACATTGCAGAACAGATAATCATCCTACCAAAAGGATGATGTCTCTATCAGAATCATCAGTCTACACTCAGACGGTTGTCTGTCCTATGTACATGAAAATGAATTTATAAAGCTGAGCATGGGAATGCTCGCCTCAGCTAGATCATGAAAATATTATGAAGATAATGTATTGTATTGTATCTTATTACAGGTCTCCTCCCAGCATTGAAAGAACTTCGGATCCTCATAATAAAGCATTTCACCCAACACCAAAAAGGTTAACGGCCTCATACTTTAGGGGGCAACTGTTATAGACATTTTTGTGCCCTACAACTCCAAGGATGAAATGTCCATAAACCAAGGGCTCCTAAGTCCCTAAAAGTGTTGTTCTAACCCCTAAAGGAACAAGGTCAACAGATTACAGCTTCTCGCAGAAGTTCTCCATGAAAAACTACTCAAAATTGGTCAAAACAAGATCATTACAGCGGCTCCACTGGCTAGGTGCGTTGCATCTCACCCAAATGCACTGTGATGGTGCGTTGCATTTCAAAACTCCCTTCTGTGGGGTGCGATGGGCGAAAATGAAAAATTGCAGTGTCATTCCGTGAGGTGGAGAGGCAATGGAAGCTTCCAGAATCTTCTCCTATGACACTTGCCTCACTGAATTCGACCAAGGATGAGTAAGAGGCCCTCAGTCTCCAAGTGGAAGCAAGAACTAACAGAGAGAAGACACTAATCAAATCACAAGCTGACTCATCCTCCTTACAGATATCTATATATGGATCCCTCATCCCAGAGATCCAGAGGCTGGAATTTTGCATATTGTAAGGAATTGCTATTAGTTTCTATAGACAAACATCAGATTGTTGGGTGATCTATGCTTTGTTTGAGGTGAAGAGGGGCTTCTTTGCTGGGAGGTTGATGCTGGGTCAGAACCACTGGTTGTAACTCCTCCTGGATCTTTTCTTGTTTATCAATAAAAGCTATTTGAGTTCTCCTCCATGCTTTTGTATCATTGATGGTTGTTACATTTGTATGGTTAACTTAAATCTGATCCTAAGTTGTTTATGAATATAGATCCATGTCTTTGTATAGTGGTATGCTTCTGTGATCTTACAGGTACTTTGTGAAGCTCGGCGTGCAAGGGAGCAGGTAGCTGGAGACTATCAAAGAAGAGAGGGATTGAATCAAAGGATTAGCGCAAGACACAGGTTGGTTCTTTCTATTCCTCTCTATCTATAATTCATAAAGGAAATACAAAAGTAGCTTTTCTCTGTTTGTTTCTAAGGTAGCTGTCACACCTTAGTGGGATAGAGCAGTTCTAAATAGACACTTTTCCCTGTAACAGTGGTGACACATGTCACTCGAATATGCCCCCATAGGACCTTGAAAATGCCAAATAAGCATGCCATGTTTCCTCGAAACTGCCACGTGGCCCCCTGGAGGAGAGAGAAGAGACCCAACCTCTCCTGGTTTTGCGAATGATTTCCTTTGTGACTGTAGACTAGTCCTCACATCGAAACCCCTCTATCATAGGATTCAATCATAGGTTTTAACTTGGTGCAGCAATATCCCTATATCGTCGACTGTCAATTTGTGACATGGCTATGACCTCCGATGTGTGAGCCTGCCGATATAGGGCCTCCGACATGCGATGCACCAATATGCCATACAGGACCTTCGATCGCCGATATACACTGTACCTTGGATCTTTGATATGTGATCACTGATATCCACGATCACTGATCACAGGTTTACTCTGACCTCGCTGACATTGGGGATCTCTAATCGCAAGTTTGCTCCGACCTCCCCTACTTCTGCTTTTAGAAAACTCTAATTTGCGGGATTCGGGATTATAATTAAACGTTTTCCTTTGTTTTCTGGTTTTCAAGAGTAATCTTTAATCTGCTCTAAATTTTGATTCTAGAGTCCATATGGGGAGTTATTTATACCGTTGGAAAGTTTCTTCGGAGCACTTTACAATGGAGAGGGTCTAATGTAATTTTGAGTGCTTCTATGGAATTGGAGGCTAGCTCCAAACGTCTCTATTCTTTTTCCCTCTTTGTACAACTAGAACTCTTTTTGCAGAAGGTGACAACATTGGCTCCACTTGGGGATGGGGCATTGGATTGCAATGCATCAAGAACCTGCAGTCTGTGAACTTCTCTTTTTTGGGCATGGAGTCTTTTCAAACAAGTGAAAATTTTGTGAAGTGAAATTCTAAACAAAAAATTGGAAATTTCATATGATAATTACAATGTACACACTAGTATTTACAATGAGTGCAAGATAGGTACCTTTAATTCTGGAAATAGAGTTTGAGGAACTGACCATTTATTGGAAGCTCCAATGATTCACCTTCCAAATTTTCGAGTAGGTACGTATTATTTCCTTTTTCCTCTGAAATTTTGAAAGGGTCGAACCAAAGTGAATCAAATTTTCCGTGTTTACCTTTTTCTTCCCATTGTATGTCCCATCAGAGAACTAAATCTCCTGGTTGAAGAGGTCGATCCTTGGCCTTTTTGTCAAACAAGGATTTCATCTTCTGTTGGTAATTTTCCAATTTAGCCCCCACCTGTTCCCTGTTTTCATGAAGCTCAACCAATTGGTTTATCCCTCATGTTAAGGAACTTGTCTCCTCCTCATCTTCTTGTAGTAACTTCGCCACTGGCATTGCTAATTGGATTGGGAAGACTGCAACCTTACCATACACTAGCTTGAAAGGCGATTTTCTAGTGGAACATTTAGGAGTCACTCGGTTAGCCTAGAGTGGAAACTTCAATTAGGTGTCCCAATTCCTCTGATTTTTGGTGATGGTATTCTTCAGCACTCTCACCACAGTTTTGTTTGAGGACTCAATTAAACCGTTTCCTTGAGGATAGTAGGTAGTGGAGTGTCCGATGTTGATATTTAATTTCTAATAGAAGCTAATGAATTTTGCAGACTTGAAGACTTGAGCATTGTCAGTGATGATTTTGGTAGGGAAAAAAAAAACGCGATAATAGGTTTCCTCCATAAACTTAATTACCACTGAGTCTGTAGTGTTTCTGGTTGGGATGGCCTCTACCCACTTGGTGAAATAATCTATGGTCGTTAATATCCACTTATGTTGTCCATTGGAAGGTGGGTTTATCTCTCCTACGAAGTATAGTCCCCATTGTCTGAAGGGTTCTTCCACATGCACTCAGATCAGGGGAAGAGGAGAAAGTTTTTGTCTCTCAACAAAGACTTGGCACTTATGACATGACCTGACTTGTAAAGGTACATTTCCAAATAATGTAGGCCAGTAGAATCCTACCTTGAGGATTTTTGTGAGTTGTGGTCTTCCAGCTGTAATGACCTCCACAAACTCCTCCATGAAATTCCTCAATCACTTTATGAGTTTCGTCTTCTTCCAAACATAACAACAAAACACCCACCAGGTCTTTCCAACAGAGTTGACCATTGGATATAATATAATTTTGAGCTTGTAGTCTCAACGTCTTGTATTTGGATTTATCTAGCCCTAGTGGGCTACTCAGGAATAAGAGATAATGGATGATATTCTTATACCAGGGAGATCCCTCATATTTAGCACAAATATTTTACTCTACTATTTTAATCCCATTCTGTTGAACTTCTGTTCTATATGAACCTTCTCAAGAAATTGATTCTCCCCAAAAATACTTGGACCTCTTTCTTATTTCTAGGTAGAGGAATGTGACTGATAGCTTCGACTCACTTAGGATCAATTTTCACTCCTTCTTGCGCTACTATGTGTCCTAGTAGCTTCCCCTCACTCAAGGCAAACTAAGACTTCTTGGGATTTAAAGATAGCCCATACCTCTTGCATTTCTCAAAGGTGAGCTTCAAGTGGAGGATGTGTTCTTCATCAATCTTAGAGAAGACTGTGATATCGTCCAAATATACCACTATGAACTTGTCTTTCTCTCCTACAAAAGCTATATCCATAGCTCTCTAAAAGGTGGCCCTTACATTAATAAGACCAAAAGGCATGCGAGCATACATGAAAGTTCCCCAAGGGGTCGTGAAAGCAGTCTTCTTCTGATCATCAGGGTGGACTGCCACTTGGTTGTAACCAGAGAACCCATCCATCATGGACATTCTAACTGATCCAACCACCTTCTGTAATATGTAATCCATTTTGGGCAGTGGATAATTGTATTTCAAAGATGCCCTATTAAGGTTACGAAAATATACACATAACATTATTTCTCCATTCTTTTTTCGAATTGGAACTAGGTTGGCCACCCACTCTGAGTACCTTAAAGGCACTATGATTTTAGCATGTAGAAGTTTCCTCACTTCTTTTTCAATAGAGGGGAGTAAGAGTGGATTAATTTGCCTGAGATTTTGCTTGCATGGTTTTATTCCACTCTTTAAAGGAATATTATGTTGTATGATGTTAGTATCAAATGCTTTTAAATCCTCATAAGACCAATAAAAAAACATCCTTATAGATTTTGAAGAGATTTAAATACCTTTGTTTATATTGTGAGGGGATTCCTTTTGATAGTTTGACCATATGGGGTTCATCTTCTGAGCTGATATTGTAATCTTCTACTTGTTCGTCCATCTCCGAAGCCATTGGTTTGGAGGCTACATCATTCTTGTTAAATAATCTTTCCAGTGGAACTAACCCACAAGGAATAGTATTCCCTTCAAGTTGTAGAATTTTCTATCCAGCCACTGTGTCTTCCCATGAAGTTGGTTCTTGATCTGCCTCTTTTTCCTCTCCTTGATCAATAGTTGAGCTAGTGAACTCCCCAACTACTTCTATAAATCGTTTGATTTGCTCATCGTCCTCGAATACCTGCCAGTGCTTGACATTATCAAGTATAGAGGGTTTGTGTCCGACCTCCACCTCGTACCTAAGAAGAAGATTTTGAGGAGATTTTAAATTGCTTGCTGCTACAACAAGGGAATCAACCATTCTATTTCCTTCTCTAGGCATAAATTGGATATTAAAGTCCAGGAAGAAATTATCAATTAAATCCCATACTTCATTCCAGTAAGTCCTACGCCTGGAACTGATTTGAGATCTGCTTTACAATCAACTTAGAGTCTTCATGCACAGTTAAGCATTCAATATTCATATTCCTTGTCATTTGTAACGCGAGGAGCAATGCTTCATAATCTGCCACGTTGTTGGTTGCCTCAAACTCTACGATGAATGAGAGGGGTATCAAGTTGCCCTCAAAAGATACCAACAATACTCCTGCTCCATTTCCCTCTTTGGAGTTCACTCCATCAACGTATAATTTCCATACTTTGTTTTTATCTGTGTTGGTCGTCTAACTGCATCATTAGATTTAATTGTGTTTCTTCTAAGATGGTCACATCTTCTTCTAGAAACAGGCAGGAGAGGTCACATTATTTTCCATACATAGGAGAATTATTAGAACCTTCAGCTGGGGTCACAATTTTTACAAATTTGGACTCTCTGTACAACCTCCTTTCTTCACCTCCAAAAGTGGGAATAGTGGCATAAGTTAGATCTAATTTGATAAAGCCCCCCACCTTGGAACCCAAAGGCCTAGATAGGAGCATGCCGAATCGAGGGGGAATCTCTGCCACTACTATGTCCATCATTACTCTCTTCAAAGGGATCTAAGCCAGGTTTACCACCAGATGTTTTATCATTCCCAAGCATTTGACCCTCTTGGAGTCAAAGGAGTATAGGTCCTTATAGGGTCTGGTGATTTCCAAGGCAATTTGTTCCATCACGATTAAGGGCATGAGGTTGTGTGAGGCTCCAAAGTCCAACATATAGTTATGCAATAAGAGGTCGTGAATTACTGGGGTCACATACAAGGGTGAAGTGGAAGAATCAAGTTCTTCAACATTAGGCCCAAAAACAACCAATGTTCTTTCTTCTTGAAGGTTTAAACAATCATGGGTCTGTACTGAAGTGGATGGAAGCATGAACTGGGAGACTTGAGCTTTATAAGTGGGTATTTATAGAAGTTAGTTAGTGGAACATGGATCTTTACCTTCTCGAGTTCCTTCTGAAGATTGAATGCAGTCTGGCCCTTTTCTACGCCTCACAGCTCTACCTCTCTTTCTTTATCACCAGTAGTTTTTATCAGAATGGGTGCCTTCTCTTCTATGTGTTCCTTAGAGACATTGCATTCCTTATTTAAGGAGACTTTTACTTTTGATAAGTCAGGTTTCAGCTTCACTTTCCCTTTATTTAACACCGCAGGAATATCTTGGGGAGCAGTTTCCTCTTGTTGTTCAAGTTCCCTCGACCTTTTTTTTGAAGATCTGAGATCATACCTTCAATGTAGTTGTGCTTGCATGAAATCCATAAATTGTTTACAATAATCCCCTATGTCGTCCTCGTTTACTCCTGCTTCTCTATCATGGCACATCTTGTGGTGAGCCATGTTTTCCTGTTCCTCTTTAGGGAAGGAGGAATACAAGTTTCTCTACATCTTATGTGTATCCGGTAGTTGCTCATCTAAATCATCTTTTATATATAGAGGAGGAGGGATCTGATCAAGTTTATCTTTTCTTTTGCTTTGAAGTATCTGCAACAATGGTCTTCTATATTTTGGGTTAGAACCTCGGTTGTTACCTTGAGCATTCTGTTGAGGGAGACTCTTGTTCTCAAGCTCAAGTTTCACCACCTAATGAGATAAACTCATTAAGAGTTTATCCATTTCCTCCAACTTCAGATCTGGTAATTCTTTAGCTTGACTAGAGGAGGAAGTTTCTTCTTTCCCCTTCTTCTTCTTAGTAGGTTCATTATTTCCTCTTGACTTCCCTGCCAAGGTGAAATTTTATTCCACCTCAAGAGCATCAACTTGGAGTTGATCCAAAGTACGAGACTTCCTCTCCCTTAGGGTAAAGCCAAATTTGGACTCAAAGGCTCCCACAAATACTACACGAGCAACAGCTTGAGGAGGCTTTATCTCAACAAGCAAGTTATTATACTACTTATTGAACCTTTTTATGAATTTTGAAATATCCTCTTCTGGTTTCTTCCTTATAGCATTGAACTCTGTGAGGACATACTCATGATCTCTCTTTTCACCCCACTTTTGTGTGAAAGAGTTTTCGAGTTCTTCCCAGGTGGTGATGGATGCATTAGGTAGGGCTTTAAACCATTTTTTGGCTTCTCCATCAAGGGATTGCACAAAGAGTCTCAGGACCACATCCAATTGTTCTACATTTATATTCTCAGCAAAAGCATAGAAGGTTTCAATGTGTCTCTGTGCAGTTTTTTCATCTTCCCCATTGAACATAGGAAAAATATTTAGGTAGTCCTAAGGCATAGAACTTAGGGGTTGAGGTAAATCAAGAGGGGCATATTTATTCAGTAAGAAACCCAGAACAACCATCTGGATTAATGGAGGGGGATTGAGATTTGCCGAAGGAACTTGGGCCAAAACCACAATGGTTGGAGTAACTAGACTAAGAGCAATGTGACTGAGTGTATAGTGGATATTGCTATTATTGAGGATAGCTTTACCTTTTTCAATCTCAGGAGGAGGAGGAAATGAAACAAAAGGAGTTGTAATTGAGATTTCTTCCTCTTTGATCTCTAATTTGGGGGCATGATGCTCTAGATCATCTTCTGCAGGGTATGTAAGGACCTTAGGAGTAAGATCTGAGCAATGAATGACACTGTGTTGGGAGCTGGATGAGGAAGCTTCAAATAATGATGAGACAGTAGCATGGGTAGTAGGAGTTTTCTCCTTCTAGACTCTCTTGAAAATTAATTTCTCTGGGTCAGATACAGATGGGGTTTTCTGCTGAGAGGTATCTAAGCGAGTGTGAGGCTTTCCAAAAGCCAGGATGATAAATGATAATGAGATTTGTTGAGTCTCCAAGGGGATGAGGATGCAATCATAACGTCTTTGCTCACCTACACAAAGAGTGCTTAACTTGTCGTATCCCAAGGGAAAAAACCTTCAACACATTCTGTGGCAACGGCGCCAAAAGATGTTGTCACTTCCAGAGACAGACTCACATTGCTTACAAGACCAGTACCTGGAACATATAGATTTTCATGTGTCTCATACGATTCTCAGGAAACTGGAGACATCACACACACACACACACATATATATACATATACATACATACAGACATATACATACATATATATATATATATATATATATATATATATATATATATATATATATATATATATGTCTATGTATATATATACACACACATATAGACACACACACACACCTATATATATATATATATATATAATAAACAACATGGGTTGGTTCATTCATCCAAGGACATAAGCCATGTATTTCTAGTACTCTTTCACATATACAACTCACAGAAATATATGTATAAACTAGTGGAGGTCGAGTAGTTTGAGGACCTACAGTTTAATCAGCTTTGGCAGAGCAATGAAAGAAGAGAAGGAGATAGAATAACTCATCATATAGAGCTTGAAACATCAAGAATTCTACACTTATCTGAGTTAAAGATAGACATAATGGATGAAAGAAGATTGGGTGTGATGATTCATGGAGCGCAATTTTAAAGATATAATCTCAAAGATCCATACAGGCATGTGCATTAACGAGTCAATACAAATGAATCTGTAAGAACATATGAAACATTTCTAGAAACTACAATTACATGAAATCAGAGAGGAAACATGAACATAATGGAATTTAAAAAGAGAGGTAACATACTGTAGTAATCGAAGGTAGGAATCACCACCATTTCATTAATATTCTGAAAGATGCAAATCTTGAAGTCATACAGTCTCAAAAATAACATGTAGTTAATCTTTAGAATTCAGAACCTTTTTTAAGTGTTTCTTCCTACCTTTTATAAGGAGAGGGGGAACATGGAAATTAGTTACAAAATATCTCAAGCTAGAGCTTCCAGTTGTTTGCATGACTAGCTATCTCAGGCTCTATCGCCTCCAATTATTACAACATGAAGATACTTTTCTTGGAAATAAAGCATAATAACAATAGCAATCAAAATCAACAAAATAGAATTAACAAGTGAAAATGAAATAATGGTCCTGTAAAAATATCTCCACGCCACTCTCTTTGCTGGCCTCTGGTCCAACCACGTTTCTGCTACATTATGCCTCATGCTCTCTCAACTAGTTCCCTGTCGCTTTCGGTCTTAACAGTTTCACTTCTGCACTTATAGGAACCCGAAATTGGTTCCGCATAGTGTCCATGATATATCCTGAACACTGTTGCCAACTCATTTATCCCTCTAGATTTCCTGCGGAACACTATCGGAGTCGTACATGCCCAGTGAAACAATTATACAATTGTATTGGAGCTCAGGCTATTCAAGAACTTTAAACTGGACATGCTTTGTAAAACTGTGAACGTCGATCTCTTTAAGCCCCTTTTGCTTTGATCCCTTTCAGTATTTCATCATCATGTGACCAGAGGCTATGACCAGGTGCTTGGCCAAATATCAGAGGTTAGCAAATTGGCGATTTCCTATCAATGTCCTTGGTGTATCCTCCTGAAACTTGCGATCAGCGATCATCCTTTGTGCTTACCCCTTAGTTCCTCGACTCTCAATGTGACCGTGGGCCAGCCCTTATATCAGAGACCCTTTATCGGTGGATCAAAATTGCGGTTTTAACTTTGATTTAACAACATGTCTCATCTTGCGAACGTTCATCTATGATTAGTGACATCATCACTTCGCCATGTGTCGCCTCCTGAGTGGTGACACGTGTCACTCGGATATACCCCCATAGGGCCCTAAAAATGCCAAATCAACATGCCATGTGTCCTCTGTACTTCCACGTCATGATGACGTTAGCTGTCGTGCATCTTTATCGACTTCAATAGTCCTTCGCCACGTGCTCCCCTAGAGGAGAGAGAAGAGGCCCAAACTCTCATGGTTTTGCGACTGATTTGCTTTGTGACTGTAGACCAGTCCCCACATCAGAGCCCCTCTATCACAGGATTCAATCAGAGGTTTTAACTTGGTACGGCGATATTCCTATATCGCCTATTTTCGATTTGCGACATGGCTATGACCTCCGATGTGTAAGCCCATTGATACAAGACCTCCGATATAGTGGACATCCGACATGCAATGCACCGATATGCCATCTAGGACCTCTAATTGCCAATACACACTGTACCTTGGACCTTTATGTGATCGTCGATTTCAACAATCGTTGATCACAAGTTTACTCTGACCTCGCCAATATCGACAATCGCTAATCACAAGTTTGCTCTGACCTCGCCGATATCGATGATCGCTAATCACAAGTTTGCTCTGACCTCCCCTGCTTCTGCTTTTAGAAAACTCCAATTTTCTGGATCGATGATTATAAGTAAACATTTTTCATTGTTTTCTAGTTTTCAAGGGTAACCTTCAATCTCCTCTAACTTTTGATTATGGAGTCCATATGGGGAGTTCTATATGCCGTTGGAAAGATTCTTTAGAGCACTTTCCAATGGAGAGGGTCTAATGTAGTTTTGAGTGCTTCTAAGGAATTAGAGGCTAGCTCCAAACGTCTCTGTTCTTTCTCCCTCTCTGTACAACTGGAACTCTTTTTGTAGATTGTGACAACATTGGCTCCACTTAGGGATGGGGCATTAGATTGCAATCCGTTGAGAGCCCGCCTCTGTGAACTTCTCTTTTTTGGGCATGGAGTCATTTTAAACAAGTGAAAATTTTGTGAAAGTGAAATTTTAAACAGAAAACTGGAAATTTCATATGATAATTACAATGTACACACCAGTATTTACAATGAGTGCAAGATAGGTACCTTTAACTCTGGAAATAGAGTTTGAGGAACTGACCATTTACTGGCAGCTCCAACAATTCACCTTCCAGATTTTCGAGTAGGTACGTATTATTTCCTTTTTCCTCTGAAATTTTGAAAGGGTCGAACCAAAGTGAATCAAATTTTCCATGTTTACCTTTTTCTTCCTGTCAAACGTCCCATCGGAGAACTAAATATCTTGGATGAAGAGGTAGATCCTTAGCCTTTTTATCAAACAAGGATTTCATCTTCTGTTGGTAATTTGCCAATTTAGCCCCCACCTCTTCCCTATTTTCATGAATCTCAACCAATTGGTTTATCCTTCGTGTCAAAGCATTTGTATCCTCCTCATCTTCTTGTAGTAACTTCACCATTGGCATATCTAATTGGATTTGAAAGACTGCAACCTTATCATACACTGGCTCGAAAGGCGATTTTCCAGTGGAACGTTTAGGAGCCACTCAGTTAGCCCAGAGTGGAAACTTCAATTAGGTGTCCCATTTCCTCTTATTTTCGGTGATGGTCTTCTTCAACACTCTCACCACAGTTTTGTTTAAGGATTCGGCTAAATCATTTCCTTGAGGATAGTAGGCAGTGGAGTGCCTCATGGTGATATTGAATCTAACAAAAGCTGATGAATTTTGTAGACATGAGGACTTTAGCATTGTCAGTGATGATTTTGGTAGGGCAACCAAAACGTGATAATATGTTTTCCTCCATAAACTTAATTACCACTGAGTCTGTAGCGTTTTTGGCTGGGATGGCCTCTACCCACTTGGTGAAATAATCCATGGTCATTAATATCCACTTATGTTGGCCACTGGAAGGTGGGTTTATCTCTCCTATGAAGTCTAGTCCCCATTGTCTGAAGGGTTCTTCCACATGCATTGGGATCAGGGGAAGAGGAGAAAGTTTTGTCTCTCAGCAAAGACTTGGCACTTTTGACATGACCTGACTTGTAAATGCACATTTCCAAACAGTGTAGGCTAGTAGAATCCTACCTTGAGGATTTTGTGAGTTGTGGTCTTCCAGCTGTAATGACCTCCACAAACTCCTCCATGAAATTCCTCAATCACTTTATGAGTTTCGCCTTCTACCAAACATAATAGAAAAACTCCCACTGGGTCTTTCCAGTAGAGTTGACCATTGGATATGATATACTTTTGAGCTTGCAGTCTCAACGTCCTGTATTTGGATTTATCCAGCCCTAGTGGGCACCTCAGGAATAAGAGATAATGGATGATATTCTTATACCAGGGTGATCCCTCATATTTAGCATAGATCTTTTGCTCTGTTGTTTTAATCCCATTTTGCTAAACTTTTGTTCTATCTTCCTCTGTTATCAGGTTTATTCCCAAAGCTTGGCAGTTAGATTCTGATAAAATCTTGGCCAACCCCTGGCCTTTTATGAGCTTAGTAGGCTTTATGTCTAATTCATATTCATATATCTTTTCTATCCACCTACGCATTTTTACTTCATTGTCTCCTTGCACAAGGATGTCCTTGACCACTATCGTTGGGACAAATGTTGTGATTTTCGACTGTAGCACATACACTCGAAATGCCTTCAAAGCTTTGACTAGAGCATAGGTTTGTTTCTCCAAGATGTTATATTTCAACTTAGCATCCCTCGGGACTTGGTTGAAGAAGGCGATGGGCTGTTCATAACCGTATTTATTCTTTTGTAGTAGGACTGCGGCAATAGTATGTAGAGAAGCAAAAGAAAAGATATAGAAATGTGTTGAGTAGTTAGGGCTGACTAGTACTGGTGCTTCAACAAAAGCTTCTTTAATTCTAGTAAAAGAATCTTGAGAGGTAGGGCTCCATTTGACTTCATTTTCCTTTTTTAGCATATTTGTAATACCCTTCACTATTTCTGCATAGTTGGGTATGAATCTTCTCAAGAAATTGATTCTTCCCAAAAATACTTGGACCTCTTTCTTATTTCTAGGTATAGGAATGTGACTAATAGCTTCGACTCACTTAGGATCAATTTTCACTCCTTCTTGCACTACTATGTGTCCTAGTAGCTTCCCCTCACTCAAGGAAAACTGAGACTTCTTGGGATTTAAAGATAGCCCATACCTCCTGCATTTCTCAAAGGAGAGCTTCAAGTGGAGGATTTGTTCTTCATCGGTCTTAGAGAAGACTATGATATCATCCAAATATACCACATCGACCTTGTCTTGCTCTCCTACAAAAGCTATATCCATAGCTCACTGAAAGGTGGCCCCTGCATTAATAAGACCAAAAGGCATGTGAGTATATGAAAGTTCCCCGAGGGATGGTGAAAGCAATCTTCTTATGATGATCAGGGTGGAATGCCACTTGGTTGTAACCTGAGAACCCATCCGTCATGGACATTCTAACTGGTCCAACCACCTTCTGTAATATGTAATCCATCTTGGGCAGTGGGTAACTATCTTTAAAAATGCCTTGTTAAGGTTACAAAAATCTACACATAACCTTATTTCTTCATTATTTTTTCAGACTGGAACTAGGTTGGCCACCCACTCCAAGTACCTTAAAGGCACTATGATTTTCGCCTGTAGAAGTTTCCTCACTTATTTTTCAATAAAGGGGAGTAAGAGTGGATTAATCTGCTTGAGCTTCTACTTGCATGGTTTTATTCCACTCTTTAAATGAATCTCATGTTGTATGATGTTAATATCAAACGCTTTTAAATCCTTGTAAGACCAAGCAAAAACATCCTTGTTGATTTTGAAGAGATTTAAATACCTTTGTTTATATTGTGAGGGGATTCCTTTTGATAGTCTTACCATCTGGGGTTCATCTTCTGAGATGATATTGCAATCTTCTACTTGTTTGTCCATCTCTGAAGCCATTGGTTTGGAGGCTACATCATTCTTGTTAAATAATCTTTCCATTAGAACTAGCCCACGAAGAATAGTATTCCCTTCCAGTTGTAGAATTTTTTGTCCAGCCACGGTGTCTTCCCACAAAGTTGATTCTTGATCTGCATCTTTTTCCTCTCCTTGATCAATAGTTGAGCTATTGAACTCCCCAACTACTTCTATAAATCGTTTTATTTGCTCATTGTCCTCGAATAAATGCTAGTGCTTGACATTATCAGGTATAGAGGGTTTGTGTCTAACCTCCACCTCGTACCTGAGAAATGGATTTTGAGGAGATTTGAAATTGCTTGCTGCTACAGCAAGGGAATTAGCCATTCTGTTTCCTTCTCTGGGCATAAATTGGATATTAAAGTCCAGGAAGAATTTATCAATTAAATCCCATATTTCATTCCGGTAAGTCCTCAATCTGGGGTGTTTAGCCTAGCACTGATTTCAGATTTGCTTTACAATCATCTTGGAGTCTCCATGCACAGTTAAGCATTCAATATTCATATTCCTTGTTGTTTGTAGCCCAAGGAGAAATGCTTCATACTCTGCCATGTTGTTGGTTGCCTCAAACTCCAGCTTGAATGAGAGGGGTATCAAGCTACCCTCAGGAGATACCAACAATACTCCTACTCCATTTCCCTCTTTGGAATTCGCTCCATCAAAGTATAATTTCCATACTTTGTTTTTATCTGTGTGTTGGTCATCTAACTACATCATTAGATGTACTTGTGTTTCTTCTAAGATGGTCTCATCTTCTTCTAGAAACAGGAAGGAGAGGTCACTTTCTTTTCCATACACAAGAGAATTCTTAGAACCTTCAGTTGGGGTCACAGTTTTTACAAATCTGGACTCTCTGTACAACCTCCTTTCTTCACCTCCAAAAGTGGGAATAGTGGCATAAGTTAGATCTAATTTGATAGAGCCCCCCACCTTGGAACCCCAAGGCCTAGATAGGACCATGCTGAATCGAGGGGGAATATATGCCACTACTATGTCCATCACTATGCTCTTCACACAGATCTGAGCCAGGTTTATCACCAAATATTTTATCATTCCCAAGAATTTGACCCTCTTGGATTCAAAGGAGTATAAGTCCTTGTAGGGTCTGGTGATCTGCAAGCCAAGTTGTTCCATCACGGCTAAAGGCATGAGGTTGTGTGAGGCTCCAGAGTCCAAGATACAGTTATGCAATAAGAGGTCATGAATTACTAGGGTCACATAGAAGGGTGTAGTGGAAGAATCAAGTTCTTCAACATAAGGCCCAAAAACAACCATTCTTCTAACTTCTTGAAGGTTTAAACAATCATGGGTATGTACTGAGGTTGATGAAAGCATGAACTGGGAGACTTGAGCATTATAAGTGGGGTTTTTTAGAAGTTTAGTTAGGGGAATAGGGATCTTTACCTTCTCGAGTTCCTTCTGAATATTGAATTCAGATTGGCCCTTTTCTACGCCTCCCAGCTCTATCTCTCTTTCTTTATCACCGATAGTTTTTATCATAACGAGTGCCTTCTCTTCTATGTGTTCCTCAAAGCTATTGCATTCCTTATTTTAGGGGAATTTTACTTTGGATGAGTTAGGGGTCAGTTTCCCTTTCCCTTTATTTAACACTGGGGGAATATCTTAGGGAGCAGTTTCCTCTTGTTGTTCAGGTTCCCTCAACCTCTTTTTTGAAGATCTAAGATCATACCTTCGATGTAGCTGTGCTTGCATGAAATTCGAAAATTGTTTACAATAATCCCCTATGTCCTCCTCATTTACTGCTTCTTCTCTATCATGGCACATCTCATGGTGAGCCATGTTTTCCTGTTCCTCTTCAGAGAAGGAGGAATACAAGTTTCCCTGCATCTCATGTGTATCCGGTAGTTGCTCATCTAGATCATATTCTATATATAGAGGAGAAGAAGTCTAATCAAGATGATATTTTCTTTCTCTTTGAAATGTCTGCAACAATGGTCTTCTATATTATGGATTATAAGCTCGGTTGTTACCTTGAACATTCTATTTAGGGAGACTCTTGTTGTCAAGCTAAAGTTTCACCACCTTATGAGATAAACTCTTAACGAGTTTATCAATTTCCTCCCACTTCAAATCTAGTAATTCTTTAGCTTGACCAGAGGAGGAAGTTTCTTCTTTCCCCTTTTTCTTCTCAGTAGGTTCATTATTTCCTCTTGACTTCCCTGCCGAGGTGAAATTTTCTTCCACGTCAAGAGCATCAACTTGGAGTTGATCCAAAGTACGAAACTTCCTCTCCCTTAGCGTATAGCCAAATTCGAACTCAAAGGCTCCCACAAATACTACATGAGCAGTAGCTTGAGGAGGCTTTATCTCAATAGTCAACTTATTATACTGCTTATTGAACCTTTTTATGAATTCTGAAATATCCTCTTCTGGCTTCTTCCTTATAGCATTGAACTCTGTGAGGACATACTCATGATCTCTCTTTTCACCCCACTTTTGCGTGAAAGAGTTTTCGAGTTCTTCCTAGGTAGTGATGGATGCATTAGGTAGGGCTTTAAACCGTTTTCTAGCTTCTCCATCAAGGGATTTCACAAAGAGTCTCATGACCACATCCAATTGTTCTACCTTTAGATTCTCAACAAAAGCACAAAAGGTTTCAATGTGTCTCTGTGTAGTTTTTTTGTCTTCCCCATTGAACCTAGGCAAAATATTGAGGTAGTCCTGAGGAATAGCACTTAGGGGTTGAGGTAAATCAGGAGGGTCATATTTATTCAGTAAGAAACCCGAAACAACCATCTGGATTAATGGAGGGGGATTGAGATTTGCCGGAGGAACTTGGGCCAAAACCACAGTGGTTGGAGTAACTAGACTAAGAGCAGTGTGACTAAGTGTATAGTGGATATTGCTATTATTGAGGATAGCTTTACCTTTTTCAATCTCAGGAGGAGGAGGAAATGAAACAAAAGGAATCGTAACTGAGATTTCTTCCTCTTTTATCTCTGATTTGGGGGCACGATGCTCTAGATCATCTTCTGTAGGGTATGTAAGGACCTTAGGAGTAACAACTGAGTAGTGAATGACAACGTGTTGGGAGCTGGATGAGGAAGATTCAAGGAATGATGAGACATTAGCATGGGCAGTAGGAGTTTTCTCCTTCTAGACTTTGCTAAAAATTAATTTCTTTGGGTCAGATACAGATGGGTTTTCTGCTGAGAGGTATATGAGCGAGTGTGAGTCTTTCTAAAAGCCAGGATGATAAATGATAATTAGATTTTTAGCGTATCCAAGGTGATGAGGATGTAATCAAAACATATTTTCTCACTTACACAAAGAGTGCTTAACTTGTCGTATCCCAGGGGAAAAATCCTTCAATACGTTCCCTGACAACGACGCCAAAAGATATTGTCGCTTCTAGAGACAACCTCAGATTGCTTACAAGACCAGTGCCTGGAACATCTAGATTTTCATGTGTCTCATATGATTCTCAGGAAACTAGAGACATCACATGTTGTTGCTTCCAGAGACAAACTCAGATTGCTTACAAGACCAGTGCCTGGAACATCTAGATTTTCGTGTGTCTCAAACGATTCTTAGGAAATTGGAGACATCACACACACACACACACACACATATATAATAAACAACATGGGTTGGTTCATTCATCCAAGGACATAAGCCATGTATTTTTGGTACTCTTTCACATATACAACTCATAGAAATATATGTATAAACTAGTGGAGGTCGAGTAGTTCGAGGACCTACAGTTTAATCAACTTTAGCAGAGCAATGAAAGAAGAGAAGGAGATAGAATAACTCATCATATAGAGCTTGAAACATCAAGAATTCTACACTTATCTGAGTTAAAGATAGACATAATGGATGAAAGAGGATTGGGTGCGATGATTCATGGAGCGCAATTTTAAAGATATAATCTCAAAGATCCATACATGCATGTGCCTTAACTAGTCAATACAAAGGAATTTATAAGAACATGTGAAACATTTATAGTGGCTACAATTACATGAAATCAAAGAGGAAACATGAACATAATGGAATTTAAACAAAGAGGTAACATATTGTAGTACTCGAAGGTAGGAATCACCACCATTTCATTAATATTCTGAAAGATGCAAATCTTGAAGTCATACAGTCTCAAAAATAACATGTAGCTAATCTTTAGGATCCAAAACCTTTTTTAAGTGTTTCTTCCTCACTTTTATAAGGAGAGGGAGAACATGGAAATTAGTTACAAAATATCTTAGGCTAGAGCTTCTAGTTGTTTGCATGATTAGCTATCTTGGCGTGTAGGCTTTGTCGCCTCCAATTATTACAACAGAAAGATACTTTTCTTGGAAATAAAACAGAATAACAATAGCAATCAAAATCAACAAAACAGAATTAACAAGTGAAACTGAAATGATGGTCCTATAAAAATATCTCCATGCCACTCTCTTTTTTGGCCACTGGTCCAACCACGTTTCTGCTACATTACGCTTCATTCTCTCTCGGTCAGTTCCCTGTCGCTTTTGGTCTTAACAGTTTCACTTCTACACTTATAGGAACACGAAAGTGGTTTCGCACGTTGGCCATGACATATCCTAAACACTGTTGCCAACTCATTTGTCCCTGTAAACTTCTTGCAGAACACTATCAGAGCCATACATTCCCTGTGAAACAGTTATACAGTTGTATCGAAGCTCAGGTTGTTCGGGAACTTTAAATTGGACAGGCTGTGTAAAACTATGAACGTCGATCTCTTTAAGTCCCTTTTGCTTTGATCCCTTTCATTATTTCTTCATCATATGACTAGAGGCTATGAACGGGTGCTTGGCCAAATATTGGAGGTCGACAAATCCGTGATTCCTTATCAACGTCCTTGGTTTATCCTCCTGAAACTTGCAATCGTCGATCATCCTTTGTGCTTAGCCCTTGGTTCCTTGACTCTCGATGTAACCATGGGCCAGCTCCTGTATCGGAGACCCTTTATTGTCGATCGAAATCAGGGTTTTAACTTTGATGTAATAATATGCCTCATCCTTTGAACGTCGATCTCTAATTAGTGACATCATCACTCTACCACATGTCGCTTCCCGAGTGGTGGCATGTGTCACCCGGATATTCCCCCATAGGACCCTGAAAATGCCAGATCAACATGCCATGTGTCCTCCATACTGCCACGTCATGATGATGTCAGCTATTGTGCGTCTTTATCTGCTCCAATAGTGCTCTGCCACATGGCCCCCTGGAGGAGAGAGAAGAGGCCCATCCTCTCCTAGTTTTGTGACTGATTTCCTTTGTGACCACAGACCAATCCTCACATCAGAGCCCCTCTATCGTAGGATTCAATCATAGGTTTTAACTAGGTGCGACGATATTCCTATATCGTAGATTTCCGATTTGCGACATGGCTATGACCTTTGATGTGTGAGCCTATCGATACATGACCTCCAATATATTGGACATCCGACATGTGATGCATTGATATGCCATACATGACCTCTGATTGCTGATATACACTGTACCTAGGACCTCTAATATGTGATCGCCGATATCGGCAATCGTTGATCGCAAGTTTACTCTAACCTCGCCGATATCGGCGATCGCTAATCTCAAGTTTGCTTTGATCTCCCCTGCTTCTGCTTTTAGAAAACTCCGATATGCGGGATCCGAGATTATACTTAAACATTTTCCTTTGTTTTCTGGTTTTCAAGGGTAACCTTCAATCTGATCTAACTTTTGATTCTGGAGTCCATATGGGGAGTTCTATATACCGTTGGAAAGATTCTTCAGAGCACTTTCCAACAGATAGGGCCTGATTTAGTTTCAAGTGCTTCTATGGCATTAGAGGCTAGCTCCAAACATATCTGTTCTTTTTCCCTCTTTGTACAACTGGAACTCTTTTTGCAAAAGGTGACAATAGGAATGATTATAGATATAGTAGTATATCTAGCTCAAGTTCCATCAAAGAGTTTGATGATGAATGTGGTAGTGGCATATGTTCCATTCAGCCATGGCATGTTATTATCCAAATCCTAGAGAAAAAAATTTAGGAGGAATTTTACAATTGGACATGTCTTATGCAAGCATTCTTATATTCAGAGGTTAGACTAGAAGATTATATCAAGGAGGAAAATTTGCAAATACTCTCAATGATTCTAGTACTCCAAATGATTTCTAGTATACGATGAAAATAATGACATAGGAAATTATGTGCTTTTGGTTAATGATGAGAGTTAACACTCTCTAACAGTTCAATACCTTGTAGTTCAAAATATTGAAATTGAGAAATTAGAGAATGATATTTGGAAGATATTCCTTAATGGTGCTTCATCAAAGGATGACTCGATAACATGCATTTTTTTTCCTTTTAGACGAAAACCATTTATTATCTTTTAAACTTGAATTTGAAACAATTGACAATGTTGTTAAGTATGAAGCCTTAATATTACTTGAAGTAGTTGAAAGATTGAGACTTCAAAATATCACCATTTTTGTTGATTTGGAATTGGCAAGTCACCAAATTAAAAATAAATATGAAACCAGACAACTAATGATGAGAGCCTATAGAAAACAAATTTGAGATATAATAGATAATTCTTTTAGAAGAAAATTTTGTTCCATTTCCAAGGAAATTAACTCAATGCACTAATTCATTTATTGTATTTGATAGCCTTTTTAAGCCACTAGATATTTTTTGTTTAAAATAAGAAGTTGAGTTTCTTTGTAGAACATCGATGCTTTATCCCACTTGTACCCCCACAAGTGTCTCTTGTAGTTTTTCAGTTTCCTTAATTGCAACACAATTTACTATTTTTAGCAGTTTTTCGGGTCTTGAACTTCTGGATCCGTTTTGAGGCCCTAAACGGCGATTTTTTGGGAAATCTGGGAGCAACATGGGTACATAGATTAATGTTGCTCTTCCAAAATTGTAGTCCTTGGATAGATGTTTCTAGCAAGCTATTGTGCGCGTCAAACGGAGATCGTATGCCAAAGTTACGACCGCGGGAAGTTGATGTACCAATTTATCCGAAATGGGGCCCACAGTTTAGCGTTTCGTCTCCTAAGGTTAGGTTTTTATATGTTTAGGGTTTTCCATTGTTTCTCAACAAAAAATAGGCCTTCGAGCTTCATTGTAACATAGTTCAGAGGCATGTAGCTGCCACATCTCTTCTCAGAGATAAGCTATCATCGCCCTAGCTGATTTATTTCCATTTCTATTTGTAAGCATATTTCAGTATTTTACATTAATGAAATGAAGTATTATTTCCACTGCATCTCTGTGTATATGGTTACATCTGTATTTTTTTGCGTTCTTGTCTAAATCCAGATTAGTGGTATCAGAGCAGTCTACTCTTTCTGTGTCTTTCTTTGCATGTCCGCAACAAGGTCGGGATATAAGGAGTTAGGGCTTGAACTGGTCGAACCTTTGCAAGACTAGCCTCGCAAATCCCCACGGCCTCCCATGGCGGATGAAAAGAAAGACGAGGGGACAGGAGATCCTATCAAAATCTTGCTCAAAGAAGCCCTCGAGCGACAAAGGAACGTGATGATGGAAAACTTTGCCCAGATCCTTTAGCGACTACCTAGGCGCGATGCATCAGCTTCCAACAGCTACTTTGGAAACGCCACACCCTTTAAGGTACAAGTTAACTTTGAAATCCCCATATTAGAGGGTCAGATAGGTGCAGAAGCTGTACATAAATGGTTAAATCTACTAGAAGAGTATTTTTCTGTTCATGATATTTCCAGTTGGGAAAAGATTATTTTCACTCTCCTCAAAGCAGCCCCCCACGTCAAGGACTGGTGGGAAACCTACTGCGAGCAAAAGGATGAAAGTATGAACTCACTGTTTTCAGCCACTCCCACTTGGAATTCATTCCGGGATGCCATCAAGGAGCAGTATTACCATGTCAAAAGCTATGAGGACAAATACATAAAGTGGACCACGCTGCGGCAGGGAAGGGACCAAGATTTGTCGGAGTTCACAAACATTTTTCATACCCTTCACACACAGTTGGGTATCAAGGATTATGAGCTGCATTTGGTACTCAAATATTGTGGCTTCCTACACAGGTACATCCAGGACGAGATGGAGTTCCTAAACATCTCCTCGCTTGGCACGACGTACCGATACGTTGTCAAAATCGAGAAGAAGTTTAAACAAAAGAAGCGAGACTTTGGATTTGTGAATTTGAAGAATAAAGGACAAAGCCAAGGTGGGGTGACCCAAGACAGCTTGTCGAAGTCGCGGAAAAATAACAACACCACGAAGTCAAAGAAGGACATGGGAAACTGGTGTGAGTTCCATAAGAGCCCCACTCACAACACAACTGAGTGTCGGACCAAATAGTCGCTTGTAGCCGAGTTGAAGGCTTCAGAATCAGATGCATGTTCCGACCCTGAGTTAGAACCTGACAAGGGGAATGGTGAAGGGAAGTAGATCATTGACGTGGAGCCCAACGCCACTGTTGCCACTGCCAAGATCAAGAAGAATGAGCCCGGAGATCCAGAAGAGGTGGAGCGTCTTTTCCACTCACACGTGGGTGAAGGGTTCGCCACTGCAATTCATTGTTGATAGTGGGAGCCAAAAGAACCTCATTTTAGCAGAGGTTGTGAAGCGGTTGGGACTACCAAGCATACCACACCTGCAACCGTATAGCATCGGGTGGCTTCACCAAGGACGCGATCTCCTAGTTCGCCAGCAGTGTCGCCTTCCCTACAGCATCAAGCCCTTCAGAGATGAGGTATTGTGTGATGTTGCACCTCTGGATGTTTGTGATGTATTATTAGGTTAGTCATACTTGTGGAGGCGACATGTTGTGTATGAGTCAATTCCTCGCTATGTTATTATTTCTTTGTGTGATTCATTATACAGGATACCAGAGGTAGCTCCACCTACCACCATCTCTTTGATCTCTGCTAAGAAATGCAGTAAGATCATCTCCCAGATGAGGAAATGTATTTTTTCTGGTCCGCTCCCAAAGTAAGAGGAAGATCGTTGCCACATCCATGACCACCGCGAAGGGTTCCTCCATGCAGTAACAACAATAGATGGATACAATCATGAAAGAAGACAGGAACATCTTCTCCTCACCCACATGGACACCATTGCACTATCAGGTACCACATAATTTTCCAGTGGGCGACAAAGTCTGGTTACATCTGCAAAAACAACGCCTTACAAGATCCCATCAGAAGCTCCGACCAATCTGATATGGTCCTTACACCATTACCAAGGCTATGGGAAACAATGATTTGGAGCACAACATTCCCCCATTACTTTTCTTGCACCGAGTGTTCAATGTGGACCGCCATCGACCATGCTTCCCACTGTTACTGGACACATTAGAGGTTGCAGAACAGCTCACCAGGGACCCAGCCCAGCAGAAGTTTCCTCGTCTCAGGGAGGAACTCAACACAATAGGGACCATTGCTTCTTAAGGGGGGAGGAATGATCCAGGTGGATGTTGGTGGGCACCCACCTATCCCACTTGGACCCCCACAACTATCTCTTTCAGTTTTTCAATTTCCTTAATTGTAGCACAATTTACTATTTTTAGCAGTTTTTCGGGTCCTGAACTTTCGGAGTCGTTTTGAGGCCCTAAACGACGTTTTTTTGGGAAATCTAGAGTAGCATGGGTCCATGGACTGATGTTTCTCTTCCTAGAGTTGTCGTCCTCAGATATATCTTTCTAACAAGCTATTGTGTGCGTCAAACGAAGATCGTATGCCAAAGTTACGACCCCGGGAAGTTGATGTACCAATTTACCCGAAACGGGGCCCACAGTTTGGCGTTTCGCCTCCTAGGGTTAGGTTTTTGGATGTTTATGGTTTTCCATTGTTTCTCAACAATAAATAGGCCTTCGAGACTCATTGTAACATAGTTCAAAGGCATAAAGCCACCACATCTCTTCTCAGAGATAAGCTATCATCGCCCTAGCTGGTTTATTTCCATTTCTGTTTGTAAGCATATTTCAGTATTTTACATTAATGAAATGAAGAATTATTTCTGCTGCATCTCGATATTTTTGTATTTTGTTGCGTTCCTGTCTAAATATGGATCAATGGTATCAGAGCAGTCTGCTCTTGCTTTGTCTTTCTTTGCATGTCCCAACGAGGTCTGGATATAAGGAGTTAAGGCTTGAACTGGTCAAACATTTGCAAGACCAGCCTCGCAAATCCTAATGGCCTCCCATGGCAGATGAAAAGAAAGATGAGGGGGAAGGAGATCCTATCAAAATCTTGCTCGAAGAAGCCCTCAAGTTACAAAGGAACGTGATGATGGAAAACTTTGCCCAGATCCTTCAGTGGCTACCCAAGGGCGACGCATCGGCTTCCAACAACTACTCTAGAAATGCCACACCCTTTAAGGTACAAGTCAACTTTGAAATCCCCATATTCGAGGGTTGGATAGATGTAGAGGCCGTAGATAAATGGTTAAATCTACTAGAATGATATTTTTCTGTTCATGATTTTTCCAGTCTAGAAAAGATTATTTTCGCTCTTCTCAAAGCAACCCCCCACGTCAAGGACTAGTGGGAAACCTACTGCGAGCAGAAGGATGAAAGTACGAACTCACTATTTTCAGCCACTCCCACTTGGAATTCATTCCGGGACGCCATCAAGGAGCAATATTACCTTGTCAAAATCTATGAGGACAAATACATAAAGTGGACCACGTTGCGGCAGGGAAGGGACCAAAATGTGCTGGAGTTCACAAACATTTTTCATACCCTTCGCACGCAGTTGGGTCTCAAGGATTCTAAGCTGCTTTGGTACTCAAATACCAAGACTGCCTACACAGGTACATCCAGGACGAGATGGAGTTCCTAAACATCTCCTCGCTTGGCATGGCATATCGATACGCTGTCAAAATCGAGCAGAAGTTTAAACAAAAGAAGCGAGAATTTGGATCTGCGAATTCGAAGAACAAAGGACAAAGCCAAGGCAGGGTGACCTAAGATAGCCTGTCGAAGCCACAGGAAAATAACAACACCACGAAGTCAAATAAGGACACATGAAAGTGGTGTGAGTTCCATAAGATCCCCACTCACAACACAAGTGAGTGTCAAACCAAGCAGTCGTTGGTGGCCGAGTTGAAGGCTTCAAAATGAGATGCATGTTCTGACCCTGAGTTAAAACCCGACAAGGGGAATGGAAAAGGGAAGCAGATCATTGACACAGAGCCCAGCGCCACTATTGTCACTGCCAAGATCCAGAAGAATGAGCCCGAAGATCCAGAAGAGGGGGAGCGTCTTTTCCACTCACAAATGTGGGTGAAGGGTTCACCGCTGCAATTCATTGTTGACAGTGGGAGCCAAAAGAACCTCATTTCAGCAGAGGTCATGAAGCCGTTGAGACTACCAACCATACCACACCCGCAACCGTACAATATCAGGTGGCTTCACCAAGGACGAGATCTCCGAGTTCGCCAGCAGTGCCGCCTTCGCTACAACATCAAGCCCTTCACATACGAGATATTGTGTGATGTTGCACCTCTGGATGTTCGTGATGTATTATTAGGTCAACCGTACTTGTGGAGGCGACATGTTGTGTATGAGTCAAGGCCTCGCTCTGTTATTATTTCTTTGTGTAATTTATTATACATGATACTGAAGGTAGCCCCACCTGCCGCTACCTCCTTAATCTCTACTAAGAAATGCAGTAAGATCATCTCCCAGACGAGGAAATTTATTTTCTGTTTGGTCCACTCCAAAGTAAGGGGAAGATTGTTGCCACATCCATGACCCCCGCGAAGGGTTCCTCCATGTAGCAGCAGCAACAACAGATGGATATGGTCATGAAAGAAGATAGGAACATCTTATCCTCACCCACAGGGACACCGTTGTACTATCAGGTACCACACAAGTTTCCAATGGGTGACAAAGTCTGGTTGCATCTACAGAAAGAACGCCTTACAAGAGCGCATCAGAAGCTCTGATCACTCCGATATGATCCTTACACCATTACCAAGACTGTGGGAAACAATGCTTTGGAGCACAACATTCCCCCATTCCTTTGCTTCCACCGAGTGTTCAATGTGGACCGCTGTCGACCATGCTTCCCACGATTACTGGACACATCAAAAGTTGTAGAACATCTCACCAAGGACCCAGCTCAGCAGAAGTTTCCTCATCTACGAGAGGAACTCAACGCAATGGGGACCATTGCTTCCTAAGGTGGGAGGAATGATCCAAGTGGATGTTGGTGGCCACCCACCTATCCCACTTGGACCCCCACTACTATCTCTTTCAGTTTTCAGTTTCCTTAATTGTAACACAATTTATTATTTTTAGCAGTTTTTCGCGTCCTGAACTTCTGGAGCCATTTTAAGATCCTGAAGGACGTTTTTTTTGGAAATCTAGGAGCAATATGGGTCCATGGAATGATGTTTCTCTTCCCATAGTTGTAGTCCTCAGATAGATCTTTCTAACGAGCTATTGTGCGTGTTAAACGGAGATCGTATGCCAAAGTTATGACCCCGGGAAGCTGATGTACCAATTTACCTGAAACGGGGCCCACAGTTTGGTGTTTCGTCTCCTAGGGTTAGGTTTTTGGATGTTTAGGGTTTTCCATTATTTCTCAACAATAAATAGGCCTTCGAGCCTCATTGTAACACAGTTCAGAGGCATGTAGCTGCCACATCTCTTCTCAGAGATAAGTTATCATTGCCCTAGCTGGTTTATTTCCATTTTTGTTTGTAAGCATATTTCAGTATTTTATATTAATGAAATGAAGTATTATTACCGCTGCATCTCTATGTATATGGGTATTTCTGTATTTTGTTGCGTTTCTATCTAAATCCAGATCACAGGCAGACTTAGGCTTCCTGATCTGGGTTAGTGGTGAGTTGATGATCTTGCCACACCTTTGCCATTGTATTTCTTCCACGGTTATTTGCAAATTTGCTTTTCGTTTTATCCCTCTAACCGCTTGGATAGTCCCTTTTTGGAATTGGCCGTGATTTGTTGTGGCGGTGTTAAAGGTGCTCTACAACTTAACTATTGACCCATTCATCCTCCATACTCTCTACATTACAGTATCAGAGCCTTAGCATATTGTAACTCTATTTAAAAGAAATGTTATGAAATTGCATAGTTATGATGCCTTTAGCCCCTTTATGCTTAGATCCTTTTTGTTTATCCACCATAGGACCTTGTGTTGTGATTGACGGATTCGTACCCCACTGCATTGGAGATTTCGGAGCCCTGTGTATCACAACTTTTATTAACATGGGCTTATGATATTTCAAAATCCCGATTAGCCTTTGGCCCCTTTCGCTTAACCCCCTTATTGCATTTCCTCCAAGCGGCTGGGAGCTGTGACCGTCTGCGTAGCACTTTAGGTGATAAGGCCTTCAGAATCCTGTTGGGGGTCCATCTCTTAGTGTATTTGCTCTCTGCCTTTGGTTTTTCTGAGCTCCTCATGACCAAATTCCACTCCACATCGGAAGCTCCCTATTTCATAACTTGTTTAGATTGCAATTAGAGTGGAGTTACAATGTCTCCTGCCTCTGAAAAACCGACCTCCGAAATACTTTCCCCGTGGCGTCTTTACAACACTAGGTGCTAAAGCCTACTTTGTGCCCTTGGTCCTTTGGGTCCCCACGACCAAACACCAGTCACATCGGAGCTCCCTTCATCGTAACTTTTTAAAAATGCTTTTATGTTGGAGTTCCAATATCCACATCCCTGACATGGTCCATAACACGAGTGCTCGACCCAACCCTGCACCCTTGGTTCTTTGGGTCTTCATGACCAAGTGCCACTCACTTCGGAAGCCCCCTTCATTGTAAATTTTTCAAAATGTCATTTGCATAAGAGTTACGAAATCTAAATCTTCCAAAATACTGACCTCTGAGATGGTGTCATGTTGATGCCATCATCTCCATGTGCCTCCTTACTGCTGACATGTTTCAGATTGATTCACCCCATTAGGCCACCCAAAACACCAAATCTGACTGCCATGTGTTTTCCATACTGCCATGTCATGCTAATGTCATCTACCTCATCAACTTCTCAGACCCAATCACCTGTTGCCGCATGTCCTATTGGAGGAGATAGAAAGGGTAATTGGTTCTTTGGTTTTGCAAAGAATTTCTTTGTAATTCCCTTTTCCTTGCAACTTAGGCACTTTTAAAGAATTGCATTCATAAGAAGTTACAAGGTTCTAAAAACCCAAAGTTCAGAACCTCCGAAATTTTGCTTGCTCCCTGATATTCTGGCTTCCGAATTTTGGCTCCTGAAATTTCTGCTCTTCCTTTTCATTTCAACTCCTGAAATTTTGGCTCCCAAAATTTTGGCATTCCAAGTTCATTTAGGCTTCTAGCTTCTGAATTTCATACCCTGAAATTTTGGCTCTGCCTTTTCATTTCCCTTCAGTAGATATAGATAACACATGTCCTTCTTTGTACTAGGGATAAAAAATAGGACCAGTTGGCACAAGTACAAGATGGTATGGCAGGTGACAACATCAGATCCAATTGGGGACAATGTATTGCAAGCAATGCATTGAGAACCTGCATATTAGTGCCTTCACCATTGGGCATGGAGTCATTTTATTCAGGTGCATAAAAGCAAAAATAGAAGTAGTAAGAAATTAAAACATTAATGGTATGTATAATGGCTCATTGGTATATATAGTGGATGAAAATGGACCTCTTTAATGTTGGAAATAGAGCTTGAGAAACTGGCCATTCATAGGCAATTCAAGCACCTCACCATCCACGTTTTCCAGTAAGAAGGTATTTTTTCCTTTTGCTTTAGATATCTTGAAAGGTCCAAACCACAAGGGATCAAACTTCCCATGATTTCCCTTGTCCTCTCTCCTAAAATCCCATCTGAGCACTAAATATCTTGGTTGTAAGGATCTACCCTTTGCCTTTTTTTCAAAAAGAGCCTTCATCTTTTCTTGATATTTAATTAGATTTTGAGTTACCTCCCCTCTGGTTTCTTGCAATTCTACCAGCTGATTTATTCTCTTGGTTAGAGAATTTGGATCCTCCTCAACATCTTGTAGAATTTTAGCCACTGGCATGGCTAGTTGGACAAGGAAAATTGTAACCTTTCCATGTACCAACTCAAAATAAGACTTCCCAGTTGACCTATTAGTGGTAACTATGTTGGCTCATAGAGAAAATTTCAGTTGTGAGTCCCAATTTTTCTAATTTTCAGATATGGTCTTTTTTCATAGTCCTCACTAGAGTTTTATTTGAATATTCAACCAATCCATTTCCCTACAGATAGTAGGTGGTGGAGTGCCCCACAATGATATTATATTTTTGGCAGAAACTTAACAACTTCATCAGGAATGTAACCGATGCAGTGGCCATCAAATAATCAGTGACTGTACGTATCCATTTGTGTTGATCACTGGATGATGGATGTATTTCTCCTACGAAGTCTAGCCTCGATTGCCTTAAGGGCTCCTCCATAAAAACAAAGATCAAGGGGAGGGGTGCTAACTTTTGCTTCTCAGTAAAATCTTATATTTTTCACAGGACCTAACATAAGCATGAACCTTAGCAAATAACTTGGGCCAATAGAAACCTGCTTTGAGGATCTTATGGGTTGTGGCTCTCCAGTTGCAATGTCCCCCACAGACACAGTTATGGAATTCATCAATCACCTTAGGAATCTATTTTTCTACTGGACATAAAAGCAAAATCCCCGTCGGGTCCTTCCAATACAATTGGCCATTTGAGATAACAAATTTTTGGGCTTGTAGCCTCTAGGCCATGTATTTTACTCTGTCAAAATTCAATGGGAAATTCAGAAAAAAAAAAAAAAAAAGGAAGAAGAAGAAGAAGTAAATAATGGACTTATACGATTACGAGATTAGGTATTTCATCTGGATTTTTTGTGTTGAGGTCTTGATATTGTCCTGTTCCTCTCCTTCGTCCTTATTTTCCAATAGATTTATGCTCAAGGCCTGACAGTTGGCCTCAGACGATATTTTAGCTAATCCCTACCCCTTGATCAACTTAGTGTGTTTGATATCAATATCATATTCTTGAATTTTGTTAATAAACTTGCCTCTCCTGCCCTCACTGTCACCTTGCACAAGAATATATTTCACGACAGTTGTAGGAACATAAGCTACTATATTAGAATGAAGGATGTAAATTCAAAAGGTCTTTCGGTCTTTGACCAAGGCATATGTGTGTTTCTCTAAGATATTATACTTCATATCTGCATCTCGCAACACCTAGTTGAAAAATGCAATTGCCTGCTCCTTTCCTTTACTATTTTTCTGCAATAAAACAACTGCCACCGTGTTAGGAGAGACAAAAGAAAAATGAGGAACGACCTCTGGTAATGTGGAATAGCTAAGACTGGGGCTTCTACAAAATATTTCTTAATTTTGGAGAATGACTCTCGGGCTTCTATAGTCCACTTGACTTCCCTATCCATTTTTAACATCATTGTGATCTCTTTGACAATTTGAGCATAGTTTGCTATAATCTTCTTGGAAAATTTATTCTGCCCAAGAAAACCTGAATTTCTTATCTATTCCTTGGTAATGGAATATTATTAATACCCTCCACTCTTTTGGGATCAATCTTCACTCCTCCCCTTGCCACAATGTGGCCCAGTAGTTTCCCTTTACTTAAAGCAAACTGTTATTTCTTGGGGTTTAACGACAAACCATACCTCCCGCATTTTGCAAAAGTGAGTTGCAAGTGTTTAATGTGCTCTTCATCCTTTTTTTAGAAAACAATGATGTCATGCAGATATATCACTACATATTTATCCTGCTCTCCAACAAATGTTATAACCATCACTCTTTGGAAAGTGGCCCCAATATTTATGAGGCCAAAAGGCATTCTGGCATACATAAACATTCCCCACAGTGTAGTAAAGGCAATTTTCTTCTTATCCTCATGGTGTATAAAGACTTGGTTGTATCCAGAGAAACCATCCATCATAGACATTCAGGAAAACCCTGCCACTTTATGCATAATATAATCCATTTTAGGCAAAGGATAACTATCTTTTAGCGAGGCCTTATTCAAATTTTTGAAATCTACTCCTAGCCTTATTTCCCCGGTTTTCTTCCTGACAGGGAATAAATTTTCTACCCAATCTAAATACCTCAAAGGAATAATAATCTTAGCATGTAACAATTTCTTCACCTCCTTTTCAATTGACAGGAGTCACAAAGGATTAATATGTCTGAGCTTCTACTTATATGGCTTCACTCCAGTTTTTAAAGGAATTTTGTGTTGTATGACACTAGTGTCAAAAGTCTTCAAATCATCATATGACCAAGAAAACACATCCATGTACTCCTTGAAAAGGTCAAGATATATTTGCTTATATTCCCTTGCAACACCTTTAGCTAACTTAATGACTCTATGGTCATCTTCTGTGTTGATATTACAATCCTCCACCTTCTCCTCAAGCCCTTGTTTAGTTGGCTTATCAGCCATATCATTTGAGTTGAAAAGTCATTCCAACGAAACCAACCCTCTAGAGATGGTATTTCCTTTGAGTTGGAAGATTTGGTGACCAACAATATATTCCTCCATAAACTTGACTTGTTTTTCATATGTTATCTCCTCATCTTCCTGATCAATCACCGAGTTTGAGATTCCCCAATAACCTCCATGAAGCGCTTGATCTGTTCTTCATCTTCAAACACATGCCAGTGCTTCACATTGTCAGGTTCTGAAGGCTGATACCTAACCTCAAATTCATATTTGGGCAAGGGGTTTTGACGGGGTTTGAAATTACTAGCAACAATTGCCAAATAGTCAACCATCCTATTTCACTCTCTAGGCAAGAACTGAATATTGAAGTCTAAGAACATTTTTTCAATCAAATCCCATACTTCGTTCTTGTAGGACTTCAATCTTGGATGCTTGGTTTGACATTGATTTTTTATTTGCTTCACCACCAGCTCTGAATCCCCAAACACAGTCAAGCACCCAATGTTAAGGTTTTTAGCAGCTTGCAACCCCAACAACAAAGCTTCATATTCAACAACATTGTTTGTGGCCTCAAACTCCAGCTTGAAAGAGAGAGGGATCAAGTTGCCTCCTCGAGATACCAATAACACACTTGCCCCATTTCCTTCCCTATAATAAGCACCATCAAAATACAATTTCCATACCTTGTCATGCTCCAATGATTGTTTACTCAACTGAGCTATACATTCCACCTAGGTGTCTCCCATGATTTGATCATCTTCTTCTAATAACAGACAAGAAAAATCCTTCTCCTTACCATATACAGGGGCATTATTTAAGTAACATGCCTTTGTAACTGTCTTCACAAATCTAGATTCCCTGTATAATCGACACTCCTCTCCACTAAACATAGGAATAGTCATATAAGTTAGATTCAGTTAAATGGAACCCCCAAGTTTCGTTCCCCACGACCTGGAAAAACACATACCGAATCTTGAAGGGATGTCAACCACTACAATATCCATTACTACACTTTTTACTAGGATTTGAGTCAAATTGACCCCCAGGTCCTTGAGCATACCTATGTACTTCACTCTTTTGGAAACAAAGGAGTATAGATATTTGTATGGTTTTGTTATCTATAGTCCCAACTGTTCCATCATAGATAACGACATTAAGCTATGAGATGCTCTTGGGTCAAACATACAATTATGTAGTAACATGTCATGAATCACCAAGGCGACATAGAATGGGGGAGTGGAAGGGTCCTACTCCTCCACATGCGGTCCAAACACAACCATAGGCCTTTGAGGCTATCTTACAAGGGGGTAGTATTGGGTGAACTCATAAATTGAGACACTTGAGCTTTATAACTAGATTGTTTCAATAATTCTATCAAAGGGACAGGTATCTTGACCCTCTCCAACTATTTTGAAGACTGAAGGCAGAGGGTTTCTTATAAATTTTAACAGACTGACAAGTTCTTTATTCTCATTGCCGATTGGATTTATCTATGGGCTAATTGCTCAGTTTTACAGGCTCTAGAATCCTTTGGAATGAGATTGGAGGATTCTTTTCTGGTTGGTGAGACAGGGTTGAGTGGTTTCTTCCCTTTGTCTGTTGGCTTAGGATAACTCGTATGGATAATTTCTTCATTCAGATTTCCCCTCTGGACCTTTTCCTAGATGACATAAGATCATATTTCCTGTGTAGTTGGGCTTGCATGAAGTCAACAAACTATTTGCAATAACTATCTATCTCATCATCATCCAGTGGGGCATCCAAATCATCCCCTTCTCCTTCATGTGCTTCTATTTCATTTTCTCCCTCTGAGAGAGAAGATAATTGGTTTTCTTGAACTTCTATAGTTTCTTCAACAATCTCCTCGGGATCATCTTCTAAATACAAAGGAGGATGAATATGATCACATTGATATTTTCTCTCCCTTTGCAAAAGTTGCAAGGGTGACCTCCTATACTAGGAGTTATAATTTCTATTAGGAGATAGTTGACTCTGTCGTGGAGGTTTTTTGTTTTCCAACTCCATTTTTACTAGTTTGTTAGACAAATTACATATCAGTTTGTTCATCTCCTCTAACTTATGTTCTTGAGTTTCCTTTACATGGATTGAAGAGTTGGCTTCTTCATTTCCTCTCCTCCTGTCACCATATTCAACTTTCCCTTTCCACTTTCCAGTGGAGGTGAAATTTGCTTCAACTTCCAAGGCAACTATGGATTTGGTCCAGAGTACGAGACTTTCTTTCTCTGAGAGTAAACCCAAACTCTGGTTCAAAGGCTCCAGCAAAAACCACTTTAGCAGTAGCCTGTGGGGGTTTTATTTCAGCAGAAGGTTATTATATAACTTATTAAATCTCCTTATAAATTCAGAGACATCTTCATTATGTTTTTTCTTCATTCCATTAAACTCTGTTAGGATATACCCATGGTAACTCTTCTCACCCCATTTATGCATGAAAGAGTTATCCATCTCCTCCCAAGTATTAATAGAAGAATTAGGTAGGATCTTGAACCATTTCTTGGCCTCTCCATCCAAAGACTCAACAAAAAGTCTTAGGACTATGTCTAAAAGTTCTACATTCAAATTATCAGCAAATGAACTGAAAGTTTCTATGTGCTTTTGGGTTGAAATATCATCCTCTCTAGTGAATCTCGACAGGAGTTTAAGGTAGTCTTGTGGCATCCCATTTAGAGGCTATGGCAAGTTTAATGGAGCATATCTATTGAGTAGGAAACCAAGGACAACCATGTTTTGCAATGGAGGTGGTCGAAGATTTACCACAGGGCCTGGTTGAGGAGTTGTATAGATTATGGATATATGGAGCTGAGATGGAGTTCTAGCAGTGCTCTGAGTAGGACTGTTTATGGGGATATATTTGATTTCTTCAACGTATGGGAAGGTCAAGAATATGAAAGAAGGTGTACTAACAAAAGTTTCTTCAGATTTGACTCTTGAGGAAAATGAACTAAACAATTGGAAACGTTCTTCTGAATATTCCAAGGCTTTGGAAGGAAATTCAGAGTAGTTTATCTCAGCCTTTTGAGAGATGGAAGTTGACACTTTAGGGAATGAGATCATAGGGTCTGAAGTACTAAGGTTCCTCTCTTTCCAAACCCTTCTGGACATGATTTTTTTTAGGGTTGAATACTGGGGGAGTTTTCTGCTGAGAAATGTCAAAATGGTATCAGGCCTTTTAAAAGCCAGAGTGATCGAAAGAATATTTAAACAGTATAGTCTCCAAGGTGAGAGATATTCAACCCATGCCCCCTCTTGCATGAAACTAACCGAGGGGTGTACAAGTGTCGTACCTAGAGAAAATGTTCTAATTCGATCCCCAACAACAACGCCAAAAGATGTTGTCGCTACTAAAGGCAACCCCCAGGTTGAGAAGAGACCAGCGCCTAGGACATCTTAAAGAGAGTTTGTGAGATATGTTGTAATTGTTCACTTACACTCAACATTGAACATAATTTTAATATAATTGATTCAAAATCTATTTCAAGAGGGAGAATTAACATTTATATCACAGTAGACTCATAGAAGACTTAAATATCAATCGCTGGTGGCTAACTCACAAAAGCATATAGTTCATTAGTCATTGTAGCAGTTGTAAAAGAAGAATATGTAGAAGAGAAATCAAATACACAGGGCTAATCATAGGATCCTATGCATAAGACTTTAGTAAGAAACGAGAGAATGAACATTGAATGGTATTTCAGATAACGTGGAGCGCATATTAAGGATGTTATATCTCATTAGCCACAGGCATCTCAGTTCCAATATTAAACACAGATGAATCCATGATTTCATAAAACTACATCCAACAACTACTATTACATGTCATCTAAAAAGAAAAACACAAATGAATGGAATAAACATAGGAGAGAGTACATACTACAACCTTATTCAAGCATAATCACAAAAATTGTTTATTAATCTTCATAATAGAGCATACACTTCCCGTTTCTCCATTAACGGTTCCAGAGTCCCCTTTGAAACAAAATTCAGAACCCTTACCACAGAGTTCCTCTTACCTTTTATAGGGAGCAAGTCTAAACAAACACCCACAAAATATCTTGAATGCTACAACTATCTGAAATACCTAGCTGTTTGAGCATACGAATAGCCTAGTTGTCCTCGTGATTACATAGCAAACTTGATTCTTTTCTTAAAAATGAAATATTAACAAAAACATGAAAACATGAGGTGTCATAATTAACATAACAAAATATCTCCATTGTCCTTTCCTCCGATTTCCTTAGGCAGACTCAGGCTTCGTGATTTGGATTAGTGGTGGGTTGATGATCTGGCCAATCCTCTGCCATTATATTTCTCCCACAATTATCGGCAAATTCACCTGTCTTTTTCTCCCTCTAACAGCTTGGATAGTCCCTTTTTGGAGATGGTCATGATTTGGTGTAGTGGCGTTGAAGGTGCTTTGCAACCTAGTTGTCAAACCATTCATCCTCCATACTCTCTACATCAAAGTATTAGAGCCTTATCATACTGTAACTCTATTTAAAAGAAACGTTACAAAATTGCAAAGTTATGATGCCTTTAAACCCTTTATGCTCAGCTCCTTTCTGTTTATCCACCATAGGACCTTGTGCTGTGACAGGCGGCTTCATACCCCACTACATTGGAGATTCCAAAGCCCTGTGTATTGTAACTTTTATTAACATGGGCTTACGATATTTCAAAATCCTGATTGCCCCTTTCGCTTAGCCCCCTTATCACATTTCCTCCAAGGGACTGAGAGTTGTGACCGACGACATAGCACTTTAGGTGCTAAGGCTTTTAGAATCCCACCGGGGGCCTATCTCTTAGTGTATTTGCTCAACACTTTTTTTTTTTGAGCTCCTCATGACCAAATGCCATTCCACATCGGAAGCTCCCTATTTCATAACTTATTAAGATTGTAATTAGAATGGAGTTACGATGTCTCCTACCTTTGAAAAATCGACCTTTGACATACTTTCCACATGGCGTCTTTACAACACTAGGTGCTAAAGCCTACTCTATGCCCTTGGTCCTTTGGGTCCCCATGAACAAACATTAGTCACATCGAAGCTCCCTACATTGTAAATTTTTTAAAATTATTTTACGTTGGAGTTCTGATATCCACATCCCCGATATGTTCCATAGCACTTGGGTGCTTGACCCAACTCTGCACCCTTGGTTCTTTGGGTCTTCATGACGAAGTGCCACTCAATTCAGAATCCCCCTTCATTGTAACTTTTAAAAAATGTCATCTGCACAGGAGTTACAAGATGTAAATCCTCTGAAATACTGACCTCTGAGATGACCTCATGCTGATGTCATCCTCTCCACATGGCACTGCCTTAGTGGTGACACGTGTCACATTGATTCGCCCCATCAGGCCATCCAAAATGTTGAATCTGACTGTCACATGTCTTCCATACTTCCATGTCATGTTCACATCATCTGCCTCATCAACTTTTCAGAGCCAATCACATCTTGTCGTGTGTCCTATTGGAGGAGAGAGAAAATTTCCTTGGTTCGCTGGTTTTGCAACAAATTTCTTTTGTAATTCCATTTTCCTCGCAACCTTAACACTTTTAAAGAATTGTATTCATAAGAACTTATGAGGTTCCGAAAACCTAAATTTCCAAACCTTCAAAATTCTGCTTGCTCCCCGATATTCTGCCTTCCAAATTTTGGCTCCCGAAATTTTGACTCTCCCTTTTCGTTTCGGCTCCTGAAAAATTTGGCTCTCCCTTGTCATTTCAGCTCCCGAAATTTTGGACATTCCCTTTTCATTTTGGCTTCTGACTTCCAAATTTCGGCTCCCAAAATTTTGACTCTCCCTTTTCATTTCCCTTTAACAGATCTAGATAACACATATACTTCTCTATACCAAGGATAAAAAATAGGACCATTTGACAGAAGTACAAGATGGTATGACAGGTGATAACACCTCTAATATATTCATATTTAGTAGACAATTTGGTACCTATAAGAAAGAAGAATGGAGAAATATATTTGTATGTAGACTTTAAGAATCTTAACCGAGCTTCATTAAAAGGCAATTTTCTTTTTCCTAAAATGGATCACATTTTATAGAAAGTGGTAGGTGCTCAAAGAATTTCAATGATGGATGAGTTTTTGGAATATAATCAAGTTGTTATAAATAGAGAAAATAGACACAAAATGGCCTTTACCTCTCCCTAGGGTATGTTCATGTATGACCAAATGCCATTTGGATTAAATAATGCATGGACAACCTTTCAAAGAGCAATATATTTTGCTTTTTCTAAAGATAGATATATGTTTATAGTTTCTTATTTTGATGAATTGTCTTTTCTAGAACCGAAGAAAACTATTTTAAGCATTTACAACAATTTTATTTAAATGTAGATGTTATGGTTTATCCCTTATCTTAAAAAATATTTATTTGTTGTGATTGAAGGTAAATTTCTAGGGCATAAGTGTCAAGAGGAGTTATAATCGATTCGTAATGAGTACATGTTATCTAAGTTATAAAATTCATAAGATATAAGCATGAGGTTCAATTCTTTTTAAGCAAGATTAATTTTTTTAAGAAGGTTTATTCCTATTTTTTTCAAAAATTATAAAAGACATAATTAATATGTTTGAAAAAAAGGAATAGGGTGAGGTGGAATTAATCAATTATATTTATTTTTTCTCAAATTAAGATAGCCCTTGGAGAGGTACTTGTTAGAAATTAATTAATGAAGTAATGAAATACATAAAATATTGTGGAAACACAAATAAAGAAACGCATAAAACAAGAGAGACACAAATATATGTGGTTCACCTAATTTGGGCTACATCCATGGAGAAACAACAAGTCCTTCCTTTTATATTATCCAACAAATTGAATAGATACAACCTACAACAGATCCGTTGTAATTTCCTCTTCGCTCTCACACAACCTCCGCTCTCTCTCTCTCTCGCTTAGAATAATAATTATACACAACTACAGTCCAATTCCGTCATATAAACCGAGGGTCGCATTCTAAGGCAAAAAACCCTAAATTAACATAACTTCTGCTGTCATACCATCCGCCCAATGAATGGCCCAAATTGACTATGAATTACAATATTTACAAGGCAATTTTTCATCTATTTTTAGCTTCCGGGGCGCTACCCTCGAACCCCTGCTAAGCGGGGCTCATAAAATTTGTCATCTTCGCTCCCTGACGATGACTAAATGGGCAATGTTTTCACCCTGTTAGGAACAGGGATCCAACACAGCTGAGACAAAAATCTCTCAACAATCAAGAAGATAATCAGGCTCCACACCCAACAACACTTGTTCTTATAAGTTGGGATTGTAAAGAATATTTTCTTATTCCATTTTTCTTCTAAACACATGCTTGCAATATTCCTATTACAAAAGAATAATGAAGGACATGAAAAATTTATCGCACTTTTTAGTAGGGCACCATTTGATGTTGATCTAAAATATAATGTAATGGAAAAATATGTTTTTTCTTTGGTTGAAGATAAAAAATCATTTTGATATTATGTTTTATAGGCTAAGGTACTTGTTGGCTATAAAATATATTTTAGGACAACAAGGCTGTGATGGAAGAAGAGGAAAATGGATTGCAAGAATTTAGGAGTATGATTTGGAAATCAAACTAGCAAAGCTCATTAAAGGACAAGGTTTAACCAAGTTTATGGTTGAATCTAACCATAAAACCCTTGTAATCAATGGCATAGATGGGAGATTTCCTTATGGAACATCAACAATATGAAAGTCAAAGATAAATTGTTCATTGTAGGTGATTTAGTGCTAAATGAAGTAAACAAAAAGGATACCCTAGATAACATGAAAATTTTCAGAATCTTTGGGTTGGACATTTTATTGGTAAATAAGTGGAAGGGTGAAATTCCTATTCACTACAAAACTTGCAAAGGGAAAGTCCAGGACCACTTATAATGGGTGTTTCGTTTTCTTGTATACATATATATTTTTTTGTAAATTAAAACTTTTTATTATAAAAAAAATGTGATTACATTGTTGTGGCAGTTGTCCATGTAAGGACTTTGATAAACCATGGATTTGACAAACTCAAGAGAATCACCCAACTTGGGGATGGTCTTCAAAGCGACTTTTCTTTCCTCTCTTTCTCACAACCATGGTCCAACCTACAAGGGGCAGATCAACCAAAGTAATTTGCAGGTTATTGTTGAGAGCCGAAGGAGATTCCTTATCGCTGTCAAAAGATGTTGATTCATGAGCACACTTCAACATACTTGACGAGACAACTTTACTTACCACCTACCTGTTTGTAATGGGGGACTGTGATCCCTGCTAAATCCTCATAAGGCTGATGAGAAGCAACATTATGATCATGATCCCCTAGAACCATATCATCTTTGGCACCCCCATCCTCTTGATCAAAGATAGAAGAGGTCTCACCCTCCATAGGGGGCAGGTCACAAGGTTTCCAACTTTTAGATTTAGAATTTATGTTGTACCATTTCTTGTTGGAATTTGACATAGGGTAGAAATTTTGTAAATGGCCAGTTTGAAGACAAACACGACACTGAAACACAACATTTTCATAATCCAGAGATTAGGTCCAATAACAATCATCGATTTTTTATATTTATTTGATCTGAAAACCCTTTTCTAATGTCAATTTCCACACATATTCTTCTGCATGTGTACAAATCATACTACCCTCGAGGGGTATCTCTGTTAAGATAATGACCCAAGGAATTTCCAATGCCCTAAAAAACTAAAAAGTGTCGTAGATGGGTAGGAAAATTAGGAATTCAAACCTAGATAAGAAGCTTGCTAATGACTATTGTAGAGGGATTGAAATCCGGAAACCAAGGGGTTATGAACAAACCAACTTTACCCCAAAACCAAGGCCCACCAGTTAGGGCTTTCTGTTAATTTTTCTAGTTCAATGAACAACCTTATGAAGAAACCCTTAGGGTAGAAGATGACCTTGCACTTCTCAGTCCAGGCCACGTGAATTCACTTATAAAGATCCGTTAAATGTGGCCATAACTCATTGAAGCGAAAAATGAGACCCGACTAAGTGTAGAGTTGTAGGTATTCCTCTAGATTTGGGTGAAAATTTTCAGAAAAGGGCACATCCTCAACTTTGTCCACCTTGAATGTCCTAGGTGTTGCTTGGGGCTGTTGAGAGATGGCTCTTGTCTTGAGGGCATCCTTGAAGGATATAGGCTTTAAGGTTGAAGATGATTGTTGGGTCCCTATAATACTAGTGATTACCCCATTACTATTGTATTTATACCCACTATTTATATTGTTGTGCCCCTATTACCCCCATATTGTTATTTCTGTGCCCCTTAGAATCCCTCTATTGTTATTTTTGTGGCTTTATATTATTATTGTTAGGTCGGCTGGATTATATTGTGACTCCTTAGACTCCTATATATAGAAAGGAGGTTTTGTCATTTGTATCATCCAAGAATTGTTCATTTATGTAATGTAAAGGAGGTTGCCCCCTCCAAGAGGCTGAATTCTAAGGCGTGGATCTCTCTTTTCTATCTTTTTGTGAGCTGGTTTCATAACATTTGGTATCAGAGCTTTGGATTCTAGGGTTTCACTACTCCAAACAGGTCATCGTGGAATTTTTTTTCTGTGACGTTTCAGAAGTCGCAAAAAAAACCCATTTGAGAAGAAATCGCGTTGAACCTTGGGTCCGAATTTCAGAGCTTTTAGCGCGATATTTGCAGAGATATGATCTGAGGAAGTTGGTCTTTTTGCAGACTCCTGAATTACATTCAAAACAGGTGACCTGAGGAAAATCGTCATAACTTTCTCTCTGGGGATCGGATTGAAATTTCGTAAGAAGGTACAGAAAGAGGATAGACTGTAGTTTCTTGTATGTGTGTTTCAGATTCAAAGGTTGAAACAGGGACTCGTGGCACGTCGTACAACTTCGCTCTACTGAACCAGTCTAAAAGCAAGTCACTGTGGGAGATTTCACATAACTCTTCCTTGGAGAATCCAATTTGGCTCAGACTTGTGGCATTGGAAAGACGACGCAAAAGGCTACTACAGTTAGCAATTTCAGAATTGGATGATCCGAAATTACAGAGATACATCAGATTCAATATCAGGCTTCTATAAAGTGAAAAAATGTGTGTAGTTTTTTTTTTTATTTTTGTGTAAGCTTGGTTTAACGGAATTCAAAGGGCATAGTAAAGCATTATTATCGGTAACTGATGCCCCGAGGAAAGAAAATTCAAACACCTAGTAAGGAACCTGGAAGCTCTAGCATGACTCATGAAGAAGAGGAAGAAATGCTACATGATATATCAAAATTACAAGAACAAGTGCAACAAATGTCACACTCACAAAAGCTAACAGAAGCTAAGATAAGTGGCGTGGAATCTAAGGTAAATGGCGTGGAATCTAAGATAAAGGGCATGGAAGATAAGATGGAGGATTCGATGGCAAATTTGAAGATAGATTTGAATACAAACATGGAAGAGTTGAAGAAGTTGCTACAAGAAAGGGTCACTAATGGTGAAAAGGTAGTAAAGGAAACTCATGATGAGAACAAAAGAAATGTTAATCATGATTCCATAGACTCTAATGTTGGATCAAAGACTCACCATGTTCCAAAAATCGATATGAGGAAGTTTGATGGAAAGGATCCCGCCACATGGATATTACAGATGGAGCAATTCTTCGATCTCAATAATGTGCAAAACACACAAAAAGTACGTATGGCAACTTTATATTTGGAACCAAATCAGTTTGTATGGTATCAATGGCTTTGTTCTCGTAAACAATTTATCACTTGGGCAATTTTTACGGAAGAATTAATAGCACATTATGAGGATACAAAAAGCAACACTTTTTTTAGCCAATTGATAAGTCTCAAACAAAAGGGTTCAATAATGGAGCACATTGAGGAGTTCCAAAAATTGAACATAAGGGTAAAAGATATTCCAAAGGAGCATAGGATTGATGTGTTCATAGGGTCTTTAAAGGATAATATCCAACATGATGTTCGCCTTTGGGAACCTGATTCATTAGAGAAGGCATTCAGGTTAGCAAGAAAAATGGAAAGCAAAATTATGGCAACTAGGAAGCATACCATTCACAACTATAAAGACGGAAGTGTTGTTGCCCATAGTCTTCCACAACCTACAAGGTTGACACCACAACAATTGGAAGAAAAAAGAGCAAAAGGGCTTTGTTACAATTGTGATAGCAAATACACAAAAGGTCATAAGTGTGCTGAGAAGAAATTATTCTACATAGATTGTGAAGAGGAAGAAGAAAAGGAGCAAGAAAGGTCAAAAGAAGAGGATATATTCCAGGAAAAAAGCCTAGATGAAGAACAAATAAATCCGACCATATCTTGTAATGCATTGGCGGGAATTACCACTCCTCAAACCATCAAAATAGAAGGACAAATCAAGAAGAAAAAGGTAATAGTGTTGATTGATTCAGGAAGCACCCACAATTTTATTCATTGTAGGGTAGCAAAAGAATTGAATTGCTTCCTATATCCAGCACCAGAGTGTCAAGTGATGATTGCAAATGGAGGAACAATAAATTGTTCTGGAAAGTGCCATAATATCAAGCTATCCATGGGAGAATATGTATTGACTAGCCCAATGCTTTCCATTCCAATGGGAGGTGCTGATGTTGTACTAGGAGTCCAATGGCTACAATCCTTGGGTACAATAGCTTTTAATTTTCAAGAACTTTTCTGTGGAAGGAAAGGAATTTGAATTAAGGGGTATTGCATGGAAACCAGGAAAGATAATCAGCTCTAATGGAATGACAAAGCTTCTAAAAAAGGAGCAAAGAGGTGTAATTGCACAATTATGTTCACTAGATGTTTCCACATTGGAATCATCTATTTCTCCAGATCTCCAAAAAGTCCTGGACAATCATTCCAAGGTATTTGAGACTCCCAAAGGTCTCCCACCTATGCGTGATCATGATCATGCTATTCATCTGATTCCAGGAAGTGTTCCTCCAAACATCAGGCCGTACAAATATCCATATGTCCAAAAAAGTGAAATTGAACGTATGGTTGCATAGATATTAGAGGCTGGTATAATTCAACCGAGTCAAAGTTCTTTCTCAGCTCCAGTAGTATTGGTGCACAAGAAGGATGGATCATGGCGCATGTGTCCAGATTATAGGGAGCTCAACAAGCTCACTATTAAAGATAAGTTCCCCATTCTTGTTATTGATGAATTACTGGATGAATTGCATGGATCAATTTACTTCACCAAGTTGGATCTTCGTTCGGGATATCATCAAATTAGAATGAAGGTTGAAGACATTCTGAAAACAACATTTAGAACTCATGAGGGTCATTATGAATTTTTGGTCATGCCTTTTGGCCTTACCAATGCACCTTCAACATTTCAAGGTTTGATGAATTCAATTTTCAAACCATTCCTTAGAAAATTTGTGTTAGTATTTTTTGATGATATACTAATCTACAACAAGTCTTGAAAGGATCATGTTGAACATGTTGACAGGGTGTTACAACTATTGGAGGAGAAACAATTATATGCAAAAAGATCCAAATGTTTCTTTGGAGTCCAGGAGGTGGAATATTTGGGTCATATTGTATCTCATGAAGGAGTTAAGGTAGACCCTAGCAAAATTAAAGCCATTAAGGAATGGAAAATCCCCACATCCATAAAGCATCTGTGAGGATTTCTTGGGTTGACAGGGTATTATCGCAAGTTTTTTAAGAATTATGGGAGAATAGCTGCACCTCTAACAACATTATTGAAGAAAGATTCATTTTCATGGACTTCGGAAGCAACAAAGGCCTTTGAACATCTTAAAGAGGCAATGAGCCAAGCACCGGTCTTAGCTACGCCGGACTTCACAAAAACCTTTATTGTGGAATGTGATGCTTCAGGAAATGGAATTGGTGCTGTTCTAATGCAAGATGAAAGACCCATTGCTTTTGAAAGTCGTCCAATCAAGGGAAAGTTTTTAAGCAAAGCTATTTATGAGAAGGAAATGTTGGCAATACTCCATGCACTTAAGAAATGGCGACCCTACCTAATGGGAAGACACTTCAAGGTAAAAACGGATCATGATAGCCTTAAATAATTTTTAGAACAAAGATTATCCTCTGAAGAGCAACAAAAGTGGGTCACAAAGATGTTGGGTTATGACTTTGAAATCATCTACAAAAAAGGGAAGCAAAATTTGGTGGCAGATGCACTCTCAAGAAAGGATGAGGATGTGGAAGCATTGTTGTGTGCCATTTCTATTATCCAACCAGATTGGATAAACGAAGCAAGGGAGGAATGGAAGAACGACGAAGAAGTGTGGGCACTTATTCAAAAGCTACAACAAGATTCCAGTACTTCTGATACATTTAGCTGGCAAAATGATTCGCTATGGTACAAAGATCGCTTATACCTATGTAAGAATTCCCAGCTAAAACAAAAGATTCTTATGGAATTGCACACTTCTCCCTTAGGAGGGCACTTAGGATTTTTAAAAACTTACCACAGGGTTAAGAAGGAATTTTTTTGGGATGGCCTTAAATCAGATATTCAAAAGTTTGTGGCGGAATGTTTGGTTTGCTAGCAAAATAAAGTTGAAACAATTAAGACACCGGGACTATTACAACCTTTATCCATTCCAAGCCAACGTTGGGAGGAGGTTTCAATGGATTTTATCACAGGTTTACCTAAGTCTGAGGGAAAGAGTGTCATCATGGTGGTAGTTGACAGACTTACCAAGTATGCACACTTTTGTGCATTATCACATCCATTTAAAGCCAGTACAGTTTCGACTGCATTTATGGAAACAGTTCAAAAGCTACATGGAAACCCAAAGATTATTGTAAGTGACAGAGATCCCATTTTCACTGGAAATTTTTGGACATAATTATTTTCTTGTCTTGGTACTCAGTTAGCTCATAGCTCATCTTATCATCCTCAATCTGATGGGCAAACTAAGATAGTAAACAAATGTTTGGAACGATATCTTCGTTGCTTTGTATCTGATAAACAGACACAATGGGTTAAATGGTTGCCTCTGGCTGAATGGTGGTATAACACTTCCTTCCATACAGCAACAAAAATGACCCCATTTATGGCACTTTATGGGTATCAACCACCATCCATCACATCATATTTAAGAGAAAATTCTAAGGTTCAGGCAGTGGAACATCACATCGAACATCAAAAACAAATCCTCCAACTCTTAAAGGATAACCTCGTGTTTGCACAAAATAGAATGAAACAACAGGCAGATCAACATCGCAGTGAAAGAAGTTTTGATGTAGGTGATTGGGTATTCCTACAGCTACAACCATATAAGCAAATGTCCCTAAAGCAAACTAAGAAGGATAATAAATTATCACCAAAGTATTATGGTCCGTACAAGGTGTTGGAAAAGATTGGTACTATGGCATACAAATTGGAGCTCCCTGCAGCTTCTCGATTGCACCCAGTTTTCCATGTTTCATGTTTAAAGAAGGTTATAGGTGACAAGCTCCCAATTCAAACAATATTTCCAGAACTTGACGAGGAAGGAAAAATTATATTGGAACCGGAAGCAATCACAGAAACAAGAACTCGACAGCTATGAAATCGATCAATTTCAGAGTATCTTATCAAGTGGAAGAACTTATCCGCTGAAGATTCCACATGGGAGGATCAGAATTTTGTGCAGAAGTATCCAGAACTGCTCAAGCGTTGAGGACAACACTTTTTTGAAGGAGAGGGGCATGTTGGGTCCCTATAATACTAGTGATTACCCCATTACTATTGTAGTTATACCCACTATTTATATTGTTGTGCCCCTATTACCCCCATATTGTTATTTCTGTGCCCCTTAGAATCCCTCTATTGTTATTTTTGTGGCTTTATATTATTATTGTTAGGTCGGCTGGATTATATTGTGACTCCTTAGACTCCTATATATAGAAAGGAGGTTTTGTCATTTGTATCATCCAAGAATTGTTCATTTATGTAATGTAAAGGAGGTTGCCCCCTCGAAGAGGCTGAATTCTAAGGCGTGGATCTCTCTTTTCTATCTTTTTGTGAGCTGGTTTCATAACAATGATCCACCACCCTCGCTCTGCCATTCAAGTAAGAAACAAGAGAGATAGAGGCATCCTTCTTAATGCCATAATCTCTGAGTACCTGATCCATCTTAAGTTGACTTCCTTTGTAAAGGAGCCTCAACGAACCCACTAGAATTCATGTCAACTCTTTAATATTGGTTGTGAGCATGAATACACCATCAGCTTCATTGACCATGATGCAGAGGGATTCTCCTAATAGAGATCTAACAAATATTGGGCATTTTTGGAGATAATTATCCCTAATTCCTTCCTTGCATGACTGGTAAATTTTGTCAAACACATCGCATACTTTCTCACCTTTTCCATTCCCCTCGTAGATGTCTCGTTCAGGATTTTCAACAAACATTTTGTGGGTATCCATCCCTCTGATGCTCATGTCAGGTTTCCTCCTGACTCCCACATAGACATCATAAATGTGGTTGTACCCCTTAACATTTGCACCATATTTGCTGGTGAAACGAGAACCCTTTTCCCTTGGCCTTTCGTTCATAGGCCTCAACTCTATTCTTGAAATTGGGATCCTTGGACTCACTCACAATCTTGTATATTAATTTAAAAAGATACATATTTTTAATATGCTTTGTGTGCTTTTATTTTCTTGGATTGATTTTCATTTTTGTTTTGACTTTAATTGTAAATCTTTAAATCCTAAAAATTTTACTTGCTTTGTCATACTTTCATTAAATTTTGAATATAATTTTTTTCTTTTGAAAAAATTGAATTAAGTAATATATTTTTGCAAATGAGAAATTACTACAATGAAATTGGAGAAAACTAAAGTAATTTTCTCTCAAATATTATTAGATTTGCCCAATTATAGGATTTTCTGGATTTAATTTTTGAAATTTCTATTTCGAAAAGGTTAGGAGGCATTATCTATGTGTAAAATAATGCCTCCTAACCTTGTATTATTCAAATAAAGTTGAGGAGGCATTATCTATGCGTAAAACAAACTTTCAACACTTCATGGGAAAAGTGATTGAATTGCATTATTTGAAGGTTAAATATACGATGGGGATATTATTTACTTGAGCACACTGTGATTTTCTCAACAAATAGGTAAGCATGCCTATGAACTCTCAAAAGAGTTATTACTTCCCCCATATGGTGTTATTTAAACAACATACATTTTATATTTAAAAAAATGATGATATGAAAATGGAAATATAGTCCTTAATAGGGAAAAATAGACATCACCATTGGGTCTATGGACATTCACTAGTAGTGGAGCAAGGTTTGTGGTATTGAGATGACTCCATTGAGGTTACGAATACTCATAAGTAACAAAATATCATGAATAAATGACAACCTTCTCATGTGAATTCTTTAATTAAAATCCCAATCTTTCAAAAATGCCATAAAGAGAATATATCCAATCCTTTTTATTTTTGAACAATAAAGTAGGAAATCACTAAAATTCCTTCTATCTTATTTGAATAAGTGGACATCTTTAAATATATATGAAAATTTTGAATAAGGCAATGGATTAACTTAAGAGAAAAAAAATTGTTCAATTATTCATATTTTGCATCTAAAAATTTGAAAAACGATAACCACGTTGTTTTAAAAATTCATTGCTTATTATATCACAAAAACCCATTTGATATTTTAGTTTTTTTCACATACATGAATGAGTAATTCAACATTTATGTTACACATTTACTATTGCTATTTGTTGAATCTAAAAAGAGGAAAGAAAGTCAACATAATTTCACCAAACTACTTTTTATTTATAACAAAAGACGAGTGCATAATGAAAAGGTGGTAGGATTGCAAGATGTCTTGTATTTGAATCTTGTATTTGAATCCGAAAAGAGGAAAGAAAGTAAACATAGTTTCATTAAACTACTTTTTATTTATAACAAAAGATGAGTGCATAATGAAAAGGTGGTAGGATTGCACGCGGCAGGAAAACTATGAAACATATGGTGCAAGAGGCAGAAAGAGCCTATAGTGAAGGAACCGATGAGGATATTTGCAGGATAATCCAAGAACTCAAAGCAAAGGCTCTGCAGGAAGATTCGGATCCAGAAATGGAAGACTAGGGCAACCTGATTCCGGACCCAGGTAATACTAGGGGACGCCTGTCTTTATACAAGCAGGCCTTACATGTCTATTGGGTGCTGAAGAGATTACTGGCCAAGGCAATGGAACAGGTGGCTATGGAAATGGCAGAGATGGCTCAGGGCATTCCGAATTTGAGGAGAGAAATGAAGAACCTTCAGGTAACGCTGCTCATGCAGGACAATGAGCTAGAGGAGATTCAACAACAACTGAAGAAGATAGTTCCAGTGACAAAAGATGAAGACAATCCAACTGGAAATATGGTAGACTAATCCTTTTAGCTAAGCTTATGGTTATCCATGTTAGACCGCCGAGAACTAGCTCTCCTTTTTGTTTATAGATCTTTATGTCGCTAGGAAATCAGATCAGTGTTTTTGACAGTATCGTTTATTTGGCATGGATAAGCAGACTTATTCTTTTTTGTTACTGGTTGGCATATAAAAGTTTAAGGTGGTCAATAGACTCGGTTTCCCTTAGGGGCGGGTTGAGGCCACCAAATGTTTGTACTTGTTTCAACCCGGTTAAATAGAAATACAAAGGTCCTACTTTAGCTTACAAAAAAAAAGGTGGTAGGATTGCAAGATGTTTACATAACAAAAAAGGTGGTAGGATTATAAGATGTTGTAACTGTAAGAAGAAAAATGCAAGTGCTAGAAGGTAAACTAAATCAAGATCTCTTCTCTATTACTAAATTTAAGAGTAATAATTACTCTTATCCCTTTGCATAGATTACAAAAATCTCTTACCTTCACTTTTCCACACTAAGTTGATGAAAGGCTTGACATAATGATTGGGTGTTCAAATTAGCTTTCAACTCTTGCACAAAACTAAAATTGCCATCTTTTCCTATAGAAAAGAAGGAAAAGTCAAATTATATTTAAAAGTGGCAAATGGATAATGCTCAAAAAGTTTGAGCATGGTCTTTACCTCATGCAAAAATCTCCAAAGTAAGTTGTGAAAACTCCATCACTCTAAGTAACTATATTATACTCTAAATCTCTCGTGCACGAAACCTAACCAAATCATTACGTATATAAGGATTATTACCCTTACCTTTGCCCTTAGTTTTAGGTGGGTTTGCTCTATTGTTTATGCCCACAATTAGTGAATAATTTGTTCACCCTATAAAATAAGTTAGATTGACTTCTTGGTTTTCTTCAATTCCTGCTAGGTTAAGATATAATAGTTGGCCCTTACCAAAACCATTTCTTTCCCATGTGAATAAAGCTGCAATGAAAAATGTGACTACAAATATCCCTCTCTTTCCAATATATGGGATTGCATGATTCTAGATTTGGAGTTATTCATTTCTTTCCATTCCAATGAGTTGCAACTAAAAATGTGTCTACCGAGAACTTTGTGTTTCCAATAAACAACACTGTATGATTTAAAATTCGGATTTATTCATTTTTCATAGTGCCAATGAGATTTCAACAAAAAATATAACCATTGATAACCTTGTGTTTTGAATAAATAAAATTGCAAACTTTTAAATTAGGAATTATTCAAACATTCAAACCTCCTCGATGCTAATCAATGAATAAATTAAAAATGTTGATAACCAAATAAATCTCTATTCATGATAAACCCAAATACTAATACATACCACTCTAATATTTTTCATTTTATTTAAAAATCTTTCTCTATAATGAAATAAAATATTTTTTCAACAATTATTTAAAATCCCATAATTAGAAAATAACATATTAAATTCCTTTCAAATTTGGATTATGCTATTGGTTTTCTTTTTCTAACATAAATTGAAATTTTTTTATTTATATAAAAAGTTTGTGGCTAATGCCCATAGAGAGGTTAGATAGTTGCATATTGGTGTAGAACCAAGGAGCAAAAAGGGCTTACATTCTGATTTCCTTTAGAAGAAACCAAAATTCCAAGGTTTACAAAAATTCACCATTACATAAGATGCAATCTCTATATTCAAACAATGCATAAACATGGAACTATTTATTAATATAAGAGGAAACTTTATCGATTAGAGTTTGACTTTTCAGAGCACACAAGGCAAAAGCTTCTTCACTAGGGCCTAAGAGTAGAAAGTCAGACGCTCAACAAGACATATCCACTAGAAACCAGAATTATGCTCCACCACTGTTAACCTCTTCCCCTTTGAAGCCAATTCATCACCCAACTACTTAATGTCTGTGTCATGTTGCTACAAAGAACTACAAGGGGCTTCTAGTTCCCAGCAATCCAAGACGAGCCTATCTCTACCCAACCAAACAAGATTACACAGAGTCCTCATATTGATCGTGACCCATTGAAATATCCCACCATTACAACGTGTGAAAAGACAAAGGGAATTGTTTCCATAAGTGGCCAAGTAAATGTCCATGATGATAAGAAGTGTATACAAGCCACAAGCTCTGTCAACCTTGCATGAGATTATACTCTACATTGTACTTGCTTTAATTCACATTGACGAGATACCGGTTGGAGTTTGAGTCTTAGGGATTTGGATGAGTGATGAATTGCCTATTGATTAATAACAACCCTTTTGTCGTGGCTTGAGAATCCACTAATTTATGTACTTGCCTTAATTCACATTGACGAGATACCGGTTGGAGTTTGAGTCTTAGGGATTTGGATGAGTGATGAATTGCCTATTGATTAATAACAACCCTTTTGTCGTGGCTTGAGAATCCACTAATTTATGTACTTGCCTTAATTCACATTGACGAGATACCGGTTGGAGTTTGAGTCTTAGGGATTTGGATGAGTGATTAATTGCCTATTGATTAATAACAACCCTTTTGTCGTGGCTTGAGAATCCACTAATTTATTGTTTTACTGTCAAACATTGAAAATCTCAACACATAAAAAAATTTCCCCACCATATTTTTTATTCTAATAAGGATGGCTTCCAATCTGAAATCTTTGGCCTTAGATCCTATTTTCTTATGTCTTGATGATAAACTAGTAATCTAGAATAAGGAAACACCTAGAATGATAAGAGAAAACTAAAATTATATCTTATAAACATGCATATAGTCAACTAAATTATTAGTAAAAACTCTTAATTGTCATGCATAGTGTGCAATAATTAATCATTCTTTAAAGACTTGAGATATCCCTAACACACATGCCTCCCTTTTAAAAAGAAAAAACATAATAGTGGGATTTTGATTCACTCATGTATGAAAGATATGTTATTCGTCTTCATCCTATGATGTAAATTGACTAAGCACATGAAAATGGAAGTAATAGTCTACTCCTATGGACTAAGCATATTCATCTACGCTGCGGAAAAGGTTGTGCACTAATGCATGTCTCTCATAAAATCCCTATAGAAGTCAGAATCCCATTGATCAACATCCACATTTAGGGTAAGTAAGGGTAGGAAAAGTGGTTAGGATGAGACGTTAAATCCTTTCACACTTGAGCTTGATTTGTGGAAATGATGAGGCTAGAGAAATAGGTGGCCAAGGGAGTTTACTCCATTTGTAGTCAGTTTGTGTCAATATTATTGTCAAGTCATGTATTTCTGGTATATTTCACAGACAACTAGATATACTCTTAGTGTTATAGTGGCAAGAGGAAAGAATGTTTGATGCTAAACCTGGTGCAGATTACTCCAACAAGTTACCAACTATAGTTTAAAAAAACCACGTCCTTGGTGTTTTTTTTAAACAAGGTCGGGTAGTTTATATATTATTAAAAGCTTTGATGGAGCAAGCTCCTTTTACATAGACTATATCATGAAAGACCTCAAAGCCATGAGATGAGAACGCAGTCTCTTCTCCTCGGCTTGTATTCAAGACTTCTTAAGTTTTTATGTGGATTCTAATGTACTGTCTAACAAACTGACCTACTAAAAATAAAAATTTACAAGTAATGAGCTTTGTGATAGATGTTCAAAGCTTAAAGACTGAATGCTCCTGACTTGACTTGTTCCTCTTAACAAAAAATGTCCAAGTTCTCTCCTTCGTTGGATACCATGTGATTTGTATGCTTGTTCTTCCTATGTCTCTACTTTCTGCTCCAGGTTTTGCTGAATATCTTTGGATTTGGGTGCCTGAGATGCTTCTTCTTTTGCTGCGGATGTCCACTTTCCTTTTTTCATAAACTGGGACCCTTGGGAGAGTCAATGGATGAGGATGTCAGAGGATTAGCTGCCCAGGTTAAGACACAGAGGTTGGGATTAGAGGCTATGCGGAAGGGATAAACCAGTGGCGCTGATGGCTGGAGGATCCTTCGCGACCATCGATGGCTGAGATCGACGGTCAACGGGCGCGAACAAGTCCACAAGTTAACCGAGCAGAAAAGCAGTATTAAACGCGGAGGTGGTATATCGGACAGGATAAAAACCGTAAGCGGTAAAAGGGAGGGGTCGCCCGATTCCATTGATCGGGCGACACGTAGCATTAGAGGAGAGAGAAGATACCGCTTTTTGGGCGGGTAAACTTCGTGCTTGTTGACCGCCCGATATCGGTGAGAGTCGTCTGATCCTATGTGTACAGATCGACGGTTAGGGTGATTCGCGCTGAATTGGATGGTCGGGCTGAGTAGTGACCGTTGGATCGGGCTCCCGATCAACGGTCCTGATTTGATCAGAAGTGTGGGCCCTACGGTAGATATAAAATCAAATGAAAGGTTTGTTGAAATCCGGCTGTGGTGCGGGTGAAAAGAAGGATGAAGGCTTAAGCTGAGGTCCGCACACTGTGAAGAGGAAACACTGCTGGCAATGAGATAGAACAGGGGGGGTCTTAGAGACCAAAGAATCACTATAATAACACGAAAAATAGGAATTTCCTCGCTGAGATTGTTGCTGCAATTTTTATGAATGTACCCTCTGTTCTTATTGTGCTTTATACCTGCCTTCGATGAGATAGATTGCAGTGTAGTTCTTGTGACTTGGCTCCATGCTTTCCTACCTACTATTGTTCGTGTGAAAGCCTAAAGTTTCATGCTTTTTCCTTTGCTTTCCCATGTTTTCCTGGCTGTTGCTGCGGTACTGTGTCCTTTGTTGATTTGTAGTTGTTGTTTTTTGAATTATTACTTTTCTCATTGTGATTTTCCTTTGAATTTGGTTAACTTTAAACATAAGACTTTCGTTGGTTATTAAGGAACTGAGCTATGGTATTCCTCCTGGTTTTCACGAACAAGCCCTTCATTTTTTTTCACTGCTTGGTTTGCAAAGTGGTTTGCCTGTTGATTGTGAATTCTCAAAACATGTTTGTAGATTACATCGCCAGAGCCTTCCAAGTTCTTCCTGATTCTTCTAAATATTCTGTTCATGTGCTCATTGCTTGGTTTTTTGTTTCTTGCCATTGCCTCTATTATTATGGCTGAATCTCCTATGATGATGGGGTTTTGAATTTTTATTTTTTTAATTATTCTTGTTCCCATCAACAAACTATAAGCTTCTGCCTTGTTATTTGAAATTTGTCCCAAGCCCCATTCATAAGTGACACTTTCTTTCCCATCAGGATCGAGAATTATTCCTCCTGCCCTTGCCTTTCCCAGATTATGCTTTGAAGCCCCATCAAAGTATAGACAATGTCTATTTTGGTTTTTCCTCCAGTTTGTCAATTCCTCTTCACTCATTCTTATTTTCCATGTACCTCCTGTGCTTATCTTCTTCTGTCCTCTTTGCCCATTATTATTTATTATGGCTTTGCTTAGCCAATCCCTCTCTTCCTGTTGAAGGATTTGATTGTCTGTTGGAGCTGTTCCTTTGACATTGAGTCTTTCAGAGGTTGGACCCCAAGTTTTTGAAAGGGTCTTCCCTATCCTTGGAATTTGATTTTTGAAAATGCACTTGTTTCTTGTCAACCAAATTTGCCAACATAGAACCACTGGAATACATTTCCATATCCTCTGAATTGTGGCTTTTTTCTTTGTTGTGTATGGGTAGGCTTTCTCAAAGGTCTGAAGAAATTCCGGCAAGGGATTTTTGAAATTTATTCTTATTTCCAAAGGACTTATCAGCTGCTTCCAACATTCTTTGGCGAAGATACATTCTTGGAAAAGATGCTGAATATTTTCTTCAGCCTGCATGCATAATGGGCACCGTGTTGGACCTTGAAAGCCTTTTTTTCTTAAGTTTTCACTGGTCAATATTCTCCCTTTTAAAAGAGTCCAGATGAACATTTTTATCTTAGGCAGGCTTTCTGATTTCCATGCTATTTTCTAGGAATCCCACTCTTGTTGATTTGGTTGTTCTTGAAGGATTTTGTATCCAGTCCTAACTGTATATTGTCCACCGCTTGGATCCCAGAGATATTCATCTTCCTCATCATGATGGATTGGCGCTGCCCCTTTTAAGAGCTGCCTGATTTTGCTCCATTGCCCTTCCAGGTTTGCCATAATTGCTGAGATTTTCCAGTCTTGCCACTCCTTTTGGTTCCATAAAGAGATTGAGTGTAAAGTGTTAAAACCTTTACCTTTCATCCACTCTTGTATGTCTTCAATTTCTGGATGGGTCTGAAGTGGTTCTTTTCCCATGATTTTGTCCTCCCAGATTGAAATTGTTTTTCCATTGCCTGGGATTTTAGAAATGTATCTGCTCATTAATGGAATTGTTTTTTTAACCAGCTTCCAAACTTCGGTACATTGTCTAATTGGGATATTTCCCTTAAGCAATCTTTCCCTGGTGCCATCCATGTATTTTGATAAGAGAGTCTTTTTCCACCAACTCTCTTTTCCTGTAATTAGTCTCCATATTATTTTCATTCCCAGTGCTGCATTCATAAGCCCAGGTATTCGAATTGATAGTCCTCCTTGTTCATAAGGAAGAACTACTTGCTCCCACCTAACCAGGCTAAATTTTTTGTTTTCTTGCTTTCCCCCCTGCCACAAGAAACTTCTTAAGATTAACTCCATTTGTTTGTGAGCACTTGCTGGAGCCATGATTATTGCATATTGGTAGATAGGTAGAGCTGCAAGGAGTGCTTTGATTAGTGTCACCCTTCCTGCCATATTCAACCACATCATACCCCAGAGTTTTGTATCTTGTTTTTCATTTTTTCAATTTGTCTAGTCCATATTTCTGTCTTCAAGTTCTCTTTTGAGATTGGAAGTCCCAGATAGAAGAAGTGTGTCCAATTTTCCTGTACATGGATGTTTAAGATTTGTGAGATCCTTTGCATAGTTCTTGGGGGGGTATTCCATCCATATATCCTGCATTTTGCATTGTTTAATAGCCCACCTGATACCTGTAGGAAATCGGCGATAACTTTTTTGAACCTCCTTGCTATTATTGTTGAAGCCCCTCCCAGCAGCAATGTATCGTCAGCAAAAAGTGAGTGGTTTATTGTTTTAACTCCTCTTGCTATTATGATCCCTGTGATGCTTCTTTCTTTTCTTTGGTTTTCCAAAACCCTACTTAAAGTATCTGTGATTATAATATATAGGAAGGAGAGAGAAGAAAACCTTGCCTAAGGCATCTTGTGCTCTGAAAGAAATCACTAGGCCTTCCATTTATAAAGGGGGCAATCCAAGGGGTAGAAATGCATGCCTGTATGACTTCCCGTATTTCTCTTGAAAAACCAAGTTTCTGGAGGACAACCATTAGATATGGATGGCTGACTCTGTCAAAAGCATTAGCCATATCTAGCTTGCTTATGAAGCCTTTCTCTTGTCTTAGCATACTAGAGTGAACAACTTCCTATACAATAATGACATTATCTATAATTTGCCTGTTGGGCACGAAACCTCCTTTATTTTCAGATATAATTATTGGGAGTACTTCCTTGATTCTGTTTGCAATTATTTTTGTTATTATCTTGTAAGAAGAATTGCAAAGAGAGATAGGGCGAAACCTATTGAAAGTTGAGGGGTTTGCTTCCTTTGGGATTAGAGCGAGATAGGAGGATTTTGTGTTGCCTCCTATTTTTTTTGAAGACATTCTTCACCATTCTTAAGAAATCATTTCTGATGATATGCCAGTGAGATCTATAGAATGCTATTGTGAAACCATCTGGCCCAGGGGCTTTGTCTGGATGCAAGCTCCATATAGCCGCCACTACCTCTTCTTCTGTGGGATCCTTGCACATTGCAACATTTTGTTCCTTTTTTTGTGTATTTCAAGAAATCTTCACTCTCAGCCATTTCTCCACTGGCTGATAGTAAGGTTTTGAAGTGCTGATAGGTTGTTTTTTTAGTTTTTCCGCATCTCTGACCTTTTGGCTTTCGACGTGAATTTTTTCTATTTGATTTCTTGCCCTTCTTATTTTCATTGTATTGTGGAAAAATGATGTGTTTTTGTCCCCTGCCTTGAGCCACAAACTTCTGGATTTCAGTCTTGCCTCTTCTTCTTCTTTCCTATTTTCCCTATATATTTCCCAGAAGATTTCCTTCTCTCTAAGGTAATCTTGCTTGCCTTCTTCTCTGTTTTCTTTTTTGTTTGCATGCTTTCCATTTTCTGTTGTAACTCTTTTTTTTTTTTTTTTAATTTCATTTGCTCTTGCCCATTCCTTTAGTTTGGTTCTTGCAGTTTTTAATTTTGTTTCCCAGATATACTGTGGTGATCCTGTTACTCTTGGCTCCCATGCTTCCTTGACTATTTCGCTAATTTTTGTGTTGTTGTCCCAAATTGAGTTGTATCTGAACGGGAGCGGTCCCTGATTTTCCATATTGCCCATGACTATTGTCACCGGTTTATGGTCAGATGCTGTGGTATGTATAATTTTTGACTTTATGGAGCTGTGCACTGCTACTATGTTTTCTTGTATCAAAATTCTATCCAGTGTCTCTTTTATGTTGCTTTTGCCACTCTTTTAATGCTCCAAGTGTATTTCCCGTTGTTAGGCGGGATGTCTATTAAATTGTGTTGTCCCATTATTTCTTCTAGAATATCCTTGGATGGGTCAGTATGGTATGTTCCTCCAATTTTTTTCTATACTTCTTACCAAATTTAAATCTCTCCCTAGAATTATTTTCCCATTATGTATTTCTTTTAGAGCTTCTTTTATGGTGGCCCACCGTTGCTCTTTTCCCTTGTAGTGATTTGAGGCATATATATTTATAACACTGTACCTCTCTTTTGCGCTGGTTTGCATTAGGTCTGTTTGGATCCAGTGTTGGTCTTTTTTTGTATTTTATTAACTCCCATGTTCCTTTTTTCCATATTGTGCAAATACCTCCAAACGCTCCTATTGCCTGTATTGCTTCCCCTTCATAATTTCTGAAATATATATATGTATATATATATATATTTTGTCTCCTGAATCATAAGGATATCTGGGTTTTCTTTTGCCAAAATGTCTCTTGTGGCATTTTCTTTGACGGATGATCCCATTCCTCTGCAATTCTAGGAGACCACTATCATTATTTACTTGTTGGGTGGTGTAAGGCTCCTTTCCCTCTTTGTTGGTTCTTTTCGTTGCTTCCTGTATTCCTTCCTAAGAAGCTTTCCATAGGTTGTTGCGTTCCTAATGCCATTTCCTTTGCTGCTGCTTCATCTCTGAGTTCTTTGTTTGTCTTTCTTCCTGTTTTTTTTGGTATTCTACGTTTGGAGGTGCTTCCTTTGACTGTTTTTTGGTTAGAATTCTGTCTACTGAGGGTGGGGGAGGGGTGTGAGAGTTTGATGCCAGAGGGGATGACGGGGGGTTGGGGGTATGTTGAGGGGATCTGGATCTGGATCGTGGTCCAGGGGATGAGGGGGCTGAAGGATCCAGAGGCTCAAAAGGATTAAGGCTGGCAAGGGGATTATTATCTTCTTTGGGTGCTGTGGGGGGTTGCGAGGAATATAGATTTGTTTGTTTGTTGACTGTTTTCTTTCTTTTGACTTGTTCCCATTTGTTTTCCGGTTTTTCACTCTTTTCATTTTCATTTTCATTTTTTTTGTATGTCTATTTGTAAAATGCCCATATTCGTGACATACCTTGCATTTGAAAGAAATTTTTTCATAATCCAATGGTCCATTGGTCCACTTTGATTTTGATAGCTTCTAATAGCTTTTTCCCCAAATCCACTTCTCACATGCATGCCTATTTTCCTCATCCTTGGTGTTAGAGTGACAAGAAAAAAGAAAATTTGATACTAACCCCCTGCGAAATTACTCCAATAAATTACCCACTATAATTTGAAAAAAAACGCAAGTTACGGACGATAGTTTTAAAAAACAAACCTCCTCTTTTTTACCCTCCATCTTTTCATCTAGGTTCCGATTGGCTTCCATGCTTTCACCTCATGTCCGGTTAGATATCAAAATCTTTCATCCTTTCTATTCGTTTCTGCAAACCGCGGGGATGATCATGTTGTTAATCATCAGAAGAATTGTATGTTTACACTTACATTGCTGTAAGTGCAATCCTCATCTTCGCCATTTCTCAAGTTTCTTTGCAACAACGGTGAACAACCCCATCTCAATTTCTCCAGCTTTTCCGACACCCTCCACACCTACAGATGACGATGACGATGCAAAACTAGTGAAAAATCTTTGCACACTATTGAGGGAAAAACCCAATTTGGATTCTCTGAAGAAGCTCGCCAACAGATTGACTGCCGATCATGTCATACAAGTACTTCTCAGAAGCCAGATGGAAGCTGGTTATTTGCTGGAATTATTCACTTGGGTCGGCCAACAAAAGGGATTCAGACATACTGTTCATTCCTACTGTACCATGATTCACATTCTCTGCCTGGCCAGGATGTTCCCTCAAGCACATTCCCTGCTTGAAGTCATAGTCTCAAGGAAGGGCTGCGATTCAGCTTCTTCTGTATTTCAGGTATTGTTACGACCTCTGGCGAATATAAAGATCAGCTGTATAAGTAAACGGCAGGTCTTCCTCTTTCCAATATGATTGTATAAAGTAAATATTAGGTTTGTATCTTGCCAATAGAAGGGATTACCTGTACACCTAAATAATATTATGCCTGGAATTATTAAAGAATTTTATCATAGACGAAAGAGTATCATACTCTGTTCACAGTTATAGATGTTTCGCAGTTTTAGGTGATACCTTGATATTATCACTTTCGGACATATTCTTTTGTCTCTTAGGAATTTTTCGATCGATTATTATTATTATTATTGTACTTACAGGCCATGCTCCCCCTTCTATATTTGGAACATTTGTGATTTATGGTGCGGTTTCTGTGATTTGTGTCATTACAGGTACTTATGGACACATGGATTCCTCATAAAAATTCACCCCCTGCAGTTTACAATATGTTAATGAACATTTACATACAGGCTGAGATGGTCCCAGATGCCATTCAATGTTTTAGGCTCATGAGAAAGCACAATTGTTTAATTTCCTTGCAGTCCTGCAATGCCCTTATTAAGAGTTTGCTTAAATCAAATTTCACGAGTGGTGCTTGGGAATTCTATACAGAAATGCTAGATAATGATGTCCCTCCTACTGTCTACACTTTTAATATGATTATCCATTCTCTTTGTAAGGAGGGCAAGGTAAACGAAGCATGTAGATTGTTTGATGAAATTGGAAAGAGGGGCCTTTTACCTAGTGTTGTAACTTTCAATACTCTTATCAATGGGCATTGTAAGAAGGGTAATGTGGGTGATGCTTTTGATCTTTTGTGTGTGATGCGAGAACATAAAATTAGGCCTGACATTATGACCTACAGTGCCTTGATCAATGGGCTTTGCAAGGAAGGCAGATTGGAGGAAGCAAGCAAGCTGTTTGAGGAAATGAAGGGATTGGGTTTGGTTCCAGATGGTGTCATTTTTACAACCTTGATCGATGGGCACTGCAAGAGAGGCAGCATTGAGGACGCCTTGAAGCTGTACGATGAAATGCTGAAACGAAAAATAAAGCTGGATGTAGCTGCATACAATGCCCTCATCTATGGACTTTGTCGGTTTGGTGAGCTAAAGGAAGCCAAAAGATTCCTTATGAAATGAGGAGAGGAGGCTTGGAGCCTGACCAGGTCACTTATACCATCTTAATTGATGGTTTCTGTAAGGAAGGGAATTTGCAAAAGGCATTTGAGTTGCAAAGTGAGATGGTTATGAAAGGTATCAAGCTCGATAAGATCACTTACACTGCTCTGATAACAGGTCTTACCAGGCAAGGGAGAGTGGGGGATGCAGATAGTACATTGCACGAGATGTTGAAAGCGGGTTTGGTGCCTGATGATGCGACCTACACAATGGTTATTCATGGGCATTGTGGAAACGGTGATTTAGAAATGGCTTTTAGGTTGTTCAATGAGATACATCATTGGGGTTCGGCACCTAGCGTGATCACTTACAATGCACTTATCAATGGACTTTGCAAGAAAGGGCAGATGCATAAGGCAAACATGCTCCTTAAGACAATGATTGAAAGGGGGATAGTGCCTGATGATATTACTTATAACACCCTAATTCATGGACATGGTAAGAATGAGAACTCGGAACTGTTTCAGAAGCTACGTGATGAGACTGGTCTGGTTTCAGTACATTGCTGCTTATACATCACTCATGAATGACTTGGCAAGGAAACCTGGATCTAAAAGGAAATAAGTATTTTTGTGGAGGGCTAGAGAGGAGCATGTCTTTGGATAGGCAAACTGGATCATGCTACAGTCAACTGAAGCAGTTAGCAGATCTAGAAAGGATTATGGTCTGTGTTCTTGATATACATAATACAAGAGAGACCGAATTCAGTATGAGGTTCTGATCAAGACAATATACTGATTAAAGTTCTGTAGAATATACTGCACGGTGCTTGCTGATCATTACTCTTTTCAAGCCAGCAAGAGTAAGGTAACGCATCATGCACTCTATTTATTACTGATCACTCTTATTTATGACCCTTTGTAGTATGTGCCTTTATCACAATGCCAAAGTTTAAGAAATTATGTTACATGAGTTGGTATTATGCGAGCTCCAAAATATCACATCTTTGCTGTATAAGGTTTTTAATTGCTGAAAATATTTCTGAATAAAGATTTCCCGAAATCTCTGCTAAGTCATGAGATAAATAATACTAATCATGATGCTGAAACTATGTTGGGAAACTGGCACGAAGAGTCAGCCAAACCAGATGAGTCAACTGTAATCTGTCTGCCATAATAACAGATACAATATTGGATGATCCAATCAAATGGTAGTATGTGCCTTTATCGCAATGCCAAAGTTTAAGAAAGTCTGTTATATGAGTTGGTATTATGTGAGCTCCAAAATATCACATCTTTGCTGTATAAGGTTGTTAATTGCAGAAAATTTCCAAATAAAGATTACCGAAATCTCTGCTAAGTAATGAGAGAAATAATACTAATCATGATGCTGAAACTATGTTGGGAAACTGGCAGGAAGAGTCAGCCAAACCAGATGAGTCAACTGTAATCTGTCAGCCACAGTAACAGATAAAATATTGGATGATCCAATCAAATGGCACATATAAAATTGAGATAAGTTGCCCACAACAGTTTATCAAGTTTGAGAAAGCAAGCTTTATCTTTATAGCTATTAGCAAATAACATAGTCCTGACCGGCAACAACTATTACAAACATGGGGAGCTGACTTCAACATCAGTCCCAGAGTCATCAAGCCAACCGCAACAAAGATACAAAGTTGGATGAATTAAACAAACCACAGATATAGCATTCTGCAAGGCAACTAGTTTGAGACAAAGCATATTCATATGATAGGAGTTGGCCAACCATAGTAACAATGCGACTGGCTTATGGGAGTACAAGATGCATCAAGATATTGGAGAAGACATTAGTACAATAGGGTTGGATGAGCAAGCAGTATCCATAGCAGCATTCATAGTTGCAGAGGCAACAGGTTCTGTAGAGTAGCAAGGAAGAAAGTCACATATTACTTATTAGGGTACAGTGAAGCACACTAGAGAAATTCACGAGATGAATAGATCCTCTAGGAAACAACCATGGTAGGTAGTAGTAGTAAAATGGTTTGGGCAGGGTGAAAGTGGGGTTCATCCATAGAAAATTGAGTGAGAAAATAGCTGCCTTTTGGCTAAAGTTTAAACTGAGATAACATATTTATTGACTACACTTCTAAATTTGTTGATCAAACAATGAAAGTTGTAGACCATGAATTGGAGTTCACCTTTTTAACTATAATGAAATAGTCTTGAGGAGAATAGTTGCTATTTCATCAACTAAATGAATCAATATGTTAACAAACTATGCTTAACCATGCTCAAGAAAATATTTTAATTACGGACAGGAAAAATTCTAATCAACACATCCTTGTACTATAATTCGGTCAATGTTTTTAAGGGTTCACTTTCATTCTATGGACCTGTTACTGCTCAAACTAGCAGGGGTCCTAGGAGGGGATCCTATGGAGCAACTACTAGGTCAAGGGCAACAATGGAGCGATAACCCATTGTCACCTCAGCTAAGGCTCCCTGCTCTTTACAAACTTTCACCGATGGGAGGAGACCTGGTATGAGAGGAATCACGATAATGGATATGTCAATGAAATGATGAAAGGTGATTCCCAAGGCCTATTCACAAGAGAGACTCAATTGTATGGCTTGCTTGCTTTGGAAGCAAGGTGATGGGCTCTCTAGGAAGGGCCAAGAAGATCCTTAGGGCTAGGCTTTGAGAGTATGCTTTGTCAAGATGGTTCCTAGACCTAGAGATCTTTATGGAGACTTGGCTTTTATGTGATCTTTATGAAATTGGCGTTAATAGGTTGTGGGACCACATGAGGCCAAGCAGACCCAAAACTAGGTCAAGGGTATGGAGTTGATCAACCAAGGAGGGGTTTGACCTAATTGTGGAAGAGAAGAGGATCAATGAACAAATATTCTTGAAATAAAGTGCAATGATCCAAATGAGGTCACTAGCCAAGGGAAACCTAGGGCAAGAGATGATCCTTGGGCTAGGGCTTGCAATATCTAGAGATCCCACCATCAGAATTTCGTGAAATTTGGAGGGCCTCTAGAGGACACACTAACGCAGTTGTGGGCAAGAGATCAAATTCTTTTGATGGCTAAATCGTGAGAAAAGTGATGCCCTAGGTGACCTATGGAGGATAGGCCTAGGAAAAGAGGGGAAGGTGAGAAAAATAAGCTTTGAAAGTGATCACCTATGGAGGATTAGTGCCTTGTCCTTTGGGAGAGATGGAGTCAAGGAGAACTTATGGTTTGGAAAGATATCACCGAATCAAGGAGGCCTTGAAACAATTTCGCATGGCATTCGAGCATGAGAGCAAGTGCTTCAAAGAATTTATACTTTGATCTGCAATAATTGATGACTTATCGAGATGTATTTATCACAAATTATCTCTAGGAGCATTCACCCATTCATACATGGCCCATGACATGATGCAATGCTATAAAAGATCACGATTTCCACTAGTTCGTATAAAAAAGCAATAGATTTCAGACTTGTACGTCGAAAATCCCAACATCATTCATGTGACAAAGTAAATAATAAGAATAAGCATGAAAATATCACTTACATGTACAAAAGAGTATATCCAATTATCAAACTATGCCAATAATGAAGCTCCAATACAAGAGAGAGATATCCAAACATCAAAATTCATCAACAACATCCGAACTCGTCCTCCAAATGGGATAGCGAAAATCTCACAAGAGCAAATAATCTAATCCAAGTGATGATCAATGAGAGAGAATGCCTCTCTTCTATTTATACAATCCTCTAAGGGATTCAAATAACCTAATTTGGACTAATAATGCCCCTAGAATAAAATAATGTGCATAATAATAATACTTTTTGGTGACAAGCCCACCAAAATAGCTCAACAATAGAAGACTAAGTCTCAAGAGGGAAGAATGATCAATATAGTGATTCGTTGGGCCTTTGAGGAGACCTAAAGAAGTCCAAGGGGTGCCATGATGTAGAACTGGACTCCAAACATAGTGGACAAAGGGTTGGCCCCTTGTTTTCAGGCAAGTGCATGTGGTGCTCCGAAGTGGGGTGTGGGGGCAGAAGGACATCCTCATGGGTCTCCAAGTGGATCGAAAATGCCTGTAGACCATCTATAAGGGCTAGGATGATGATGCAAGCCCTCTCTCTGCAACGGGAGACATCCTTTAGACCTTGGAACATCTGCCAAGTGTGGAGCCGGTTGGGCATGGTGAACCAGGTGCATCATCCTCATCCAAAAGGTGGAACACGAGCAATCAATGAGAGGTACTAGGGATCCATGAAGTACTCTCCGCTATGGTGGAGGCCCATGGCTTTCAACGCTCACCCTACAAATGCCAATGTGGCCCTCTAGAGGGCCAGGACCCCATATAGGAGACCAAGCCCCAAATGGAGACTCACTTATAATCCTGCATAAGATCCAATGCGCCCCCTTGCCCTCCAATACAACAAATCATTAGCATAATTAAGTAAAAGAGCTTACAAGTCATGGGATCAATGGGGCAATTCATTGTTGCATGCCCTTCCATAGTGGGATTTGGCATGTACAAGTGTCTCCAAGCTCAATAGGGGGGTTAATCAAGGACCACATTTAGGTGGTTTCAACCTTTAAAGGGGGTGACCTGTCCATGGTACATCCCTAAAGTGATAGGTGAAAAATGACATAATAATGGAATGGAGTGGGGTTAAAGGGAGTCATCTAGACCACATGTTATGGTACATGGGTAGCTAAAATAGGGGAAGCCCACTCCTGGGTATGTGAGTGTAGGAGGCAGCAATTCATAGTACATGAGTTACCTGGGCCTTTGTTTTTCCACCCTTCTTCATATGCCTTTTGCCTTTAATTCATTTTTCTTCATAATTGCTCAGGGATCTAGGGGATGAGAGCATGATGTGTAGTATATAGCGGTGGATACCTCCTTAAGGTGGGGCGGTTTATCGCCCACCAGGGGTTGGGACAATCATGGGTTCCTTAATGATGGAAGAGGCTCATCTAGGGCTCATAGGAACTAGGGTGATGGCCATGGATAAGGGGAAGAGCTCATGTTTGGCTTTTGCCTATGCGTCAAATTTGTATGTCCTGACCATCTTTTGCATCTTGTGGTACATTTCCTGTTGAGAGTGGCCAAATTATGTTTTTTCTTTTCTTTTTAATTGCATCAACCTCCAGGGCTTTGTTCTAGGCCCGACCCAAGGTGTGGACAAGAAGAGGGGGGGCTAACTGTATGTAGACCCAATGGACACATGTGGACCTGAATGGGACTAAAATTAGTGGAAAGGGAGTGATGTAGGTGGTATTGGGAAGTGGGACCATGCAACCAAAATCGATATTTCCCATGTAGTGCCAACCCTAAAGCTAATGGCCAATAAAGGAGACCCCGCAAGACTAGGATACAAGGGTAACCACGAAATCGGGTAATGGAGACAAGAATACAGAATCCCTCCACCAATCTATGTCCAAAAATGGCCATGAAAAGGAAAATTACTCAACTATACCAATGAACGGCCATACCTTTGGGGTCGGGAGGCCCACCTTCAAACTTACAATTATGACAAGTGGTCGAGGGACCACATGGCTGGCTTAGGTGGTAGAGACAATGGCACATTGAGCTATCTGGTGGTTGCAAGGGGCTGCTGGCTGTCGGCTAAGGACCATCTAGGAGAAATTTTTTCTCCTATATACACTACCCACAGGTGGTGGGTAACATCTGGCTCCAACTAGGACATTATCTCTCGAGAAGTGTGCGAAGCTATTCGAACGGGAGGTCATGAGAACATCGACAATCTTTTGGTACCGTAGACTTGTTACCTACACAAATCAAAGACCAAGCACACGGGGCAACATGTTTTCGTGGTGTCTTATGATCATTCATGCTTAGTATTAGGCTGTAAAAATCAACAAGAAAGTAAAACTATGCAAATTTAATCTAAATGTAGCTAATCTATCATGAGAATATCATATGATGTTAGATCTAATGAGAAAAATCAGCATGAATGCATCCTACCCTAACATGCATGTTACATCACCAAAATGCTAAGTATAATCATAGACCCAATGCAACCAACATATCATCTAGTCAATATCAAAACAATTGCCCTTTTGCTCACTCATGCAATGGATCCAAAGGCAAGGGTAGGAATGGAAATATGGAAGGTCATAAGGGCGGGAGGCAGGAAAATGAATTGAGCAGGCATGGAGTATCACGGGGAAAGAGGGAGCCAAGGGATGCAATCTATTCCCTAACATCCTTTCTTCTAACCAAAAGATAGAGGTATCAACAATTAAGCTCATAAATCTCTGATGGATAACAACCTCAGGCACATCATCCCCAGCATGGTTCCCATCATTAATATCATGCTTTATGACCACCGTAGGGTCATGAAAGGGAGGAAAGGGAGACCGATGACAAGGAGAGACACAACATGCAGGTTGCTCATGATAATCATATTCACAATCTTGAGGGTATGAGGGTTGTTGACCACTGGAGTGGCACCTGATAATTACATGAAGACTCCATGCCCAAGGATGATCCAGAGGACACTTGTACCATCAGATATCATTAATCAACAGAGTTTTTTAACTCTAATTCTATTTTCGCATCTTCTTTCTTGTACCCAGATTCCACACTCTGCGGGGAATTATAATAAGTGATACTAGTAATGATGAGTTTTGAGTCTGTAACAGGCCTAGGATGTTGGGACTCGATCAGCAAACAAGTAAAGTTAGAAAAACCTTGGAGTGTTTCTTTATCTGGTCAATTATCCTTCTTTTTCAGAGGTGGATAATTTTCTGGGTTTTTTAACTCATTTTTTACCCCAAAGTCAGGGTGTCAATTTGAAGGTTGAGCCCATAACACATCTTAGTGTCTAGAGTTGATGTATATTACCACACTAGATCACACAAAAAAATTTGTGGAATTTTGTTAGGTCTAGGTAGTCATTTTTTAATTTTGTAGATTTTCCGCACTGCGGAAATTGCAAATAAAAATTGTATTTGTAATGTAACAAGTGATGTCTAGAGAAGTTGTATGGGTGTGAGTAATGAAATTTGCACCTCACTCTCAACTTTCTACTATGACACACTTTGAGGGGTTAAAAAATGTGTTTTAAACCCTCAAAACTCACTTTTCCTAAGTTTAGTGGGAAATCTGGCAATTAATTAAGCCATAAATTAAATAAATGGAGAAAAATAAATATCCACACATGCTAAATGTTGTGGAAATGAGATGGAAAATTATGGAGGAGTTAAAGTGAAGTCCTAAGGTGACGTGGACTCCTAAAATCAAGGAAAGGATGTGCTCAAATAAAATCGAATTTCTGGCATTAAATGAGAAAGTTGCTTACATGGAAATTTGAATTTGTGAAGTTAATGCACATTTGGGAGGATTTGGGAGAATATTTGGTGGAGATTTTTGTGGGAAATTGTCTCCACATGGGTTACCACCCATATACACTTGCGATTCCATCATAAAATTCGAATTTGACACACAAAAGAAAAAGAAAATGATGTCCACTTGCCAAAATTCGATTTTTACATTTGGGTTTGGAGCTTCATTCAACAAATTCGAATTTCTCTTTGGGATTGTCATCTTATGCCACTTGTTTAATCACTTCTACATTGGGATTGACTCCCATAGTTCTATATAATAGAGCTTTGAGCTCTCATTTGATCATATTGTTACTAGCTATTGTGCTTGCAGAAGCCCTGCTGCCTTGTACACTTTCAGAAATATCAATAAAGACTTTGGGGTTTCATTCATGAGGTGTTCCTCCTTTACGAGTGTGATGAATTGTTGATCATTGGTATAATTTCTTTTACTCATGCTTTGATCTAATTTGTTTCCATATTCTCTTGTAGATTTGTTAATGTAGAGCTATCTTGCATTGACATTTGATTTAGAAGTATGCTCTAATTGGTTTTAAATAAATCTCTAGAGTTTCTTATCATTGTTTATTGCTAAATCTATATGGAACTAATTCTTGATTGAAGTTTTGTAGAGGGAACATCTTGTTGGATTCATAGAATCAAGCGTGAGGGGAAGTCTTAAGAGAGACCAACTCACTCTTGATACATTCTTAAAGGAGCTCTCATTTGTTCTTTGAGCCTTCATAGTCTTATCTTACAAAGTGGTTTTGGCACATAACTTGTACACAAGCCGAGCACTTCTAAATTTAAATCTCTTTTAAAAAACATTGTACTTCATTTCTTTCATTTGCTATCTAAGAGCTTGAAGATGGCTAAGCAAAGACGAGAGTTTACTCTCACTCTTTAGCTTAGCCTTTTGTAAATTATAATTGTACATATACATTTTATCTTGTTGATTTTTTCACTAATACTTAACTTATTTTGCAGTCATTGTTTGGATTGTTTGCTAACTCTTGTGTGGCAGATTTTGAAGAGCAACCTCCCGCAACATCTAACAAGTGTTTGCAAGACCTTTGGCAAATGTTGGGGGTTTGATTTCCAAGGATGTCGTGAGCCCTTTTGAGGCTTATTTTGGCCAAGTCGAGTTCACTAGAGGGCTGCCCATTTTCCTCTCTAAGCTGTGGGCATTTGGAGGAAACTCACACCTTGTTTCCCTTGCATAAGTTTTGTGAAATCTTGTCATTACTTTCTCAAGAAAGGAGGTCTAGTGTCCAAGTTTCAAGCAATTATTGTGAAGACTCTCCTTGAAGTTTAGTTGAGGACTTTGAAGGGCCCTCTTCTCATTGTAATATTAATAAAATATCTAATTTGCTTGTGGGAGCTTGAGATTTCTCCCATGGTATCCTATCTCCCCATTTAGAGGGAGACTTCTTTTGGGTGGATTGACATTTGCATGGTTTAAGCTTTCATACTTCATGCATTTACATGCATGCTTTAACAGGGAATTAAGACAACCTTACCAAGTTAAAGTTTGTTACAATTTCATTTGAGCTTTGCATTTTCTATTTCATTGTTGCTTGAACCTACAAGCTTACACTTTTACTTTGGGCAATTCATCCTTTACATGCAAGCATTTTATATTCCTAACAAACTTTGATTCGTTTCCATTTACCTTGGTAAATTGTTTCATGAACACTTGAATACATGCTTCATTTTCATGCTACATTGTTATCTTGAATATTGGAGCAATTTATTGTCATTGTCTGTTTGAAACAAATTTTACTTTCAAGCAAATTAATTGTATCATTTTAATTCATTGATGAGACACATGCAACACTTGTAAGCTAATTTTATTCTTCCAATTGAAGTTATAATTGCAACTTATGTTGAACATTTTCATTTTCAAGCATTGCAAATCAATCTCTTTGAAGCATTTGCATGTAGCATTATTTTAATTTTTGGAATTAACACAATTTGCATTTCATCTAGGCATTTTAATATAGGAAGACCCCAAACCTCATTAAAATTTTACCTCCAACATAAGTTGGTTGAAGTAGACATTTTAGGGATCCTCTACTCCTCTATTGACTCCTCACTGTGAGATCCATATCTTTGGGCGAGGGTGAGGTTTGAGGATTGAAGAGTTAAATTGTAATATTGCTGTAGAGATAATTAATAAAATTAACCAAGAGCACTTTCCATTACATTTACTTTACTTGTCTCTTGATGGTTTGAGTTTTCATATGCAAAGTCTATTCCAAAAGCAAGTATTGTAATCCTTTCAAACAAGTGTTTTCTTTTCATGCTTCAAGTCTAATTGCATATTGATGTCTTGGTTTAACACTTCCTTTCTTTTACATTTCCAAGTTAATTACTAATTTTTGGGTTTTGGCAAGATATGTTTCACATGTTTTGATTTATAAAGAGTATTATCTCAAAAACATTTTGTATCTTACATATCTTGTGCTAACAATTTTTGTTTACATTTTAGGGTTACTTTGCTTTCTCTTTTGAGAGCATTGCATTTTACTTTGAGCAAATATATCTTTAAATTGTTGAGCAAATTCCTTATAAGGCACTGGTTTTATGGTTTTGTCATATTAATGATTGGCATTGTTATTTCAAGTTGCTCATTTCATATTTGCTCATAAATCCTTAAAAGTAATCCATTTTCACTATAACACTCTCCTAGAAACTCATATATTTTAACTTAACTTTTCATTAGGGACCACCCCCCTTAGCTAACCTAGGAGATAGCTCAAACAAAGAGAGTTAGGATTAGTGTGACAACCCCTTCTCTGAGTTCCCTGCCACCAACCACACCTTGTGGGGTTGAAGGCTTTTCTCACTAACTTGTAGGTAGGTGTAGGCGGCAGGGTCAACAAGGGGGAAGGAGGGGTACATCTAATGGATAGTTCTTCCTGAGCATCATACCTAGGAGAGGAAAAGGGATCATCAATGATGGTGGTAATGTGAGAATGGGCAAGGTGCGGGTTGGGGAAGGTATGGGAGAACAAGGCCTTTGTCAGTGTCATCATCAGTGTCATAAATGGGGCCCGCTACTTCCAATAAACCTTCTTCCTGCGAGGGAAAACCACAATCCTCTCTTTCGATGATGTGAGTAGGGATATCATCATGAGTAATGTCTTGGAGAAAAGGAGAATCAATTTCAACCTCATTTTCTGTGTCAGTGTCATAAATAGGATCACCGTCAAAATGATGGCTACCCACATCCCATTTTCCCTCATTAATGCACAAGAAATGAGAAATTTCATCCTCATAGGAAGCTACAATACTCATATATTCAAACCTTCTTTCTTGAATGTAACCTCCATTTCATTGTGTTCATCATTATGGTCTTCAACGGGGTTCTCACTCATGCCATGCACGTTCTCAATCCTTAAATTTGCATCCTGAAGGTCCTCATCACTATCTCCTTTAGATTGATTCCGTTCTTCCATATGTTCCTCACCTTCATGATGATCCTTCACATTTGAACTTTCTTCAATATCACCTTGGTCATCCATTTGATTACCTTTCATGAGGCTTTGTGACTGATAATAATATTTGTCATTGATTAGGTCAGTCAGAATATTAAAAGCACAGGTGAGGCCAGCAAAGTCAAGGAGACGGCTAGGATCCTTCCTCATAGGCACACATCATTATGTAGAGTTGCTTCTCTGTTGACCCATGAAACCTAAGCATGAATTTTTTATCCTTGTTTCCAATAAATCTTCATAAAACTCGGCGTATTTTTCCACATCCTTTTGTAGTTCTTGAAGGTCTTGCAAATGTAAGACCAAGATTATTCTCTTTTTGACATAATCCATTTTTCATGATTTTTCATATTAAGATTAAAATGGAGTCGTCGGGGTGAACTAGAATGCTTTGATAGATGCTTGCTTCACCCTACAAGCATTAACTTTGAAGTTCAATGAAGAACTAGGGTTTTGTTCTTCCAATGGAGTCGCCAATAATGATATGTCAATATGGCGTATGGGGAACAAAACACATGTCTTGTGTCACCGACAATGATGCCAAAATGTTATTGCTCAAACTAGCAGGAGTCTTAGGAGGGGATCCTATGGAGCAACTACCAGGTCAAGGGAAACAATGGAGCGATAGCCCACTGTCACCTCAGTTAAAGCTTGTTGCTCTTAACAAACTTTCATCGATGGGAGGAGACCCAGTATGAGAGAAATCACGATAAAGGATATGTCAATGAAATGATGAAAGGTGATACCCACGGCCTATTCACAAGAGAGACTCAATTGTATAGCTTGCTTGCTTTGGAAGGAAGGTGATGGGATCTTTAGAAGGGCCAAGAAGATCCTTAGGGCTAGGCTTTGGGAGTATGCTTTGTCAATACGATTCCTAGACCTAGAGATCTTTATGGAGACTTGGTTTTTATGTGATCTTTGTGAAATTGGCGTTAATAGGTTGTGGGACCACATGGGG